>OX371007.1:2982029-3489529 GCA_947308005.1 Yponomeuta malinellus | reverse complement strand
AGACTTTTTCCCCAATAGTTATAATTACTTTATAAAGGTAAAAAATTAACAACGTTTGTCTCGAGATCTCCTTTTCCTCTACTTTGCCCGTAATTATATTAGAGGTCATTTGATCGCAATTTATGCAACGACTAGATCACCAAAACTGCTGCTCTTTCAATAACGTCTTTCATATTGCAAAATGTCACATGTCAAAAAAATACGATTTCTGTTTTTTCATCGAAATTTTATAAAAAAATAATTCTGTCACTCGTGCAAGACTTCGTAATCCTCGGTCTGTATAGCTGACGATAAGTAGCTTAAGTAAGTAGCATAAGTAGCTCATACAATTAGTACATTTTCCTTTGACACAATTAACCGGTGATTTGTTTAGATTTTTGTAAATACCACCGCGCCTGTAGCGGTATTGGAATAAAAAAATATCGTGATGTACAGCAACTTAACTCTGTAGTTATTTATTTTTCTGTACAATAATTACACTTTAAAAAAACATTATCGTACAGCCATCCAAGCCTTATTCCGTGTGGCGCCGGATTAAGAATAGCGTCAATCCATTTCCTTCCGTGGATGTCGTAGAAGGCGACTAAGAAAATCAATTACCAGGAGACGGGCAGCTGCATCTTCCCGAGATTCCAACCGCATACTGCGATCGCCAACTCGCCTGCCAAGCGTGGCGACTACGGCAAAACCCCTCATGGTTATAAAAACCACGAAGGATGATGGTGATGATGGTGATGATGATCCAAGCCTTAGAAAATTTCTGGCGCCTAATACAGAAATGTCCAATAAAACGTCATCGGAATCCTAGGGATGATCGAACAGTAGTGGGATAGAAAGAAAATGTAGTCAGCAAAGTTGAAAAGCATTTCTGACTAAGCATCTAGCTCCTACTCTATTGTCATGAATATGCAAAACACATGCCAAGCGAGGACTAAGCTAAGCTTTTTGCGAAACTGGTATTACGGAGCCAGTCTATGCTACCGTTGTACGACAGGGTTGTTAACCTTTACCGATGTCACCCAAAAAGTTGTACCCGCAGACAGAATATAGCTGCTCTAGTTCTAGACCTGAGTTAGCCTCATTGTTAGGCCATTGTACATAGCAAGCGTCAAGATACGTAAATTACTCAGACACTAGGGTTTCTTCACGATGTTTTGTCAGTGAACTGTTAGCGAGTGGTATTGCAAGTACTGCGATCGTCAACCCGCCTGCCAAGCGTGGCGATTATGGCAAAACCCCTCATGGTTATCAAAACCAAGAAGGAGGCCTATGTCCTGCAGTGGGCGTCAAATGGCTGATGATGACGATGATTGCTAGTACAATTGCACAAATATAAGTAACTTAGAAAACTAAGTCATTGTTACATGCTGGGATTCAAACCCACGACTTCCCGACCTCTACAGCCACTATTTTGACGTGAAACATCTTTCAGTTCGGTAATAGGGGGTCACTTGCGAAAACCGCATGCAACGAAAACATGTTCCTCGGTAAGGGCTGTTACTCTGTAACTACGAGTCGTGTGCAAATTATTTTTATGTCGTCGAGTAGAAAAAATAGCCATTACTCAAATCCTCTTTATTCGTGCCACTAGATAGCGCCAGTGCCGCGTAACACATTGACCAGTTTAATGAAAAAATCTCGGTTGTAATCGCAGTCACACGTCCTCAAACATTTAGAAAATGCCTCATTGCGTAGTGGTACACTGTGTTACAACGAAGGCCCTTGCACTCAAAGAAGAGGAGACATCTTTCACTTTCCGTCATAGTACTTAGGTAATATAATACAGGTGGAAATCTGAGTGGTTTGAATTCGCGGTTATGTAATTAATAATAAAAAATGCAATCTATATAGACCATACTTTTAAGTATATAAGTAAAATAAAATAAGAAATGAGTTGTGAAATCTTGTTCCGAAAACTTCGCGAATAATTAGAACTTTTCCGTCTATCAGAACAATGATCCACGGACCCACGACGCGCACGCCCCGCTCTAGCTAGTTACATATTTTCTCACAGATTTTAGTTTGTGCCGAAATATTTTTTGGAAAGTGGAAAAAAAACAAACTACCGTATTCGATAGCCATTGTTTAGGCACGTTCAATTTGCCATTGCTTTCAAACATCCAAAAATTCATGGTGTATAGGCACGCTTCGAATTCATACAAATCGCGGTGCTTGCAATGTCTACTTACTCGTAGACCTATATCTGTGGTTGCACCCTTAATCCAATTAAGGCGAAAAAATACATTAATCAATCCATCGTCAAAGTTATGATGGATAGGAGATATTGTAACGTTTTTCCTGTTTCGAATACGATCAATTTTATTTCCGTACTAATACGTATTCATCAAATACGGAAAATTTAAGCTATTTTACTGTATCATGCTTTATTCAAATAGTGTAACAAAATCCCTGCTGATATTTTTTTGCGATTTAAAAAGTTACACAACGCAAGAGTTCCCATTCAGAAGTATAGTTACTTAGTATATGGGGTAGCCATGGAAAGAAGCATTATGAAAATAAGAAAAACAAGTAGTGTATGCCATTAAAAAAAAAATAAAAAAATCATAGACGCTCTGACACTAAAGTGGAAATGGGCCCGGCCATGTTGCGAGATTGGAAGATGGCGTTGCCCGGACCGACAGGCAAACGCAAACCAGGCAGACCATAGTAGGCTCGGCTCGCTGGAGCAACGCGTCGGCGTTACCAGTCTCGCAGGAGGAAATTGGATGAAAGTAGCCAAAGATAGAGAGAAATGGAAATATATGGAGAAGGCCTTTACCTTTTAAATAAGCGGTTCTTAGTGTAAAAAAATTCATGCATTTTGTTCATGAATTTTTAAATATTTTATATCTTTTTTAATGTAATATAAATACAGTGAACAATGAATTCAATCTAATTTCAAATCAAATAGGAAATAAAAGGCTTTTTTATTTGTATTTATTTGTTTATGAGGGAGATTTGGTTACACTGTATACAAAAAGCTTAATGAGTTGACTACAAAGACTCGAACAAAAATATACACTTTAAAGTACCTATTTTCGGTCCAACCGTTTATTTAACTTACGACTGCTCAGTTTAGTGAAGTTCTATGAAGTTACCGATTTGATATTTTATGATAATCGATTTAAATCATGTTGAAGTTTTAATCGATTGATTGCATTACTAATAATTCTATTTTGATATTTTTGTTGTTTGTCTATCTCAGATAGATCGTGATAAACTAACAACTAACCAACGGGTTTTCATAATAATTTGTTACTATTTGTCAAAAGTTAAATAAACGAGTGGACCGATATTAATACATAAAATTCTCGTGTCACAGTGTTTGTTATCGAACTCCTCCGAAACGGTATCACCGATTTTTATATTTTTTTTGTGTATGTTTATAGGTCTGAGAATAGGTCATAGGCTAAATTAATATGGTAAAAACTTATTTGCCGAGTCAGCTAGTAATATTATAAAAATGCAGCTTATATACGTCCCACATGGCACAGAAGTTCCTTCAAAGAGAGAGAGTATGGGCTTAATCACAACGTGTGCTATGTTAGTGTAATTAGATTTTTCGCATTTTTTGAGACCAGTGAACCTTAACTACATAATTTTTTTATGATTTTATTTATGGGGTGGTTATGGTATATATGGAGTGTTTCGGTGTCTGTTATGTTATAAATACAAGTTCATTCCAATTATTTTTTGCCATTGGAACAGCACTGTGACGGCATAGGGAATAGCTTCACTGTAATCCACAAATATACTGAGTGTACTGTAGACTACTTAAAAAAAATCGTGATTCCTAATTAGGTAGACCTAATTAACTTAATTACATTCGCGATTAGACGTGTTAAGCGTACGAGAATCGCGGGTCAAAAAAATACAAATTCACATTTTTTTCTAATTTTAAGTTCTCGTGTATGTTCTATGCGAATATCTTCTCCCACCCATCACTAGCCACAGGTGACTTTACGGCAAAAATGTAAAGGTCGATCAGCTGTGGACTGTACGAGCACACACGCAAGTCGTCATAACGCAGTGCGGCTGGCAATATTTCGTCAGGTAACTGCGTGTTTCCGTGAGATACGCGCGTGGGTATGTGACGTTCACATGTGTTATGTACCGGTTGGTTGTGGACCGGTCGGTTGCTGCAGGTTTGTGCTTTCGAGTTACGGAAATCAAACGTTTTCATTATGTAAGCCTATGTATATATTTATGTATATATTTATGTATAACGTGTGTTTTTGGCATTAAACAAATAAAAAAAATATAAATAAAGTTCACTTTCATCTTCAAGCTAGTTTGAATTAGTTTTTTCTTCTGGCATCCCTAGGAATCTGCCAATGTCATGTTTGTAATGATGGCCAGTGCTCTTTTCTCCAAGAACCAGTGCAGAAAAAGTAGTGGTTCCTCAGTGGAGGTTGAGAAAATTATGACAAAAAAAAACAAATAAATTTAGCGAATCAAATTAATCATATTTATAGTTCATCTACAATCAGTTTGCTGACAGTGACAGCTGACACGGTCACTGCCGTAGCTTGAGGGTTTCCTATAAAAATAATTTTAGTACGTTATTACGAAATTAAAAGGCTCACAAAATTGGTCGTAACCTTGAAAAAAAAAATGGTCGACTTTGGACAAAAAATAGGTAGGTAGGTATCCTACAACATATTCTGCAGCTGAATTGCGCTAAGCATTAAGCAATTCTAAGGTGAATATTGATCAAATTAAAAGTCACGTATTTTCGAAAACTATAGGTTGCACACAATCAGTATTTTCAGTACAAATAAAACGGCTGAAAAGAATATTCACTGATATTTGATACTGATTTATTTTCTGCTGGCAATGCCACATAATACAGCAGCGTCTTCTTGAGATTCCAACCATATACTGCGATCGCCAACCCGCCTGCCAAGCGTGGCAATTATGGTGGTTATAAAAACCACGAAAAAGGCCTGTGTCCTGCAGTAGACGTCAAGTGGCTGATGATGATGATGATGAATGCCACATAATCTGCTGTCACTTTGACGTCGGTTGTCTCTAGTTTCCTCCTGTCCCATGAATTGTGGATGTTTGGGTGTCTAAATATGTGTCATATTTACTATACAAATAAGATTTTAATTAGAATACTAAGCGACTATGTAAGCTGTAGGGTTGTCACTTGTGCCTACAGAAAACTTAAGATTTGCGTCTACATAGGTGGCATCTTCATCTACACATCTACGATGGGTGCAGGGACCCACTCGGACGCTGCAGTGCCTAGGACATTGTATTTTAGATGAAGTAGGCTTGCCCAGCATCTATACCATCCTGACAGCTTAGTCAGCCAAGCCCACAGGAAAGACAAGTCAATAAATACATGCGGAGCCAACCAAGCCGCGGGATTCCTCACGATGTTTTCCTTCGCCGTTAGCGTGTGGTATTGCTACTACGAATTCGCAGATGTAACTACCTAACTTTGCAAATAAACAAAGTTGTAGGTGCATGCCCACACTGGGAATCGAACCTGGGTCTCCCGATTCCGAGTCCATTGTTCTACCCACTGGGCTAGCAGAGAAGTGATAATAAAAAAAATGTTTATTTATATACGAGGTACCTTACATTCTGTACGACAAATTGATACAATTTAACTATTTAACCTACCGAATTTTACACAGGTAAAACTATATTCTTCGGTCGAAACCCAAGGACCTAACACGACGTTTACCTAGTTTTACGTTCCACTCTGTTTTTCTTTTTTTTTCCGGTAGTCTCGTAAAAACGACCGTGGAAAATTATTTCACAGTTGTTGGCCTCAATACTGTCTTGGTTGAATGCCTGATTTGGCATGCTATATACCATGCCACTTATTTGATATTTAGGAATGAGAGCATTACCAAAAGTCAAAGTCATTACAAAAGTTCTACTACAGGGCAAAGGCTGAGTACAGGATTAATCACCATGGTCATGGTCTTATGGGGCCAACTCAAACGTTCTTTCACGTGCTTCCACATATCGGACGTCAGTTTCTAATAGGTACATAATAATAGGGGTTAAAGTATGAAATTGCCGTTTTATTGCAATAGGTTCTTCGAATTGACATAGAATCTTCATGGTTTGAGGTTTTCGAATGAAACTTTTTTCAAATGGTTTCTATGATGTTCTTTTTTTTTAAAAATGTGAAACATTTGAATATCGACTTTCAATTGTTTTTGTTATTTAATTTACACAAGAAAGATGGATACTGCGAAAGTTCGAGTGATTATGGGGCACCCATTTTTCGTTTTTTTTTATTTCATTGATTTGACGCAAGTGAGTCAATATTGTGGGTAAGGGGTCATCCATAAAGTACGTCACACGTAAAGGGGGGGGGGAGGGGGTCGACGAAGTGTGACATGGTGTGACAAGGGGTGGGCGGGGTCCTAAGTTTTGTGACATCACATTTCAAATTTAATAAATTGAATCAAGAAATTTGAAATATTAATTAAAACTAAAAAATAATTTCTACTCTATCTATATGAACATACGGTTTGAAATGTTTTGTTTGTTGTTGACGACTTCATACCCGCTCTAGTGACACGCAGCACGCGCCGACTATGAGCCCTCTGACTAATGCCGCCAAACGCACCGCACGCGCGACCTCGCGTGATTTCATTGTTTCTATTTCATTCGATAAATTGACTTTCTCCCAGTGAACGACGTCGTTTTTTCAGTGGCCTAATTACGCTCACCAAATCCTGAGCGATTCCAATCGTCTAACTGTCAAATTCCATACTAATTTGACAGTTATACGATTGGAATCGCTCAGGATTTGGTGAGCGTAATATAGGGGCAGATCTGCTATTTTGTCGATACAGTTACTTTTTTACAACTTATTTCAATTAAACAAGTTCAAAATGAACAAAAAGATAGATATAGGTAATCTTTACCGTAAACTGTATGAAACTTACAGTGCAACTTACGCTGATAAAAAAAAACAGCATATACAAGAAGAAGTTAATTCCTTATGGAAAATTTTGAAAAGTAGTGAAAACATTGAAGGTGAAGTGGAATCTAAAATCAAAGAGCTGCAGATACAAATGACGAAAAAAAAAAGCGACATTATTGAAATTTTTTTTCGAAAATTCCTTCGTCGTCAACATCACGAATACAACTAGAGCCGGAGGAGGAGGGAAAAGTAAGTTCGATTTTTCACCTCAAAACGACACGATTTAATCATGATATTAATTGGAATTGCATTATATTATAATTTTTTTTATTTATTTATCATCATCAACCCATTATGTCACCACCGAGAGGCACGGGTCTCTTCCCTGAGGAAGGTATAGGCCATACTCCACCACGGGGGCCAAGTCCGGATTGGTGGAGGCTTGTAGACTAGTGGCTCGTCTACTGTCAGAAGTTGTCAAGCCTCCCTAAGGCCTCTGACTTGGCTTAACGACTGCCATCTATCGAAGGCAGCCGGCACCAACAGCTTAACGTGCCTTGCGAAGCACGGAACCGCTCGAAAAAATGCCACTAGGCATAGACGGCGACCCATCCATCCACTGAACGCGCCCTGTGTTGCTTAACCTTCGTGATCGTTTAAGATCACTCAGGCAGCCGGGGCTACAAGCGATTCGGCAGCCGGGGCTACGAGCGATTCTTTATTTATATTTTATATAATTTATTTAAAAAAAATATATATATAATAAAAGCGAAAGTAAAAGTTACCATAGTCTTCTTCTTCTATCGTGTGGGCCGCTTAGTTTACCTATCAAGCGGACCATAGTATCAGTTGTTTTTTCATGAACCGCATTGTGTGAAATGTCCATATTCAAAAGTTTATGGATTTGTTATTTTTTCAAATATTTGATGTTGATTTCATAAAAAAAAAGTAATTAAAATGGAAATAAAACTAATTGTGGAACTGCTGTTTTAATTTAAAATTTTTAGATGTAAAATTGCAAATTTGTGACGTCACACTAGGGAGGGGGGGTCTCACAAATGTGACCACCTGTGACAAGGAGGGGGTGGGGGTCTAAAAATCATGAAATTCGTGTGACGTACTTTATGGATGGCCCCTAAGTTAACGTTAAACCATGCTGCTAATTCCTGGGTAGTTTGACTAGGGTCGGCTTCCACTATCTCTCTTAATTCATCGTTATTCACCTGTGTGGGCGGTCTTCCTCGTGGCTCGTTCTTTAAGTCGAAATTTCCATCACGAAAGCGTTTAAACCAAAATCGCACGGTGCGTTCATTAGTAGACCTCTGTCCAAACGCAGCATTGATATTGCGGGCCGTTTCTGCCGCGTTAGTTCCGCGTCGGTACTCGTATTCAAAAATCACTCGAATTTTCGCAGTATCCATCTTTCTTGTCTAAATTGAATAACAAAAACAATTGAAAGTCGATATTCAAATGTTTCACATTTTTTAAAAAAAGAACATCATAGAAACCATTTGAAAAAAATTTCATTCGAAAACCTCAAACCATGAAGATTCTATGTCAATTCAAAGAACCTATTGCAATAAAACGGCAATTTCATACTTTAACCCCTAATATAATATAAAATATTTTCAACGTTACTGGTACTCCCTACCAATTTAAATTTGGATTCGCAATTTCGAATCAAAAGGAAATCACGAATATTTACAAACAGTTATACCATTACTGTTGAATAATTAATAATACTGTATATAATGCGGTGGTAGCCTAGTGGGTAGAACATTGGACTCGGAAGCCTTTGATTGACTTTGTTTTCTAAGTTATGTACATTTGTGAAGCTATAGTAGCAATACCACTCGCTAACCGTGAATGAAAACATCGTGAGGAAACCTGAGTGTCTGAGCTATTCATATACCTCAGCGCTTGAAATCACCAATCCGCGGTGGGCACTCGTAGTGATTAAGCCCATACTCTCTCCCTGAGAGAAGGCGTGTGCCCTACAGTGGGGCGTATATAGGCTGCTTGCTTATGTATATAATAATGAACATATTGCTAACAACTTCAAAATCAAATGCAAATGAAAGCTATGATGATAACAGCCGCGCACTGCGTTACGATGCATGTAAGTGACGGGGATGCGGGCTCTGCATGAAACTTCACGCTTCAATCAACTAGGGGACTCACTCTGGTATCATTTGATCACTTTTGGTTCGTTCTATATTATATATTATAGGTAAAACCAAACCGAATGCAAGGGTTGTTGTTGACGAAAGTTGCCCCATTCACGTCCCCTAGTCATGAGGTCAGGAAGAAGCGATTATTTTTTTCTGTTGTGTTCTTCGGCTTCAGTACATAACCACCCAATTTTGAGTATATGGGCATAATGCTGACAAACCATTAAAAGTGGAGCTTTCACAAGGGAGCATAGTTAAATGATTTTGTTGATTTAAAAGCAAAGCGAGCGCCCGCATCTTCTCCTCCGTCTAGTCTGTATTTTATTATAAGCAACCTATATACGTCCCACTGTAGGGCACAGGCCTTCTCTCAGGGAGAGAGTTATTAAAATCTCGAGTATAAAAGCTAGACAAATGAAACAAAGTGCGTTTCATTAGTCTAACAAAATCATAACCTGAAAAATTGGGTACTCTAATATCATCCAGACTGAAGCTTCGAGGACTCGAAAAGTACGACAAAACGCTTCAAGAAATGGTTTAGGGTATGCCCTGTTATGACCCTGTTCGTCTTGACGGGGGCACTAAGGTACTCCCAGATACGTATGCGCGTGTATACTTGAACCGGCTATAAAACTAAATCGACGCGATCATGTAATTATCATTACGTAATAATTATCATCATCATCATCATCAACCATTTGACGCCCACTGCAGGACATAGGCCTCCTTCGTGGCTTTCATAACCATGAGGGGTTTTGCCATAACAGCCACGCTTGGCAGGCGGGTTGGCGATCGCAGTATTCGGTTGGAATCTCAGGAAGACGCTGCTGCCCGTCTCCTATTAATTGATTTGCTTAGTCGCCTTCTACGACATCCACGGAAGGAAATGGAGTAAAGCTATTCTTAACCCGGCGCCACCCGGAACTACGTTATAATCATCATCATCAGCCATTTCACGCCCGCTGCAGGACATAGGCGTCCTTCGTGGTTTTTATAACCATAAGGGGGTATTGCCATAATGGCCACACTTTGCAAGCGGGTTGGTGATCGCAGTATGCGTATAAGGCCTTCTCCATCTCCAGCAATCTTCAAAAATAGGGTAAAAGAACTGTATCTTTCTCTGTAAATTAAGTTTTTAATAAGTACATGATTGCTTTTTCTTTCCATGTAGGTATATTATATTCATTAAATCCTCCTCTTACATATAGGTATTGTAACTTATTTATGTAGTAGTATATAACAATTATTTAAGTAAGATTTATGTAAGTTTATTATTAAGTTTAAGTATGTACTATTCATATTTGCACCAACTACCCGTCTCCCTTTCTCCTTCGGAAACCTTTCCGTCACAAGGTTGTCTGGAAGAAATTGCTGTTAGCAATAAGGCCGCCCATTGTACTTTTTCATTGTAACTTTCATATTTTATGTCTCGTTTCTTGTGTGCAATAAAGAATACTCTTATCTTATCTTATGCGGTTGGAATCTCAGGAAGACGCTGCTACCCGTCTCCTGGTAATTTGTTTCCTAAGTCGCCTTCTACGACATCCACGAAAGGAAATGGAGTGATGCTATTCTTAATCCGGCGCCACACGGAATAATGCATCAACAGAATCTTTCATTCTAGTACGCCTTTAACCATCTGCTGTCGCCTCTGTGGCTTATGTGGACGACCCTTTCACTTCCTCAGAGTAACCACCTTTGCAACGTCGATGAACCTTGTTCGCCTCTGAATCTCAGGATTTCGGAGAGAGAGGCCCCGAATCGTTCACTTCTTCGCAGTTTCTCTTGTCTTCTAAACAAAATCTGTGACTTCCTTACTACTTGTCTTTAAGCAAAGTGGATTTGATACGTTCTCTTAATAAAGTGGATTGGATACGTTGCGGCATATTTGCCATTTTGATTTGTGCTTAGTGAAATTTTTTATAAAGATAATTCAGGATAAAAAAGGATTCGAAATTACTGACCACGTGTATTTTTTCGATTTCACGTCCCATCAGTATTTATCTGCTTTGTTTAAGTGGAAACAAGCGACAAATTTAGTATCCTTTTGTTTTGATTGAATGTAAATTACGTTCATTTTCACAATAAAATTTGCGGTTTCACCGACAAAACAAATACCAGCGTTTGCTCTTTTATTTCCAAACAAACATGAACTTTACTCCAATTGAATAAAGGCAGTGTATTCCCTGTGGCTTTTGTTGGAAAAATGCTAATTACTACAGCATGTACATCGATCTGTTGTTCAACTGCATTCATAATGCAATTCAGTAACAAGAACCGCAATATACATCGTGCCAAATTAGCATATAAACAATAATAATAACTTCCACACAACACAATCACTTGACCTGGTCCGAAACTTGGATACCCTGTGCTATGGTAACCCGGCAAGGGCATCAAAAACATGTAAATAAACCCCTGAGGCCATTTGTACAAATGTATGGTTGCCCCCGTGGGAATCGAACCCACCTCTGTATTGGTAGTAAGCGCCTTAAGGGCTAGTCCAACGAGGCAGTTAATAATTTAATTTTATGTATACACCAACCAAATTTTGACCAAATAGGGGATGCATCAGCAAAGGGCAAGATAAAAAATGCCCGAAAGCGGCGAGCGTGCACGCAACGACTAATGAATGTTGGTGAAGCGAAATAGATCTGTCAGGATCGTGGCAAGTGGCAGTCCCTGGTCTCTGCCTACCCTTCTGGGATACAGGCGTGAGTTTATTTTATGTTTGTTATGTAATACAAAAGCGGTGGTGGCGCGGTCGGTAGAACACTTGCATCACATTGACGAGGTCGTGGATTCGAGCCTTGGCATGAACCAATGACTTTGTTGTCTAAGGTACGTATATTTGTGACTTTGCAGTTGCAACACTAACCGGTAGCCGTGTAAAAATCGCTGCTAACATGACTAAGAGATTGTACTGACACTTTTTGCAAATTTGGTCCGTAAAAGAAGATAGGTATGATTGTTTTTTCCTCTGTGGCGCTAGTGTTAGTCCCTGGTCCCCCTTAAGGGAAGGCCTGTACCCTACAGTGGGACGTATGTAGGCTGCTAATGTATGTATGTGATGAAACGAGGATGAAACCTACGGTTTAGTTGGCTCAGCAATTACTATGGATTATTTTTATGAATCGCTCGTAGCCCCGGCTGCCTGAGTGATCTTAAACGATCACGAAGGTTAAGCAACACTGGGCGCGTTCAGTGCATGGATGGGTCGCCGTCTATGCCTAACGCTAGTGGCATTTTTCCGAGCGGTTCCGTGCTTCGCAAGGCACGTTAATCTGTTGGTGCCGGCTGCCGTCGATAGATGGCAGTCGTTAAGCCAAGTCAGAGGCCTTAGGGCGGCTTGACAACTTCTGACAGTAGACGAGCCACTGGTCTACAAGCCTCCACCAATCCGGACTTGGCCCCCGTGGTGGAGTATACCTTCCTCAGGGAAGAGACCCGTGCCCTTCGGTGGGGACGTAATGGGTTGATGATGAATTTTTATTTTTATTTATTTATTTGGAGAAAATACAGGCACGGATAATAAATATTTTATGTTTTACAATATTGGGTATGGCCTGATCTGCCTTATGGAACGTTTCTCGCTTATAGTTCAAGCAGGTAGTGTAAAAGCGGCAAGCGCTTACTATTGTCTAACATGAAAAAAAAAACAACTTTTTAAATTAAAGAGAACTAGGTATAGGCCACTCAACAGGTTAGAAAATTACATTGTTATTTTGCTAGACTCGCAATCTGAATACAGTAAATTATACACCATTGCCAACGAATTGTTGAATAAGTCAACCGAGGCCAGGCGTTTGTTGAAAGCATCACAGATTCTGCGATAAGTCTTCCTAAAGGGAAGTACGGTCTCCGTTGGTGACCTGTCCTCGAAACTCAACATTATTATCTGCTCGTTGGTCTAGCGGTATCACGTCTAATTACCATGGTCGTGGGTTCGATTCCTACTGGATCCGCCGTACATTTCTACAAATCCATGTTTTTGACGTCCTTGCCTAGTTACCATACCACAGGGTATCCTAGTTTGGGACCAGGACTAGTGATTGTGTTGTGTGGAAGTTACTATTATTAATATTATTATCATCAAATATTTATAGAAAACCTCCTGATTAAATCCACAGTTTAGTAATTACTGTGGATTATGTCCGTGAGGCGTTACTCACGATGGGTTTAAAGAAATGCAAATCTAAGAAGCTTCGGAAAACCGAGATGCTAAGCAATTCTTTTACATACAGAGATTGCAAATTGCAAACGAGGATTCGTTTCACGCATATATTTCATACTAAAACTCTCGTAAGTACCACACGTTATTAGCTTAATTCTGGATTTATTTACTGGATTTTTTTGACCTCTTCCGACTCTTCCTACAAAAAAAAACATGTAAGTGAATCCGGAATTCAGCTAATGATTTCATGCTTTTTGTTTTACTCTTAACAACAAAGGAAAAACCGAGTTCTGCCACTAGTCTAGGACTCTGCTTGAAAGGTAAAGAAAGGCGGAACTCGGGTTTGCCCAAGACTAGTCAAGGGCGAACTCTCTGCTAATACCTACAGACAGAAGTTTTGCCTTTGCTGCACTCCTAGTGCTGTGCTGCTAACAAAACTGAATTCAACGTACCTACTCGTACATATGAACTTGAACAGCCAATTTGTACGTTAACTAACTAAAATTATTCGTTCCACAGCAGGGCACAGACCAGCTGTACGAAACCAAGAGTCAATAAGTATTATGTGGCGCTAAAATGTCAATTAGATAGATAGATCGAGAACACTTTATGGTACTTAAAAAAGGAAATTGCACAGATATAATTTAAATTAATGTACTGTGAAGTAGCTACTTTTGTCATTTAACACGTGTGCTTCGCGACGTCACAAATACCTACGCTGCTCTCAGAGAGACTACCACGTGCCCACCACGGATTGAGCACAGACATTCAGGTTTCCTCATTATATTTTTCTTGTTTCAAAGTTTGTCACTGTTACAACGTCTTTTTCACAAGATGGAAGAAATATAGAAATACTTCCCTGTCAAATATAAATAGCGCATTATTGTGTAGAAGTTATTGGCAATAGATTATGTCAGTTATTGGCTATAAAGTCTCGTAATCGGACCACCAACGCCATTTGCATCGCAGTGTCACACTATTCATTTGTAATGATCAGTGATCAGAATGGGTAGCGTATAGATACAAACCGTTGGCGAGAAGACATTACATGGAGCTGTAAGACGCTGAAAATAGAATATTGAGCTAATTGAGCTTTAGAGTTTTTAACGAAATTGTTGTAAAAAAAGGATACTTTTGGGCATCGAACGTTCAAGAAAATATACCAAAGTTACTCTTTAAATTAACCATCTAGCAATAACATAATTATCTATTATTTATTCCAAGATTAAGAGAAGCCAGTTAAACATATTGTTAGCTTATAGTTATTTGCAAAACTTAGTATTTTTTTACAAATGCACTTTTTTACTATTTTTCATTTCAATTTGGTAGCACACCCTGTTTTTCTTCTCTTTTACTCATAACCACACTGAGAGGAATGGCTGAGGCATGTGTGTCAGTCTCTTAATAAGGGAGAATAAGGGCGAGTCTGACTCCGGCACAACCAGCTCAGATTCAATTAAAATACATTCATGTTTACTCGTGACTTGTGATGCTTACACGCAGTTAAAATAGACCCGTTTAATGTATAACTATTGATTTTTCTATGACTCGCAATTCTCATATATACTTAGTTGACGGAATAACGGTAACGTCAGGAAGAGAGTCAAGTGCAGGATTTTTTCCCCTTCCTATTCCGATCACTGGTAATAAGGATCCATATACGTTGAACTAATTCAATGAGTCATGATGTTAGTCCGTCCTATTTGCATGATGATGGCCTATGTTTGCATGCGTTGGGCGTGATTGTTGGATTTTGGCACCAGAATCAAATGGCTTATATTTGGAAACGCGCAAACGCACAATGCTCCATAATGTTTTAAGTGATTCCTGTTTTTTTGCTGGGCAATGGCCTCTCTTCTGTTTGAAAAGCGCATACACTTTTGGTTTATTTTTTTAATATCATCAACATCATATCAACATTATTACGAAAAAAAAAACATAAATTATTAATTATATCATATTTTTAATGTGACGTTCCAAAACTTAGGACCCCTCCCACCCCTTGCCAAACAATGTTACACTTTGCCAACCCCCCCACCCTCCCCTCTTAACGTATGACGTACTTTATGGACGGCCCCTTATTTGTATAAAAAATGTGGCATAAATAGTCATATCTATGTTTGCTTCGACTCAAAAGCTTGAATTGTTGTACAAGGTGTAAGTAGATACTTATTGGATATTAATTTAACCACGATAACTTTGTCCGTTCCTAAAAGAAGGCCCTGATAGACAGATGGACGGTCAACAAAGAAGGGTGAGGGTTTTTTTTCCTTTTAACCCTAGAACTGAACTGCATTGCTCGTGCATGGCCCACGGGGACTGGCGATTTAGTTATTAGATTAGACGTTTTTACTTGTATAAAAAGTGTTACTTAAAGTAACGGGATTAACACTGAAATGGGATTAACGAATGATCAAATAAGCCCCTTAAGTTTTACAGAATCCTATCTAAAACATTTTTGTACACCGAGTATCCAATCAATCGGTCCGTACTCGTCCACTAATGAATATAGGCCTCCCCAAGCACGCCACTTTTCTGTCCTCGGCCAAGCTTATCCGGCCACTGCCAGCAATCTGCCTCAGATCGTCGGTACAGCGAGCTGGTGGACGTCCTATGCTGCGTTTACCAGCTCGTGGTCTCCACTCGAGAACCTTTGCACCCCATCGACCATCGACACTTCGGCATATTATGTTATATAGCAGTTGCCCGCGACTTCGTTCGCGTGGTAATTTTGATGTGTATTTTTCCGGGATAAAAAATAACTTTTGTGCTAATCCAGACTATAACCCATCTCTGTGCCACATTTCATCCGGATCCGTTCAGCCGTTTTTGCGTGAAAGAGTAACAAACATCCATCCATACATACGAACTTTCGCGTTTATAATATTAGTAAGGATAAGGATAAGGATTTACATATTTTTGTAAATTTATTGAAGAGTTTGGTCTGGGCCAAGAGAATTTAATCGGTCTTGTCGCCGACACGATAAGAAGAAGATCTTTAATTAAAACTTAGTAAAAATTAAAATTAAATTAAATTGGATTAAAATAATTTTTTTTTCCAAGTATTGCATTTGATAAGTATAAAAATATTGTCCTAAATTGACATAAACGTCATTTATATTCGAATATGTATAATTTTCTTAGTTGGCACAAATGTATCTATTTATTAATTTTAGTATCATTGTCACACGCACACTCCGTTATATTTTAAATATTGTATGTAAGCATGTTTGTTTGTGGCATTAAATAATTCATTCATTCATTCATTCATTCATTCCTTCATTCATTCATTTATCTTTCTCAGATTTTCCTAAGGTTTGTCCATCACCATTGTCGAGTGATATTGCTGCTATAAAACTTCGGTATATCGCCTCAACCGCGGTTGTCACCGAACGTAACAAATGACGGCGTCCCACGCGGTATCGACGTCGCACCCTTGTCATCTCTGACACGACACTCATTTGTCCGGATATTGGCGACATAATTACTTATTGGACACTTTGTGCTTCAGGGCAAAAACAGCACGATGCGAGCGGGCGACAGACATTAAGGCGAGTCGGACTCGCGTACGAAGGGTTTTGTACCATTATCTGTACAACATTTGAATATTTCAAGCGTCTACCTGTGGCCGTTATTAAAATCGAGCAAAAACGGCAAATACATCACGTTTGTTGTATGGCAGCCCCCCTTAAATATTTATTTTATTCTGTTTTTAGTATTAGCGGCAACAGAAATACATCATCTGTGAAAATTTCAACTGTCTAGCTATTACAGTTCATGAGATACAGCCTGCTGACAGACAGACTGACAGTGGAGTCTTAGTCCCTTAGACCCGTTCCTTACCCTTTGAGTATGGAACCCTAAAAATGATAGATTGTGCAACCGAGACAGCATGGCGGACATAACAGCAGCCTTAAGTAACCGGGATCCAGGGGGCTTACTAGCGCCACCAATGAAAAAATAATCATATTCGACGATGGAAAGGTAAAACACTTGAAGCGACACTTTGGTAGAAATTAAATTATATACTATTCGGAATCAGCGTTTTTTTTATATACCTACCTAACGAATATGTATATAACTCAATTTCGACCAAAGTGTCGCTTCAAGTGTTTTTCCTTTTCACCTTCGATTATCTTAAGGCCAGTAAGGGACGTCCCAGGTGGACATACTTCGATCAAATAAGGGATGTTTTAGCAAAGGGCAAGATAAAAAGGACCCGAAACCGGCGCGCATGCATGCAACGACTAATGAATGTTGATGAAGCGAAAGTTATGTGTCAGGATCGTGACAATTAGCAGTCCCTGGTCTCCGCCTCCCCCTCTGGGATACAGGCGTGAGTTTATGTTTTATTTTATTAATCTCTTTTACAAATCGTTTTTTAAAAAAGTGACTGACAAATGTGTCAATAATTTTTAGCGGTAGTAGCGGAGTGGTAGAACGCCGGCTTCTCATTCGGGAGGTCGTGGGTTCAAATCCCGGCATGTACCAATGACTTGATTTGTGAAGTTATATTAGGAAAATCACTTCCTAACGGTGAAGGAAGAAATCGTAAGGATACCCTAGTGTCTGAGGTATTTACATACCTTAGCTCTTGCTGCGTACAATGGCCCAACTATGAGGCTAAGTGCGAAAATCTCAGGTCCAACTAGAACTAGAATCTCTCAATCATCTTAATAGTGATTTTTAGGACCCATAGCTGAGTACTGAAGGCAAAAAACCTAGGACTAGATAGCATTTACGCCAAAAACGTCCGTTTTTACCTTAAATGCTATGTAATCCCAGGTCCCAGTTAGTAACTCCATCAACACTGGCGATTGGTTTGAGTGTGCTTACCGTTCCATTAGGATATTCTTTGTAATGACGTCACGTTTTGTCGTACCAATCGCTCGCTCGCTTCGCGTTCAGTTAGGAGAGACCCTTAAGGGAGGCGTTATGGATGCGGCTATGATGAGATTTTTTCCTTAAGTGGCATGTCCCTATTTTTTATTTGATTTATTTAATTTTTATACACATTATTCGAAGAAAAACAATACGGGATCAAGCTCTAATTCCTTCAAAGATAGATGTGACATTAAATTTTTTTAAATTTGTCCTTTATTGATAAGTGTATCCTTAAGAAACGAGTCAAAGATGGGTCTACGATGGAATTTTTCCCTTAACTTGGCATATTCCAATTTTTATTAGACTTATGTAATTTGATAATGTGGATCATATAACTTATTCGTCGAACAAAACGGAATCAACTTTTAAAATTTTGCTTTGTTTTACTTGTGTCATTTCAATTGTTCTTCTATATGTGTGTGTGTGCAGATGCAAATAAATGTTTACTCACTTACTTACTTTTATGTCTTCAAAGATATATATGAAATTAAATACTTGGAAATTGATCCTCTTTATTGACAAAGCGGATCTTCCATTAAGCCATTAACGAATTTCACAGAAATACCACTAACAACAACAAAACAGCCAATCCAAGTAAGCGACCACTACCCACCAACGTTTAATTGAATGGGAGTAGGTATTATCGTACGAAATTACTTAGGGTAAGTTGGAAAGAAGCCAGTCCATTAGAGAGGCTCATTACAAAGCAATTTAACGTCAAACACGGAAGAAAACATACAAAAAAGAAAGTCGAAACTCCACTTTTCAGAAAATCTATTTCAGTAATATCACGTACAACAATAAAGAGCAGTAAAGCCAAAAACATCCTGTCGCATGCTGTCGATACAATGTTTTGGCGAGTCAACTAGACATAAAAATGTTAAGTGTACTATTTGGTATTTATTGCCCTGGTCTCTGCCTACCTTTTCGGGATACCGGCCGGAGTTTATGTTGTTGTTGTTGTATAGTGGCCTTGCTTCTTCTTAGCATGTCAATCTTAGGGCGACAGGTCTTGGTGATAAGCATGAGTCCAGGAACATTAGGCCGGATTTGAGTTTCGTCTCTATGGGTTTCTTAAACACACATAACGTCGCAGTGTGTTGAACGGTAAAATGCACATAAAATTTCTGCCTTATCCCGCGAGAAACCTATAACTTCACAAATCTACATAGCTTACAAAACAAATAAAGTTTTTTGTTCGTTTCTCCTATACGGAGTAGTTGAGAAAGAGTAATTGCTATTAAGGTTATTAATTTCAGTAGCAATCAAAAACTAAGTTTACTAAAGCCAAAATTTTTGTCTCATTTCAGGAATCTCTTTTCAAATCAGTCCGCCTTTGCACAATTTTTTTTATCACGAGCCTGTTATTTAAGTTTTATTTTTGTAAACGTTTCTTATTGTGCAATAAAGTGCACCAAACAAAAAAACGTTCATCAAAGTATAAGAAAAAGAAGAAGAGTAAGAAGAAAAAGAGAGTACATTTTTTTACAATAATGAAAAACGATAGAACGTGCAAGCGCGATGAATACTAGACGTATTACCAGCCTTAAGTTCAGAGAATGCCAGTGAAGCGAGGCAGTCACGAAGCAACCGCTGAAGCCAGTTTACTTTGTCGCACGACCTCCGACCGAGCCACTTACGGTTGAACACTATTATTACATCGTCCAGGACATTCCAGACACAGATAAGCGTGCAGCTCGAGGAAAGATCGCTTGGCTTTTGCAAATTTTTGTAATGGTGACGAGTTTTGTTGCACAACGCTTTTGAATTTATTTTTTATTTGGCACAGGAACTTTAGTTACTCCCAGGAAGGAAATTAGGGCTTTTCATTTAAATTACGCCCTGTTCTGCTAACGTATCTTCGGATTGAAATGACTTAGAGCTTTGTTACAAAGACGAAAAGATGTTTTTTTTGCTCATTCCAGTTCTGTATCTAGCTCGATCTAGGTAAAAATGGAAGTTACGGCCTGTTTACACTGTGATCACATCATATTGAGTAGAAAGGCTCGTAACGCTGCCGCTGCTAAACAGTTATCACATCTCGTAAAGAACCAAGCCGTTAGCTCTACAAGCCATGATTCCACAAGCTCTAGCTCACCAAAATCTACTTAGAACAAAAATTATCGTGCAGTATCGTGGCAGGAAGACGCTGGATGCAAGCCGCTTCCAACCGGTCTTTTTGGAAATCCATGGACGAGGCCTATGTCCAGCAGTGGACTTCTTGTGGCTGAATGATGATGATGATCGGGTACTGCTTGATATCTTGCTTGATATCTTATGTCAGTGTCTTGTTAAGAAGGAAAAAAATATTTGTGACGGCTTGCTTCGGTTGTTACCGAATAAGTGAGTAATTAAACGAATAATGAAAAGTAGACAGCGTTTATTTACACGTGTTAGTCATATAGTTTATCCATGGATTGTAATTTTGTTATTAAGTAAATTATTGAGTGAACTTATTCACTGGATAGAGCTTACCCATGCATAAACCACTAGATAATGGAGAACTTGCAAAAAATATGTTAATATAATCGGAGAGGCCATGTTAAAAGATAAATCCCCGTGGTAAATTTTTTTTTCTACGAGTAATGCTTTTCATAATGTGACCTGTCGAATCTTCTTGTGACACCCACCGTTTGATGTCTCGAAGTGATAGAAGAATCATACTGCCATGCACAAGCTAAAAAGCCATTATCGACCATCCAGTCAATTTTGACTTTTTGATGACATCTTAATCAGAAAATTAATCTTTATCGATCCCTCCATCACAATTTTTCTTAGCTTTTATGCTTCAGAGATAAAAAAAAACTGAAAAATGCCATTGTGTTAGTTTCATTATTAAATAATAATTGTTTTTAATAACGCCAAAATAGTTATTTACACAACTAGGGCCATAAAATAAAGAAAGGCCGATATCGCAGAAGTTCGCAGTTTAGAGTTCTAATAAAAATACAGACTACAAGCGTTCGCAGTTTAGAGTTCCAATAAAAAATACAGAGTACAAGGGTTTACATAAAAATACAGACTACAAGCGTTCGCAGTTTCGTGCTGAAATAAAAAATACGGATCACTATCGCTCGCCTTTCAGAGCTAAAATAGAAACTACAAAGTGTTTGCCCTGTGGAGATACTGGTAAAATAGAAAAATACCTACCACTGTGGCACTTTAAAGGCAAAATACGCAGAGTATTGGGCCTAATAAAAAAATAACGTAGGGTACCATGAGATACTACGCCGTAGAATTTTACTACGGCGTAGCACGACGGTATTGCCATGTTGTTTTTTTACGCTAAATTTATGAAAATACTTTTAAATTGTTGTTTTTTCTATCGCATTAGGTTTAAGCCTGTAATGATAGATGAAAACTTGTAGAAATAAATAAATAAATAAAATAAATAAAATTTTACAGATAAAAATGTTAGCCTATTTATCTCGCACATTCTAACATTTTTATTATTTGATTGACATATTATGTTGTTTACGACGGCACTGGGAATAAAAAAATATGAACATTCAGTGCGTAGAAAAATATTCTTATAACTTGTATTTGTTAAAGAAAATTAGCAAAAAAAATTGTGAACTACTTACGCCATGATTATATATTTGAAAAAGAAAATTGTGTCGTAATTCTATTTTGTAA
The DNA here is from genome assembly GCA_947308005.1 of Yponomeuta malinellus. NCBI lineage: Eukaryota > Metazoa > Arthropoda > Insecta > Lepidoptera > Yponomeutidae > Yponomeuta > Yponomeuta malinellus. The sequence continues at coordinate 3,467,766 of OX371007.1, read as the reverse complement.
TGCCGCTATAGGCTAAATTTTGTCAAAAGTATTTTAATTGTTTTGATTAAACAATGATTAAACTTCTTAAAATGTGAAAGCGAGAGTTAAAATCAGCCTTGAAATCGAATACTAAGTAATTGAAAACACTAAGCGTTTATTTGCATGTGCTTGCCCTACAATTTATCACCTGAGTCAATTTTAGCAGTGAAAGTGTTCTTAGAACAAGAAGGAATCGCACAAAAAAGGAAGACTCAATTAACATAACACCAATTAAAATGAGTAGGATGAAAGCTGTGTAAATACTAGATTTCATTAGCAATTCAATGTTCAGCTTAGTGTTGCGGCACATTGTTTACTCTACAGAAGGTAAACTCAGCTTTTAGCTTAAGGATCTCTACCATCTGTGCTACTGAAAATCGCATCTTTTTGATCATAAAAAATAATTTAGTTAGATAGATATAATATTCTTTATTATATGTACACCACGAATTACATATGAATATATTTTCATCGACGTTTTATATATTTTTAACTATACAATTTAATAAAATAAATACACCTTAGACTTTATTAAACAACGCAAACACTTACAGGAAAAATACTAAAGTATTTGTATAAGTATAGAGGTATACTTAAAATATATGTGTGGACAAAATGACAAAGACTCGGCATACTTGCTGTTTTATAGACTCTGTCTGAGTAGTGGGTATGATAACACATCACAGTAGCAGTAGTTGACTACATCAATGGCTCGCTCAATATATGGTTTTCTAGCAAAACATTATAGTGAACTTTCACCACTCAAATTCACAAAATCTAAGATATACACTCGCCTGTATGTCGGAGGGGTAGGCTTGCCAGTTGTCGTGATCCTACCAAACCTCTTACGCCTCATCAACATTCATTACCAGCCTGCCCTTCCGGGATACAAGCGTAGATTTATGTATGCAGTAAAAGGGGTTCGTATTGATGATTACGACAACTTTGATAAGATGTTTAATATGGAAAAAAATATTGAAATAATGTTTAAAAAAATTGAAATATACAGTTGCAAAGAATTGCAATTCCTGTATTATTAGGGACATGTCGGGAAGTAAATTTGTGTGCTTTATCATACTCAAAATTATATTACAATACTCATTAAAAGAGCTAAGCTCTAAGAACTAAGTTAATCTGGTTGAGTGCAGTCTGCGCCCCCTAGTACTCTGTAGCGGCTAGCGATGAATGTTTTATTCAGGGCCGTTTGTCTGTCTGTTTAAATCTATTGCTGGCTGATGTCTTGTCTGAGTTTTATTTCAGTGGTCCAAAGTTTCCTTTGAATATAATAAATAACATCCTTGAACCCTTTTTCTGCAGTTCGTTTTTAAGTAAAGAGGCACGCGTTAGCAATGCAAAATTCACAACATTTGATCAAAACCTTTAAAATTTGTGATTGTTTAAATGGCTCTTTAGAATAATTAGTGAATTCAAGGTGATTTCATGCAGCATTAACTGATTTTATAAGGATGTATTGGCAAAGGGCAAGATAAAAAGTACAGATAAAAAGAACTAACGACTAATGAATGTCGAGGAAGCGAAAGTGATCTGTCAGAATCGTGGCAAGTGGCAGTCCCTGGTCTCTGCCTACCGCTCTGGGATACAGGCGTGAGTTTGTTTATGTGTTTATTGTTGTGCCTTACTATATTGAAGACAAATAAACATTTTCTGTTTCTATTTCTATTTGAGCCTTAACCAACGTCAGAGTCAGTTGAACCTAACTTGTATTCGCCGACAAAATATCATTTTAAGTTTAAAATGTTATCAGTAACTACTTGTGTTAGCGCTTACAACATTTTGCAGATTAATTTAGGGAATATACTTTCGTAAGTTCCTCTACCAATGATTGGATGAAAAGAAACCGGCCAAGTGTGATTCTGGCTCACGTACCAAGGGTTCTACTAAAATATAGGTACACAATGTCACTTCGGGACCCTTAGCCACAATCCAAGTTATAATAAGGTGGTTTTTATTACATTTCATTAGTTCACGCCTGTACCTCTGAGAGGTAGGCATCTGCATGGCTTGCCACTTGCCACGATCCTCATACGCGACCTCTTTCGCTTCATTAACATCATTAGTAGTTTCATGCACTCACGGTTTTTAAGGGTTCCGTACCCGAAGGGAGCCAAACGGGACCCTATTACTAAGACTTCACTGTTCGTCTATCTGTCTGTATGTCATCAGGCTGTATCTCATGAACCGTGATAGCTAGGCAGTTACATTTTTAACAGATGATGTATTTCTGTTGCCGATATAACAACAAATACTAAAAACAGAATAAAATTAATATTTAAGGGGGGCTCCCATACAACAAACGTTGACTTAAGACAGCGCTCGCCATCTAGCGGCCATCTATGTAACCCTCACAGCACCGATGTCATGTCGTTAAATGTCAATGTTAAGCGCTTCTTGTTGGTTTGTATAGATGGCGCTGTTCTCAAATTCGATCTTTGTCTAATGTTGTATAGATAATGTCTGCACCGGACATGCTCTTGTGTATACTCTTATGCAGTCACCAAACTTATAATCGGGGTCTAAACAAACATATATAATGGTACGGAACCTTTCGTGCGCGAGTCCACACTTGGCCGGTTTTTTTAATTATTTTTTGTAATACGGTAAGAAATGAACTGTAAGCTTACTTACAATTGGTTACCTTTCTGTATTACAGTTTTTAAAATAGAGAAAGAACAAAAAAAAAAACATACAAAAACCATATTTTTTTAATAAGCATTTAAACAATTTAAAAGATAATTTCTGGGATGAAAAGTATCCTATGTCCTTTTCCGGGACTCAAACTATCTCCATACCAAATTTCATCTAAATTGGTTTAGCGGTTTAAGCGTAAAGAGGTAACAGATAGACACACTTTCGCATTTATAATATTAGTATAGATTACTTTTTAAGTAACCCGCCATAACAATGTATACTCAGTGAAAATATTAACAAGCTTCCCATTTGTGTTCAAGAGATAAAACGCTTTATACGTCGAATACAGACCTTAATTTTAGACACACCGACATCCGTCATAGCATTATTAAAAGGGCACGTTTAGAACCCTCATGTGCGGAACCCTAAAAACTGTAAAGGAAACATTTTGTCGCAAGTGAATAATCCATTTTGTCACAAAACTCATGCCAGTTATTTCAGCGACACGACAACGGTTGAGTCTTGATAGTCATAGCAGTCACACAGTGTGAACACAGCGGCGCCGAGTCGCTTGGCGTAATCTGTCTGCACCGGACGTGCTCTCGTGTGTAATCTTACGCAGTCCCCAAACTTATAATCGGGGTCTAAACAAACATTATATTAAGCAGCCTGGTATCTGGGTGGTTTGAATGCCGCGGTTATCTAAGTAGTACCTAATTAAAAATGGGATCTATTTAGAGTATTCTTATGTATAGAAGTAAATAGAACAGATAATTAAAAAAAAAAAACGGACCGTCTAACGAAACAATGAACCGCGGACCCACGACACGCACGCATCGCTCTAGCTGGCTACTAATGGTTCTAATAGATTCGAGTTTGCGTCGAGATTTTTGAAAAGTGCGTTTTTTAAATAAACAAACTAGCCTATTCGAGAGCCATTGGTAAGTCACGTTCATATTGCTATGGCTTTCAAACCTCTCGACATTCACGGTGTATACGTCTCACCTAAGGGCCTGGCCGTAGAAGAACTCGCTGGCTACGAAACCTGGCTGAATGGTTTCAGATGGGCACCATTGGCTTGTTCCGAGCCGCCACACCACCATTTACAGTGGTCACAATGATAGCTGACTTTCCAACAGGCGATGCCACAAGAAGAATAAAAAGTAGGGCACGAGTTTTCTCGCAGAGGGTGCACGTTAGGACTTAATCACCACGCGTGCCCAGCGCGGATTAGCGATTTAAGGCGCTGAGTTATGTGAGTAACTCAGATACCCAGGTTTCCTCAAGGTGTTTTCCTTTATTATTCTTTATAGTTTATACTATACTTTATTGCATATACGAGAACACAGTACAGGAAATATAATAAAAGAAAAGACATGTACAATGGCAAACCTTCCTTCACAGTTACAACAAAGGTAATTGACAGGGATTGGAGCGAGAAAGTAATTTTTAGTATTTTCGTGACCGGTTTATGCGGTGATTGGCTCAGATTTGACTCGCGGAGCCCATTGATTTATTATCACAAAAAGGAGAAGATAACAGTCGTCGCGGTTGATTTATTTTTACTTTATAAATGAGATATCGTCACTGACTGGTGTTTGCAGGATGGATTGACGCCACAAACTACTTTAATGTATTAGTTCGGGCTCTGCTTTAAGGTATATAATCATAAGCAGCCTATATACGTCCCACTGTAGGGCACAGGCCTTCTCTCAGAGAGAGAGTATGGGCTGAATCACCACGCGTGCCCACCGCGGATGGGCGATTTCAAAGCGAGTGGTATTGCTACTATACTTTCACAAATGTACATAACTTAGAAAGAAAAGTCATAGGTACATGCCCGCACTGGGAATCGAACCTGGGTCTCCCGCTTCAGAGTCCAATGTTCAACCCACTAGGCTACCACCGCTTAAGGTATAAAATAAATGAACAGAAATGTTTTCATGTTTATTCGCGGCGGCGCGCACGGACTGCTTCTATGCCATCTTGCGCAAGCGCAGTGCCTCCGCGCTGAGCAGATTGCGCGCCAGCACCAACAGCATACTGAGAGTGATGGCTGATCGACATGATACACGCTTTTTAAAACAATGGTGTCGATCACATGTAAATATTTTTGTTAATAATCTAAAATAATTAATTAATTTTTGTCTTTACGCCTACTAACCAAACTGTGTGTATATTGCTTACTAATCAAATGGATCAATGTTATCTGAAATAAATAAATATTATTATTACACTTTATAATATTTGCACAGACAACAGCAGGTTTTTAGGGTTCCCTACCCAAAGGCTAAGGGACCCTATTACCAAGACTCCGCTGTCCGTCCGTCCGTCCGTCCATCTGTAATCAGACTGTATTTGTATTTCTGTTAAATATTTAAGGGGGACTACCATGCAACAAACGTGATTTTTTTGCCGTTTTTTGCTCGATATTAATAATGGCAATAGGTAGACGCTTCAAACATTCAAATGTTGTATAGATAATGGTACGGAACCCTGCGTGCGCGAGTCCGACTCGCACTTGGTCGGTTTTTTTGTACCGTAAACTGGCCACCCTAAATGTGTTTCGTTAATTTTCAACAGCATATTGTATGAACAGCGGGCGCTGACCTTCCAAACAAAGTTGCCAAGTTCCACACTGATTGATTAAAACTTTTAGAATGTTTTTTTACCAAATCCTAGAAAAGATATATTAAAAAGATACAAAACGTACAAAGAGAAACAATTGTAGCGAACAAAGGATTCGCTAATACAGTTCCAAATTAAATACTAAACATTCATAATAAATAAGGTACTGGAATCATTTTTCAGCGTTTCTCTTTTATGAGGAAAATTGTATTTATCTCTAGCTTCAATGCTGTTATTACAAAATCACAATTCATTGAACCAAAATAAGTGAACTCTATCATGGAAAAAGATGCATATTGTGTCTACGTTATAAGTTTTTAAGAAATTCGTTATTGACTGAGAAATACAAGAAGAAAGTTCTGACCTGTCGACCGCGGACCGGACGAGGCAGCGTGTGTAGGTCCCCATCAGATGTTCCCACTATCTAGTTACGATGTCAGGGAGTCGCTGGATGCGGGCGGCACAAGACCGGGAAGCTTGGAAAACCATGAGGGAGGCCTATGTTCTGCAGTGGGCGTCAAATAGCTCATGATGATGCATGCATACATTAGAAATAAAGAAGACATTTATTTAAATTTTCACAGAAACAATAAGTAAACACGAAGGTACACAAACAAAATACATGAACGTCAAAAACAAAAATAAAAACAAAACAATCCTGAACAAAACACATAAACATAAACTCACGCCTGTATCCCGGAGGGGTAGGCAGAGACCAAGGTTTGCCACTTGCCACGATCCTGGCATACCTCTTTCGTTATCAACATTCATCAGCCGCTGCGTGCACGCACACCGTACTGAGAAATGTAACATTATATATTTATTTACTATTTTTTGTTAAGGTGATCCATAGCGCCCAGCTCAGCTGCATCTCAATAGCACCCATCAATGAAAAAAAAACATATTTTATTTTACAGATCGTATTTGAAAAAAGTGTCTGCACAATCTCTCAGTCATGTTAACCTAGGATCACGAACCTGCGACTGGACAGCATTTATGCCAAAAACGGCCGTTTTTGGCGTCACGCTAGGTTTTTTGTCTTAGGTTCACGGCCATGGGTTCTGGACATGACTGAGAAATTGTACAGACACTTTTTGCAAATTTGATCTGTAGAAAAAAGATATGATTTTTTTCGTTGGTGGCGCGAGTGTTACTCCCTGGTAAATCTTTTGACTACAACCTCTAGGCAATTTAGGACGAGTCGGCTCTGTTCATTTATTCAGCTTATAGATCAAAATATGTTAAGATTATAATGCGTATTTCATACCGAAGACTGATTGTGTTTGTGTGATATTTTATTGCACAGAGTAATGTGTTCGAAGTCAACACCAACACATAGAATAACAAGCATTACACTTGTAAAGTTTCGAATCGATACTGTAACAGTAGAAGTTGGTTAAAACTGCTTTTTTAGATTTGTGAACATTCTCGTAGTTGGCCAGTTATATAGTACAAGTGAAGAGAATAAGATTTAATACGTTATTAATTACGGGTTAATGGCTAATCCGCAGTGGGCACGCGTGATGATTAAGCCCATGCTCTCTCCCTGAGAGAAGGCCTGTGCCCTACAGTAGGACGTATGTAGGCTGCTTATGCTAATTACGGGTCACTGAATATGTAATGGCTCAGAAATCGAATCGCTCTAGAGCAGTGCGTATAGTCGTGGAGTGGTATGAGATAACTACAGTGTGAATTTGAATTCGTATTTTGATGGATTGTTTTTTTTTCATTGTGAAAAACCGTATTATTAATGATTTATCAGTAATGTTAGAACGTTTGTGTAAATATTCGTGATTTCCGATATTTTGCTCCAAACTGTGAATCAAAATTCTAAGTACCGTAACGTTTAAAAATGTACAAAACTTTTTTCAACGTTACGTTACTTCCTACCACTTAGAATTTGCATATTTAAAATGCTTAAGTGTCTGACGTCCGATATGCGTAAACAATTAACAAAATAATTGAGTTGGCTGGCACCGACTTAAGACGCTCAAAACACAGTTTTGTTTTTTATTAATTTTCGTCCTAATATTGTTCGTTTATGTTTAAGGCAAGTAATTTTCGGTAGCCAAAAAAATTTTATTGACGCGCAATTTTTTTCAAAACTAGCACGATATGTTTTTAAATCATAGTTAGAATGTCCCCTTAAAATACGGTGAACGAATTCAAAGTCACCCGAGTTAAAGTTGCTTTAAATCTATACTATACATAAGAAAAAGGAAAATTTTTAAAATATTTATGTAAAGATAAAATATTTAAAGAGGACTTTCAGGATAGAGATGTGCTATGTATAGGCAGACCACCTAGTGGGTGAAATTGTGAAAGCGGCTGAGAAATATTGGACGAGACTAGCAAAGAACCGGATGGGTTGGCGAGAATGAGAAGAAGCCTAAGCCTAACAGTGGGATATGTTCTTGGGCTGGTTAGATAGATTGGCTAATCCGATTACCACGCAAATGAAGACATTACTATCAGTGTAATTTGCCATCATCATCATCTGCCATTTAACGTCCACTGCAGGACATAGGCCTCTCCCATGGTTTTCCTAACCATGAGGGGTTCTGCCATAATCGCCACGTTTGGCAGGCGGGTTGGCGATCGCAGTATGCGGCAGGAATCTCAGAAAGACGCTGCGGCCCGTCTCCTCGTAGTGTATTTCCTTAGTCACCTTCTACGACATCCACGGAAGGAAATGGAGAGACGCTATTCTTAATCCGGCGCCACACGGACGCACAATTTGCCATGAATTCACAAAAATATCCAATATCCATTCTTCGATAAAAATGCACCTTCTGTATTAGTAAATTTTGGTGCCATTATTCATCAAAGACGCACTAAATGTATTACGAGTTTATGACCCTCTCCGATTATTGTGGAACTTGATTATCCGATGCTGGAACTCAATTGGCGAATTGTTGGAATAAACAAGTATGAGAATACAAATGTTGCTGAGATAGGATTAATTCTATTAATTGAACGTTGTTACAATGTTACAACACAATACAATTGTTTTTGTAGGATGGATTTCCAGACTGAAAAAAATATTAAGCAATTATTTAATATAATGTTAAAAGATTGACTTGTACCTAAGTAAGGTTTTATGCAAAATAAACTTCCATCCTGTTTATTAACCATCAGTTGACGTGTTTAAGAGTAAAACTCACGAGCACAAGTTCGGGTTTCAGAGTAATAATCCTAAATAAATGCCAATATATTATGAAGTTATTTAATGAGTGTACCTATTTTATATTTATGGATTAGGTATATTAATATCTAGTTATTAGAAGTCTAGGTGTCTCTAACAAAGTGATAAGTTCTTCGGCAGATGCACTGCCACTGTGAATGCTACTTTAGCCTGCTGATCTTCGAAATTTGAAATTTGAAAATTTTCTCATTTATTATATGATCTATCAAAGACACACTGAGTATCTAACAGTTCGTTCCGTGGCACGCTGCTTTACCATGCCAAGTAGTCATAAATTCTCTCTTTCTAGCAGCGTATCACACATAGCGCAAAGCCTGGCTTTTCTTTACGGTATGACACAGAGGGAGCACTGTTTTAAATTTCTTATTTTGCGCGGGCGTCGCGCCCCGAACAAGTTTAATATTACAAAACTCATTCGGCCATAGAATATTTGATTTTTCTAAACGGAAACTTCGAAACGAAATGATATTTTCACGTCGAAAGGAAAGGGGTGTTCTTTTGCTATTTGAGAAAAAAAACTAATGCTTGTGGTAAAGTGCGTGAAATCAAACTAACTTTTATATGCGGGCGGCACTTCCACGCCACACTTAGTGGAGCATCGTTTACCAACGTTAACAACATAGATAAAATTGTAGGATAGTAATTGTTAGAATGTCTCTGAGCTATACACTTTGGCATTTGCATCTATGCCATGAGATGATTTATGCAGCATCCAGTGGCATCTTCACTCACACTAGATAGGTGAAGGGACCAAATGGATTGTGCAGTGCCTGGGACATTTTTTTTAGATGTAGTAGGCTTGCCCAGCGCCCACAGGAAAGAAAAGTCAATACGTGCGGAGTCAACAAAGCCGTTATTATTAATATTATTCCATTTGCAAACTTTAAACTGTTATCTATGCAAAAAAAAATCGTGAAACTCGGAAAAAATCGGAAAACATCGTGGTGAAACCTATTCACATATCTCAGCGCTTGAAATCGCCAATCCGCAGTGGGCACGCGTGGTGATTAAGCCCATGCTCTCTTTTTGAGAGAAGGCCTGTGCCCTACAGTGGGACGTATATAGGCTGCTTATGACGCAAAAAAAAATACATTTCTGTTGTACTTTATATGGATGGAACTTGGCAGAGTTTCTACACATCATGTTCGCTTTTATTCACATTTATGTTTTGGTGGTAGCGGAGCGGTACAACGCCGACTTTTCATTCGGCAGATCGCGTATTCGAATACCGGCATGTAACAATGCCTTTGTTTTCTAAATTACGTAAATTTATGAAGTTATAGAAGCAACACCACTAGCTAATGGTGAAGGAAAACATCGTGAGGAAACCTGAGTGTATGAGGTGTTCACATACCTTAGCGCTTGAAATCTGAGTGTATGAGGTGTTCACATACTTCAGCGCTTCAAATTGCCAATCCGCGATGGGCACGCGTGGTCAAATGCCTAGTTCATTAAACAGAACAGAAAAAAGAAAAGAAGTGCCAAATGTCTATTTCATTAAACAGAAAATAGGCGTCAAATGCCTATGTAATTAAACAGAATATAAGTGTCAAATGCCTATCATTAAACTCGGTCTTTTACTACATAGCCATTTAAATTGTCTCCGTTGTTTTCCTCGATTTTGCGAAGCAACTGGGTTACGATACGAGGATTATTGAGTTTTAAATTCACTACCGACGGCGACGCTTTTGTTCACGTTTCGTTAGCCTTCGCTTCTTTTGTGACTAGTCAGTCTGACTGCCTGTAGTCAAGCATATTATTCAAGTATTTTTTTCATAAGCTCACGCCGGTATCCTGGAGGGGCAGAGACCAGGAACTAGGGGGACTAGCCACGATTCAGACAAACCTCTTTCGTTTCTACATTAATCATCTACATTAATTAGTCGTTTCGGTTACTTTTCAGGGTTCCGTACCCAAAGGGTAAGGGACCCTATTACTAAGACTACACTGTCCGTCTGATTGTCACCAGGCTGTATCTGAAGAACAGTGATAGCTAGACAGTTGAAATTTCACAGATGATGTGTTTCTGTTGCCGCTGTAACAACAGAATAAAATAAATATTTAAGTGGGTCGCCCATATGACAAACGTGATTTTCTTGCCGTTCTTTTGGCTTGATATTAATAACGGAAACAGGTAGACGCTTGAAATATTCAAATGTTGTATAGATAATGGTACGCAATGTTTGTGCGCGAGTCCGACTCGCAGTTGGCCGGTTTTGTTTTAAAATAAACAACAAAAATATGGTAAAAATAGTTTACGCTTTGAAATACACGACCGAATCGAAAACTTGAGTTTAGATTCCTTTTTTTCTCTGTGGTTATGATAACGAGCTGAGTATATTCGATTCGGCGTCACCGATCCAAGCGTGATGCTTGAAGCTTTGTTCATTGTCCAGAAAAAGTGCGCCTTAAGACGTTTTCGCTTCAAAAATCTCCGAAATATCGAAAAAATATCAGCCGCATCAAACAAAAATCTTAAAACAAAATTAAATATGGATTTTTTCTTTGCAACAGCTAATATTTTTCAGCATAATGAATTTTTTTTGTATTTTATGTGTAGGAAACCTTCTTTAAGTTTTACCCTTCTTAATACTGGGTAGTGTTGGCTGGTTATGGTAAAGTGACACTAGACAAGAGTTACAGCAAGTTTGGAAGTAATGTAGACTTCACATTTCTTTTGTACACAAGAAATGTTCGAAGTAGTATGCATCAATAAACCTCCGAAACTGCAAAAGCCGCGCATGTTACATGTCACGACCGCATACGAAAATAAAACCACATAAGTACACAAATTCTGGTTTTTCAGTCGGAGAGTTTGCAGCACAAATTTGCAGCTCACCAAAACCACAGCGTGGTTAGGCTGGCCGGTTCTATGACGTGGAGTCAGCTTGTATGTCTGTGAGATAATGTTCGTAAGACGAACTGCTATGTCAAATAAACATAAAAAAAAATTGCTGCTTTCTGCCAGCGATATATTGAAAATTGTGAAAGACATTAATGCCCATTTATTTCAATTGCGTTGACTTAAAAGCTTCAAGTTTTAAAATGTGAAAATTACTTTGCTAAATTCCGCCAAAATGCCACAAGCACCTTGTGGTTAGTTAATGCACCGCCCTCCCTCCCACTTTTTCAAGCAGAAGCAAGACACAAACACACCACCACCGACACCAATACTTGTGTGAAAAAATGCGTTGCGACGCGTTTCGCCTCTAACACGAGGCATTCTCAGGCTCCGGTGGTCGATGCCTCATGTTAGAGGCGAAACGCGTCCCAACGCATTTTTTTACATAAGTATTGGTGTTGGAACCGCATGGTGCTTGTGGGATTTTGGCGGAATTTAGCAAAGTAATTTTCACATTTTAATACTATTATGGATTTCCGCAAAGTAACGCCTGATTCCATACAATGCTTGAAGTTTTCGCAACTATGTTTTGTTAAACGATGAACTTCATATGTCGTGTTTCTCTAATAAACCTAAGTATTTGGTAATTGAAATATTTCAAAATTATCTTTTATTTTGTCTAATAATTTTCTATTTTCTCCAAAAGTATATCCCTTCTCTAACAATCACTGAGATGCAAAGGCGACTTAACTAAAACGTAGATCTACTATTCGTATTCGGAGAATCGTATTTCTATTCCGGAGTGCCGCGTCAGTTTGCCAATGAATGGGAAAATAGTTTTCTATCTTGGGACTTCGTTATTGATCTGTCGACAAGCAATTGTGGGTTCGGATGTTATTTGCCTTTCTGTAGGGCTGCGGGGGCGCCACTAGGCGTTCCTTTTTTATTAACTGACTTCAAAAAAGGAGAAGGTTATCAATTCGACGCGTTTTTTAAAATTTTTTATTTGATACTTTAGCCATAATCGCCACGCTTGGCAGGCGGGTTGGCGATCGCAGTATACGGTTGGTATCTCAGGAAGACGCTGCTGCCCGTCTCCTGGTAATTGATTATGGCGATTATGGTGAAACCCCTCATAGTTATGAAAACCACGAAGGAGGCCTATGTCCTGCAGTGGGCGTCAAATGGCTGATGATGATGATACTTTAGCCAAATTGCCTTGATACTAACAGTATTATTTATTAAAAGTAGGTAACTTAACGTTGATTTGCCAAAACAAAAGATTAAGTCAGATTATTTTATACAAAATATTTTTTTTTTTGGAATTCTTTTATACAAATCTTGTCCTGAAAATGACGGATACGATAAAAAAATTATCTAAATTGGTAGAGCCGTTTTCAAGTGATTCTCCGTAATATATGTGGCAATTATCTTTTGTTTATAAATATGAAATGGAAGCACTTTGCACTTTGATTATCCTCCTAAGTTCTGACTTGAAAATAACAATCGAAAACCTTTGTTATTTTCAAGGTCAGTCTTAGGAGGCTAAAACGCGGCTTAAATTTAATGAGAGTTTTAACTAGGTATTTGTAGCGTGTAAAAAGTTCTACCTAATTTAATTTACTTTGTGAATGTGCTATAACGCCTTTTTGTTGCAACTACGAGCCGTTCAAGTGACTGCCTTTTTTTTGTTCCGATAAAAATTATTTCCCGAAACGCAGCTTGTGATGAAGTATGTTAATTTACGCGTAGATTCTACATTGTAGGTCATTATTTCAATCGGCCAAAGACGTTGTTACTAATATAAACACGATTCTTCTATAACACTCCTCGAGTAAAGTTTAAATAATATTTGGAAAGTTTTTATAAGTATTTGGTGGTAGCGGAGCGGTAAAACGACGGCTTCTCATTCGGGAGGGCGTGGGTTCGAATGCCGACATGCACCAATAACTTTGTTTTCTAAGTTACGTGCATTTGTGAAGAGGAGCGAAATACCACTCGCTAACTGTGAAGGAAAACATCGTGAGGAAACCTGAGTGTCTGAGGTGTTCATACACCTCGGCGCTTGAAATTGCCAATCCGCAGTGGGCACGCGTGGTGATTAAGCCCAAACTCTCTCTCTGAGAGAAGGTCTGTGCGCTACAGTGGGACGTATATAGGTTGAATACAAAGTGTTTATCCTTCACCACAAACCATTATGCATTTAAGGTGTGTCTTAAGGAATCGTGTTTCTAAAAACAAGAATAATAGGTACTAAGCGTTTACTTAGGGGACCCATTTAAGGGCTCTTTAGAAGTAATGGCTCTATCCGTCATAGGTAATGGTACCTCAGACAGTGAAAATATTATAAGCATAAGCAGCCTATATACCTCCCACTGTAGGGCACAGGCCTTCTGTCAGAGAGAGAGTATGGGCGTAATCACCACGCGTGCCCACCGCGGATTGGCGATTTCAAGCGCTGAGGTATGTAAATAGCTCAGACACTCAGGTTTCCTCACGATGTTTTTCCTTCACCGTTAGCGAGTGGTATTGCTACTATAACTTCACAAATGTACATAACTTAGAAAACAAAGTGATAGGTACTGCCTGCATTGGGAATCGAACCTGGGTCTCCCGCTTCCGAGTCCAATGTTTTACCCACTAGGCTACCACCGTTTAATTATTGCAGTAAAATAAAATAAACCCCCTATTATAAATAATTTATAGCATCGGAAATAATTTTGTAGTCGAATTAATTATTAATAAAAAGCTCTAAAATATATGGTTTCGACTACATACAAAGCTTCAATGTTTATTCGCGCTTTGTAAATTTTAACGAGAGTGGAATATTTCACCGAAGTGAAGGGTTGACGTTCAGTCTCCAATAATTCAGTTTAAAGGTTATAAAATACATTTTAGGTTATAATTGGCAATTTGTAGATGGTTATTAATATAGAGCAAATGATTTATTTTCAAAAGAGCAAAATTAATTCTGGTGGAAAACCTATGCTTTAAAGTTTATTTCAATATACCCATTGAATAAGTGAAATTAATAAGTGTTGGTCACAAATAGGTGTTTAAGATTCTTCCTGGTCCTTAACTAGGATACCATATAATATGTTAACCAGAGGAGGACATGAAAAACGTAAAAAAACACCCAGGTTGAGGTCATATGTAGACAAAAAGCGGCCCCGTCCAGAATTGAACCCAGATCCCCGGTATTAGTAACCAAGCATGTTACCGCTAGATTAAACGGTCGGATGAGATAGCAGTTCAATCAAACAATTAACCCGTATGCGTCCTCTGCAGGACATAGCCCTCCCAAGGAAGAAGAAGAAATACATTTACTACACCAAGAAGATACCTCACAGAAACAAAATAAGCATCTAAGTAACATAATATGCACAACAACAGAAAGAAAACTAAATACACAAGAGACAAAACGAATAAATAAAGCAGGACCATAGATGTAGCCTGTGGTGTATCTAAGTTTCCACAAAAGGCAGCTGACGTCACCTCTGCGATAAAAGATAAATTCACAAAAAATCCGGCCAAGTGCGAGTCGGACTCGCGCACGATGAATTTCGTACCATTATCTATACAACATTAGACCCAAAGATCGAGAAAAAACGGCAAGAAATCGTACCCCCCCCTTAAATATTTATTTTAATTTAATTATTAATATTTGCAGTAAATATAAAACTAAATATTCTGTGAATATTTCTAACGTCTACCTGTTGCCGTTAATATCAAGCAAAAAACGGCAAAAAAATTACGTTTGTCGTATAGGAGCCCCCCTTAAATATTCATTTTCTTCTGTTTTTAGTATTTATTGTTATAGTGTCAACAGAAATACAATTATCTGTGAAAATTTCAACTGCCTAGCTATCGCGGTTCATGAGATACAGCCTGATGACAGACAGACAGACAGACGGACAGTGAAGTCTTAGTAATAGGGTCCCGTTTAACACCCTTCGGGTACGGCACCCTAAAAATACTGGATCACACGCGCGGTGCAACATTCACTCTCCTCCAAAAAATACTCATAAATTACAAAGGATTAAAAGAGAGATCCTTTCAATAAAAGTGTCAACTCACACGAGCGCCATTAGTGAGCCCTAAATTCCATTGATTGTCACGCAGGGCACGACTGTGACGAATTAGAGCGGATTTCGCACCGGGCCATAAACGAATGGGTCCATCAGACAGGGTATAACCGTCCGGTAGTGACACGTACAAATAATACGTAATTAACTTGATCGCGGATTCACAACTTGATTTTTTATCGAGACCAGGAGCCTAAATATTACATAAGCAGCCTATGTACGTCCCACTAAAGTGCACAGGCCTTCTCTTAGGGAGAGAGTATAGGCTTAATCACCACGTGTGCCCACCGTGGATTTGCGATTTCAAGCGCTGAGGTATGTGAACACCTCAGACACTCAGGTTTCCTCATAATGTTTTCGTTCACCGTTAGCGAGTGGTATTTTTACTATAACGTCACGAATGTACATAACTTAGAAAACAAAGTCATAGGTACATGCCCGCACTAAGAATCGAACCTGGGTCTCCCGATTCCGAGTCCAATGTTCTGCCCACTAGGCTACCACCGCAAATTAAATTATCCAGCTGTAATGCCAATAATCCGAATAAATACATTCTTTAAGAAAATACCTTGTTTTTGTTCTCTACGACGTAAAGGAATGCCATTTTAATTTTTATCGCGTAACGAGGACGTAGCTCAAAATTTGGATTCGGATTGCGTTTCGAACGCGAGATTAGTTGAGTGGAAAAATGCAATTTAAAAGTTTAATTTTCGAATAAACTTTATCGTCGCTACCTTTCCTCAGACTTAGATTGTGCTGATATTGTTTTTATACCATGATAGACTAAGAAAAACTCGGTAAAAAATATATATTTGGGCTTTTACAGGAGCAGATTTTTAAGGCAGATTTCTGGCAGTAGCTGGATGACGATGGCCAGAAGAAAGTGGCGTGCATTGAGGTAGACCTAAGTCCAACAGTGGACGAGTACGCGCTGATACATTTATTGATTAGAAAAAGAAGGATTCATTATCTTTTAACATGGCCTCTCTAATTAAATTAAAACATTTTTGTGGAAGTTCCGGTAATTTTTTTAGAAAAGGAAGCAGGCCTTGGGATTCAATCCGCTTATGAGATTATAGGGGTCTAAAGTCACCGAGAATTCATAAGCATAAGCTTATAAGTGAGTATGTACACAAAAATTGTCAAAAATCTTATTTGTTTCGTAGTCGCCTAAAACACACTGATTGTATTTAAAGCGGGACGTGTGAAATAAAGTAAAAATATCTATAAAAAGAGGAAAATATGCCATTAACATGGCATGCAGCAAAACTTATCCCAATTTTTTTTTGCGGTAAGAGTGAAAGTTTTTCCCAACTTTATACGCCTTTACGGGTTAAGTCGGTTTACGGTTAACGTGGGTTAAGTCTCAAGAGGCGGAACAGATACGACTCTGAATTCGTCCCTGTACGTAACAACGCAACTGAGTGAACGAAGATTGTGGTCGGCCAATCAAAAAGCGTTTCATATTATGGAGCTCCATGGACTAACTCTGGCGCCACCAATGGAAATAATCATAATAATTATCTTTTTTAGGGTTCCGTACCTCAAAAGGAAAAAACGGAACCCTTATAGGATCACTTTGTTGTCCGTCTGTCCGTCCGTCCGTCCGTCTGTCAAGACCCTTTTTCTCAGGAACGCGTGGAGGTATGAAGCTGAAATTTATATCAATTACTCAGGTCTATTGTCCCTTGAAGCTGTGAAAAAATCAAACTTCTAAGCCAACGCAATCAAAAGATACAGCCGTTTATGCCGCAAATTTTCGACACTTGCAAGGGAATCAAAACCTACAGGGTGCTTCCCGTGAACTCAGAATCTTGAAATTTGGTACGAAGCAACGTCTTATAGCATAGATAAAGGAAAAATTACGAAAACCATAAATTTTTAGTTACATCACATAATATATATTTTTTTAATAATTTTAAACTTACTACCCATTTCCTCATAAACGCGTAGAGGTATTAAATTGAAATTCATACCAAATACTCAGGTCTATAATACCTTTAAGCTGTTACAAAATCTAACTTCTATGTCAACGCAATCAAAAGAAACAGCAATTTAAGCTGCATATTTTGAAACTCGCAAGTACTCGCAAGGGAATCAAAACCTAAAGGGTACTTCCAGTCGACCTAGAATCTTGAAATTTGGCATGAAGCAACGTTTTATAGCACACATAAAGGAAAAATTCCGAAAACCTTAAATTTTAGTTACATTACAAAATATATATTTTTTAATAAATATAAACTTATTACTTTTTTCCTCATGAACGAGTAGAGCTATCAAGTTGAAATTCATATCAAATACTTAGATCTAATTGCCTTTAACCCGTGAAAAAATGTTGTTGACATTGCAGGTTTGTACGGAACCCTCGGTGCGCGAGTCCGACTCGCACTTGGCCGGTTTTTTTTATAGATCTTCTTCGCAAAAATTCATAGGTACATACCCGTTCTGGGAATCGAACTTTGGCCTCTCGCTTCCGAGTCCTTTATTCTACCAAATACCCGGCTACCACCGCGGTAGCCCAGTGGGTAGGCCGACTAAACTGTCAGGATGGCATAGGTGCTGGGCAAGCCTACTCCATCAAAAACAATGTCCTAGGCACTGCACCGTCCGAGTGGTCCCTTCACCCATTTAATGTAAGTGAAGTTGCCTCTCATCATCATCATAATCAGCCGGTGCCCAGTGTACACTGCTGGACATAGGCCTCTCCTACGACACGCCACTGAGCCCGATCAGGTCTTGCTTTCCAGTCACTGCCCACCGCTTTGCGAATGTCGTCGCTCCACCTGGTCACAGGGCATCCTACGCTACGTTTGCCGAAGGTACCACTGGACGCTGTATAAGTCATATCATTACGTGCAAAGGCCAAAGTGTGTTTTGCAAACAGTACGAGTATCAAACCAATCTATCAATCATCTTAATAGTGATTTTTACGACCCACGACCGAGTACCTAGGATTATGGACCTGGGACTAGACAGCATTATGCCATAAACGGCCGTTTTTGACGTTAATGTTAACTACACTTGAGTTTTTTGCCAAGTTAGTTTGCTTGTGAATATTACCGGCAATGATCCGGAAATATTCCCAGAAATATTGCCAATATAATGAAAGTTTTTATTTTCATATTTTCATGGTTAATTTAATGAATACCTACCAGTATATAAGAATGAAAAGTACCCGAAACCGGCATGCGTGCATGCAACGATTAATTAATGTTGATGAAGCGAAAGAGATCTGCCAGGATCGTGAGAAGTGGCAGAACTAATCTCTGCCTACCCCTCCGGGATACAGGCGTGAGTCTATGTATGTACTAATAAAATAAATATCTAAAGCAATTTGGAACTCGAATATGCTCAACTAAATCGAATTTTTATTTGAACTAAAACTTTCTTGAGAACTGAGAATTTCACTTCGGATACACTTACGTGTAAGTAATTTAGTAAGTGTATCCCGAAAACATTCGTAATATCTAAAGAACTCACCATATTTCCCAATGAATTCTCAAATTTATTTTTTAAAACTCAATACACCATGGGCGCTAAAAGGAAGTGAGACCAGAGTCAAGGTTCTAAACACCAAGATTCTGTTAACTATGTTAACGAACAAAGGTAATGGAAACGTCACACGGGCATTTATGAAAAATCCCACAAATTTACATTTTGGTAATATATCCAGCAACTTTTCCCGGCAATATTTCCAGTCTCGAGACTTCCCGGGTACATTCACAGCTGAATGCACCTTATAATAACGGAGGTCAAGTCTCAAGTCCAAATGGGGTTAAAACCGAACGGACGTCGTTACTGAACCCACGTCAGGCTGTCAATGTCACTCGGTGTGCCAATGACCTGTTAAATTGAACCTCTCTTTTCTAACGCACCCTTATAAAGGCAGCACACTTTAAATGAGAACTTGGGCTAAGAATGACATGCAAGGAAAGGAGTGAGTGGATTAGATATATAGAATATTCTATATTGTACACCAGAAATTACGTTTAAGACTTAAACAATAGTAAAGTACAATAAAATGGAGAACTTGCACAAAAAAATGTTTAATCTCGTTGGAAAGCCCATATTAAAAAATAAATAACCGTGCTTAATTTTTATCTCTACGACTAATAGTTTTAATAATATAAACTGTCAAAAAGTCATTCTTGTCACGTGCTACAAAAACGTGCTGTACATATCGGGATCTAAAAATGACCAAAGAGTATGTAATCACTACGTTATAAGAGTCGGCACTTGCTAACAACACGTTTTCAAAATTATGAACGTAGTTTGTACCAACCTAACAAAAAATAGTATAATACCAACATGAGAATGAAATTGCAAAACATTAGTGATGGACTGCTTATCGATATCGATAAAAAAAAAATTCGAGACGTCTCTCCCCTTACCTCATTTTCATGCTTTGAAAATTAAAGTAGGCGATAAATCCCAACACAGTAGGTCAACTCAATTATTTCGAGTATGACATGGTGTGAATGGATTATCGCTTACTTTCATAATGAAAAAGGCATTTTTTTAAATCAAATCATTTATTTAGCATCAGGTGTAGAAAACAATGTCACCAATGCGTCACGTCGCTATCAAAACTTTGCACTTTGGTCGAATTTCAGATCTTTGGAGTCTGCAACAAACAAAACAATAAGTCAAAAAATATATTATCTATACCGCAAAATTGAGCAAAATAAAACAACATAAATCATTTCTGTTCTTGCTGTGTGGTGTTCGACGTTTAAAATTAAGTAGTTGTGATCAATTTTAGACAGCATGTAGAAATATCTGGCAGAAATCAATCGTCCAAAATATCGATAAAAAAAAGTACCACATGGGTACCGCACTACAACCGGCGTTAATTTAAATTTGTCAAAATCGTAAATTGTTATAAATACATAATTCAGTTGTTTTATCCAAGCGCATAAAATAAATATCAAAATTTGCGTACATTTATTATGATAAACTTGCTAATATTACCTGTTTGGCTCCAGTGGTTATCTGGTTAAGAATATGCCAGACGTACATTAATTTCTGACTCTTCTAATGCCACAAATTTCACATTTCCTTAATGCTTTTCCTCCCATATTTCTTGTTTAATCACTTTTCACGCACTACACCTATTGCTAAAGTTAAAATAAATAAAATAATGCCACACAAAAACGACAAACGAACAAAATTACCGGCCATTTGCAAAATACGTAATACCAACATTACCAACATTAGATTTCACATATAACCCGACTTAATTTTAAATCATGATACATCTACGTGATTCACTGCGGAGTTAATGCCTTTTGTTTTAGCAGGATTTTATTTTTTGTTTCAATTTTGGCACAAAGTACGTTCATAATATTTTTTGTATGGAGTGACGAGGGCCTGAAAATGACTTCAACTTGAAGGTAACCGTCACGTTTATCAATATTTGAGTTATCTCGTAAAACAATGTTTTTATGCGTCTACGCCATTATTAGAAAACTTTCAGAATCCAATGAAAAAACTAAATCTATTTTTTATTATTATTAGAGGAACTTGATATTTCATTTTTACATTTTTTGAGACCTGTAAAAAATTACTGAGTTTTGTTCCGTTTTCTATGGTATAAAAACAATGTCACTCTAATCCAAGTTTAATGCAAGTTCTTATTGGAGGCCTGATTAAACTAAGACTAATTTCTTCTAGGCTACCATTCAGGGAAAAAAATAATAGGAAGCTAAATGACGGGTAGGGGGTAAAACTAAACAATATTTAAACAGTTTCTATTAAGAAACTATCGTTAGCGTAACTTAATTTTTTTTATTTAACTTAAAATAGCGGTTACATTTAGTGAACAAATACTTGTATATGTAAAGGTTCATAAAGGGGTACCCTGATAAACATTAATCCTTGAGATCGATCTTGAGTGCGGTGGGAAGTTTATGTTTTGTTTCGAACAGCATCTTAAAATGGGCTCAAGAAGTCAGTAGCGATCTCAACGGTACTTGTGAAATAAGTCGTTCCGTGTTACACCACATCCAAGACTTCCACAACACATTTAGAGGCTAAAAATTCCACCCATGCCGGGACTTGAACCCGTGACATGGGTGGAATTTTTAGACTCTAAATAGGTTTTTAAAGATAAGATAAGATAAGAATGTTGTTTATTGTACCAGGAAAACACAGAAACATATAATAGTATTTGGAATGACTATTGCAAAAAAACCGGACCGCCAGATTTGATGTGGAAAACTTTGTTGTGAATCGCAAAAGTGCTCGGGTTTCTGTTTTGGGGTAAAAATTTATTGATTATAAGCTGACCCGGCAAACGTTTTTTTTGCCATATTAATTAGCCTACCCGCTATTCTCAGAAATATGCGCAATAAAAATTCATAAAAATCGGTGAAGCCGGTTTCGGAGGAGTTCGATAACAAACAGTGTGACACGAGATTTTTATGTATTAGATTACAAAAACGTTGAAAAGCAGGAGAGGTGGCACTTCCTCAGTGAAAAAAGTTGCGGCAAATATACAATTTAATCTTGTACAACATAATATGAATAATTAGCCTCAATTTTGAATCAATTATTGTTTCTATAAAAAACCTATTGTTTCTTTGTTTATCACAACACTGCTAATTCCGTGAAGGCAAGGCACTTGGCACATTTTCGTATCATGTATTGTTTTGATACCTAAAATTGGCCAGCTTAACATTTATGGATTGATTATTACAAAGAAGTTGGAAAGCAGGCGGGGAGGTCTTTTCTAATTGAAAAAAAAAAAGGAGGATGAGTATAAAAATGTTACCCGGGATTATAAAGCAATTTTTAACTTGGCTTAAGCGTTTATTAATTGAAAGGAACAAAATAAACAAACGGATACACATACCTATAAAAGTAGCCTTCGGCAAAAAACACAAAAGGAAAAATATGAATTCCATTTTAGTTTAGGAAATTATGTGTTATTAATGAAAGATCAAGTGAGGTTCAAGATTTAAGTGGATTATAGTTCGATCGACTTTTTTGGGGCGCGGAAGACAACTATCAAAGGTGCAGACTCATAATGGCGGAAGAACTTTCAGTGAAACGGAAGTTTCTAAAAGCAAAAAGTGTAGCAAGATATAGCTTTTGAGGGGCCATTTTTTTATAATCTGCTCTTTTCGTCTTTTACAAACAACGTTGCAAAATTAAGATAGCGGTAGAGTTTTTGATCTGGACAAGTGATCGTGTTTTGTGGACATTGTTGTTGTTAATAATTGTACGGTCTATCACCGCACACATTGTATTTTGCTGCGCTAGCGCTTTACACAATAACATACGTATTTTACCTGTATTCAGTCAGTGACGAAACAACCTTAGAGTAGCCAACACGTATCATTGTGAAAGTGTTAATAAACAAATAACTACGTCATTCATCTTTAACTTGAACTCCAGACAACGACTACTGCAACCAACTAACTACAACTAATCCTGAAGGGGCCCTAAAACCCCATTCAATAATTGAACAGCAATTATTGGTGGAGGTAAAAATACGCCTAAAAATAACATTTAGAATCCGCCACTTCCAGACCAGTTAGTACAAGAATAAATGCCCCTTTTTCTAAGACGCTTAAGTCTAAAAGTCCTATTCGATAGGTATACGTTAACTGAAGGTAGTAAAGAAAAAAGTCTATTTCTAATCAATTTTGTGCCCGGCTGTGCTAGTCTTTTATGAATAAATTGCTTCTTGAATTATATTTAAATATATTTAATACGGCCTTTATTTTTATCCATTAGTGAATAGTTACAACTATTTAAATTAAAAATATAGAGAAATTGTAATTGTATACTTATACCCTGATACGTATGAATGACTTTCTGTATGTATGTATGTTTCTCTAGTAATTGTCAATAATTTTTTTTTCTCCAAGTAAGTAAATTGAAAGGTCCTTAGAGGTCGATAAAAAAGTAACAAAGTCATGCATAGGCAGCACGACAAAGCGAGTCGATAATGACAAAAAAAAGACTTTTTGGGGTTCCGTAGTCCGACAAGAAACCTTTATAGTTTCGCCATGTCCATCTGTCTGTCTGTCTCTCCATCCGCAGCCTAGACTCATGACGCCGACAAAGTTAAAGAATAAAATGTTTGAAAAAGTGGGGATGATATTTTTCTCGTCTACTCCATCATGTGGGGCATCGTTGGATTGGTCGTGGAAGACCATTTTTTTAAATTTAGGGTTCCGTTTGCGAAATATTAAGCATTAAAGCGCAAACTTTTGTCCGAGTCGGGCGTCCCCCCCCTCTTTCGGCTAAACGGTTGGTTTTAGAAACGTGAAAAAAATCAGGGTAATAGCACATATTATAATGAAATTTAAAAGGAAAAGTATCATGGCTAATACTAAGCCTACTGTCTATACTAGTTAACGAGTAATAGGTAACCAACTTATAAAAGTAAAAATTAAGTACCTACAAAATCTATTTAAAATTACTTCGATGAAGTTGTTAGTTGTGTAAAGTAGATAAAAAAGCCCTACGGAACCCTACATTGCGCGTAGCACGACACGCACTGGCCGGTTTTTTTAGTACACTCGTTTGCAAATTCTGTCATTTTGGCGCCACAAAACACGTAAATCGTCCAATTCTGTCATGTTAGCACCACAGAACACGTAAATCATCCTGTCGTACTAGGAGACCAGCTAAGATCGTCAGGTGTAAGCTGCAAGGAAAAAAGTATCAAAAGTGATCCAACACAACTGGAACTGATACGAACTTTAATTGCGAACAAAAACTCAAAACCTACTTGAAGGCTTTGAGAAAGCTTCTGCCCCACGCCTGGAGCGTAACTCGCAGACGTCACCCCCACACACGGCCATTCCAAACAGAAGCAGCTCATTATTTTTTACATACGCCATAAAATTACATTCACTGTAACAGCAACGTGTAACAAAACATTCCGGTCTCACAGGAGTAGAATGGAAGGGTTGACACAGAAGGCTTTAAAATTAACACTACAATATTGGATTTTTGGCACCATCTGCAAAGTTCTGGTACGGACTGATTATCATAGCACGGCATCTTAGTTTGGGACTAGGACAAGCGGTAGTGTTTGGTGGAAGTCATTGTATCACACTGTTCCGTATTATGTCATTCAAAGTATCACATACTTCTTAAATACCTAGAAGTTATTATCATGATTTACGTGTGCAAAATTTCTGAGGTCTAATGTATTTTTTTTTAAATATGAGTCTCAAGTTAGGCTTGATAAACAAACTTTACATAAAAAGAAGATTCGAACCCGCACCTCCAGCATACTGTGCCAGTAGTTTTGCCAACTAACAGCCATTCGGACTTCAAACTGATTCTGAAAATTTCTCTTTCTATGCTTATCGTTACACTTTAACTGGCGGTAATATTCGTTACGACTTAACTGAACTGCCCAACTTTTTCGTTGGGATGCAGGTTAACGATGTCTCTGCAGTGTAATTCAACGTTTTTATCTTTCTGAGGTCCTTCTAAATTACTAATATGTACAATTGTAACTATGTGAGCGAGCCGTATCGCATGGGTCATATTGCTATAACCTAAATGGATCGCCAACAATACCAAATGATAAAGTTCCTAAGATTAGAATTTCTGGTAATATCTGCCAAAGAACTAACTCACCATAAAAGCACATCTTAAATTAGCGAATGACATTAAACTGGTAATATCTGCCGAAGAACTCATCCCCAGAGGATATCTAAGATTAGCAAAAGGCATGATCTGGTAATAGCAGAGCTGTAAGAACAACTCATTACTAGATAAAGATAAAAATATTTATTTGCAGTAACTTAATCCATGTTTACATTTGCTGGCGACGCCAACTCTAGGAAACCCCTTATCGTGGGTGCCATTTTATAGAGATTTTACTTATAACTAATAAAATACCAAACATGCAACTCGGTAAGTAACGTTTTAAAAATTAAAAAAACTGATTATCAAAGACAAATCTCAAGTATACTATAAAAAAGTCGAACATAAACATTAACTTTACTAACATTCTTCTTCTTCTTAAAGTTAACTACCAAAATATTATGTGTTTCGGGTGGTAGGCAGGTCAAAACACACCAACAATTCTGATGTTTACCTCATCATCATCATCATCATCATCAGCTATTTGACGCCCACTGCAGGACATAGGCCTCCTTCGTGGTTTTCATAACCATGAAGGGTTTTGCCATAATCGCCACGCTTGGCAGGCGGGTTGGCGATCGCAGTATGCGGTTGGATGCTTATCTAATAACTTTTAATAACAGTTCGGTGTCATTATAATTTAAAGTAGCTAGCCATTTAGTAACAATTATTTTACATCCATGGTAGGGCGATGTTTTAATGTCACAACATTTTATCACCTTATTATAAGAGAATGGTGCGGAAAACCACAAAAATCTAAGTGGTTGTGGGTGTCGCCCATATTTTAATGCGAAAAGTTGTTTTTGTTAGCAGTGTCGCATACTCAGGTGAGCTCATGGTTCTTCCATGTTGTACTAATGTCAATCTAAGAATAGAAATTTGCCTAACAGAAAGTACCCTTGCCTCTGTGAGCAGGCTGGTGGTCGGGAATGTGAAAGGTTTCCATAACATCACTATGAGCACCGAGTCCTGAACTCTTTCTGCAGTTATAATTGTGGTATTTGCTGCTCCTCCCCAGGCAGTGAAAGAGATTGACATAACGCAACATAAACTAATCTTAGTATGTTAAAGTCTGTGCCAACTTTTAGTGACTTAAATATGTGGATTAACTTTCTGACTCGTCCCGACAAAGTTTCAATGTGATGCTAAAAATTAAATTTTTCATCCAGTTACACATCTAGGTATTTTTAAAAAGGTGCTCTATTTATTGAAGGACACGAACAAGACACGGGTTGCCTTCAAGGTCACCATCACATGAATATATTTTCGAGTTTGGGGTTAGAGGAGGCTGAAAGGCATTAGTTTTACGAAAACCGAGATTTTTTTTATGTTGATAGTAGGGAGGTTTTTACTGAGCCACTTAACAACGGTTTGCAAACCACTCTCGGTGCTTTCAAATATCAAGTAGTGTCGTAAAAAATTTGAGCGGTATCATCAGCATAACAAGTGAAGTGAATTTTAGTTTCGGATGGAAAAATGTAGTTTATATTGTTAATGTTCAGTGTGAATAGTTTTGGGCCTAAAATACTTCTCTGTGGTACGCCGAATGTCACAGCACTAGGATCAATGCAGTAGTTACCTACTTTCACGCTTTGCCTTCTATTCGCAAGGTAGCTTCTACACCAATCAAGCCAATACCACTTTTTTCTAATTTTCTGAGAAAGATTTCAGTTGAGACGGTTGAGAATAGAGAAGATGGTTTTCGGGTTGAGGGCAAGAATCACTAGATCTATGCAGCTTGTGGGGTCCAGTGGATTAACAAGGCAGCTAATGATATTATTGTAATTAGATTTTTTTTTAACATTTTGCAAGCAAACCCTTTAATTTCATTATCTTCTCCCCATCTCACTCAACCACGAACAAAGTGAGTTGAAATGGAAATGGTGTTTTAATTATTATTATTATTCAACGCCAAGCGTGGCGATTATGGCAAAACCCCTCATGTTTATGAAAACCACAAAGGAGGCCTATGTCCTGCAGTGGGCGTCAAATGGCTGACGATGATGATGATGATTATTAATCAAAGTCCATAGCGTTGGTAATACAGATTTTTCTTAAGGTGGGTTAGTAAACACATTAATGATGCCATCGTATTTGGAAGAGTTTCATAGTATAGAGAGCAGACTTTCTGGATCATTTCTTTCTGTGGCAAAGTCAAATACGCCCGGTGCTCGGGAATTTGTTTAGCGAAATGTGTTCCCAATATGCAGTATACCACTATACCTTGAGACTAGAGAGAGTTCGCGACTTCTGTGGCACCGTTCCAAGATTTTGCCGTCTGCCAAATTGTGACAGAGGAGTCTGAATACTAGCTTAGAGCGTCTTCTTCTTCAATTCCTGTATTTCTTACGTTTTTCTATCCATGGAAGTAAAGTAAATGAGGCATAATATACAATTATACATACGGTCGTATTTATGAAAACACTAGCTGTCCCGGCGAACTTCGTGCCGCCACAGAATTGTTCATACGATTCTTGCACAACGCCGTCTAATTTTCAAACACAATGTTCGCTCGCACAATGCCATCTATTTTAGACATAAAATTAATATTATCCCACGGGAACGCATTACCGGGATATCAAGTATGTTTTGTGTCAATTCAGGTGTTTGTCTATCTGTACGCCAAGTTTCATGTAAATCTGTTCAGTCGTTATTGCGTGATTGAGTAACAAACATCTAAATCTCCAAACGTCTTCACAAACTTTCACATTTATAATATTAGTAGGATGATTCCTTAAAACACTCCTCATAGGCAGTTAGAACAGTCTGTGGTAATGGGGAAAACGTAACCACAGATTATTTAAGCTGTGTCTCAGGAGTCTTATAAGGAATCATGTTTTCGTAAATAAGACCGATATTGTTTAGTTGCCAGCTGCCTGAGAAAAACGTTTGGAAAAGTTTGCACCGCGCCGTTTGGCCTGAGAAAAACGTTTGGAAAAATTTGCACCACTCGTTTGGCCTGAGAAAAACGTTTGGAAAAATTTGCACAACGCCGTTTGTTATTAACCTGTTACAAGCTACAAAATTTGTTTGTTTTTAGTTCCATAATAATTATTTATTTAAATTGCTCTCTTTCTAAATAAGGGACTGTGCCTAGAAGAGGGATGTATGGCGTGGGGCACATACTCGTAGGAAGGACGTGGAACGAGGGCTCGAAAAGACGCGGCGTCCTTTCAATTCACTTTCGTACGAAATGTACTAAAGCGATGGGACATAGCCCACACAGATAAGACGGAGCGAGGACGCGAACTCTATACAACGCATCAGGTCTTTTCCGTGCCCTCGCCCTACGTCCTCCCTGTGTGTCTCACGCCTACAGGCACGCTTTTGGTGGGTAGTTATATCAGATTGTATGTATGTGTTGTATACAAATACGATAGGTTGTCATTGCCATTGTATTTTTTCACTAAGAGACTCTTTCTAAGAGAGAATGTCCAATGCAGGTCAGCGGTTGTAAGTATTGAGGTCCGCAGATAAATACCTCAGATACTCATGTAAAACATTTATAAAACGAACACACCTTCCACCTTTGCGTATTCTATAATTTTATACGGAATATATTCCAACGCTAGATCTTCTACTGAAGTAATACAGCTCTCACATGGTGCGCGGTGAGATTTGACGGCGGCGATAAAATCGGCGTGTATCTGAAACAGATACCACAAAACGTTTGCTACAAGAGATTAACTCAGACTTCAGACTAGAGGCCTAATATGAGCACCAAATCCTGCCGAAATCCTGACGTTTACGAGAGCAATTAATATGGCATTTGACAATCAGACGATTGAAATCGTTCAGGATTTGGTGCGCGTAATATGTGGGGATAAGCCTTAAATATATAGTCGTTCAATAAAGTAAGCTATGATAATGATAACTTAACCTATTATAACATAAGATAACATAAGAGAAAGTAAAGTAATCTTTAGTTTGAAATTTACTGTATGAAACTATTTTGGGGTCCACTACACAATGGCATTGCAAAGCATAATTCAAACGATATAACCCGAAATTAAATAGACTTCTCGCACCGACGAGATCTCATCAATCAGTTTCAATTGTAACTGTAACCCTCGTCACTTTGTGTCTCTGGACAGTGTGCACGTTAAGCCATTGCTCAGTTTTCATGTTTGTGCAAATTAAAAGTACTTATTCTACCCTGACTACAACGTTTTTTTGGCTCCTAGTTCTATCCGCTAGATAGAGCTTAAAAATAAAATTATTTCGTTGCTACAGCATGTATTATGTTCTTATGTTAGGGTCTACACAGACGAACTGCATTTCAACTGTTGTACCAACGGTATTCAAACTGCATCTGAACTGCAAATTTGCAGTCGGAATGCAGTTGAAGTGCAATCCGTCTGGCTAGACCCGTGCTAAATTTATATGAAAATGTTTTTTTTAATTGTAAAACGGTTACAAAAAATATTTCGGAGTATTTCTACGCAAACCAGCCAGCTAAATCTAACTCTAGAGGATTCATTTCCGTGTCCTGTATGCAATAGAACCACTTACAAATCGGACTTTTTAGTCATCTCAGAGAGTGTACCTAGCTCTTAGAAACTCCATAAATCATCCGCAACGGACGCAAATGCCTACGAAAATTCTTGTGCGGGATGTTTCTTAAACGCTGCACGTCCTTATGCCAAAGCTGTAAGCATTCTGTCAATGAACGTTGTGTGGTAAAACCTACTGACTTAAACGTCTGATCGTGAATAATTTTGTGCAGATACGAACTGTTGCAAAACACCATACCGTACACTGCCAGGAATGAAATCTAGTGGCGTGGAAATTGAACGACACCTATTTGATGAGGAGTATCGGGAATTTCAATTTGTTTCATTGTTTTCAACTGGAGTACGTTGCGCGTTTAGATGCTCTCTCTCTCTGTTAGATATTTATGAACAAACCAAGTACTTTTCAAATCAAAGCAAGAAAGATAAATTTGGGCTGTGCAGAAACATTTTATAGATGCAATTAGAAATCGTTTCTTTACTACGGCCGGTAACTGTTCGAAATATGTCCCAGGCGGGCATACTTCGACCAAATAGGGGATGTATCAGCAAATCGCAAGATAAAAAGGACCCGAAACCGGCGTGTATGCACCGATTAATGAATATGGATCATGGGGTCGTGGTAAGTGGTCTCTACTGCTGCCGGAGACAAGCGTCAGTTTATGAATCAATGTATATTCTCTAAATACTTGTGAGTGTCTAAAAGTTTTGCCTTCATTTCCACTAATACAAAATTTTGTTAACATGTCGGTGAAATATTTTTGCTTTGAGAGCCACGGTTATAAAAAAATGCAAATAAAGTGCCTTGAAAACAACACTAGCGCATTAGACAGCTACTGTTAAGGCACATTCAATTTGCTAAAGCTCTCAAACTACCTAAAATTCATGGTATATTTAGAAGCTACGAGGTGAACGATATGCTGTCAAGTTACGCGCACTACTTTCTATTCTAGTACCAAGTACTATTTCAATGCACTAATATATATTCTTAATAATATCTTTCTAAAAAATTAAACAACAATAAATCGTATGTATTTGCTTTGAACCAACGACTCACTCTTTGAGAGAGAAGGCCAGTGGGACCTATATACTCGTAAACTGCTCGTTCACGAGTATGTTCAATCACGTTGTATGTCTATAGTTGCATTGGCTTTTTTGTTGTTAGCACAGTTCGACACACACATATATATATATATATATATACACACAAGGCGTCCCAAAATTATGGGCCATGAAGGGAAAGTACCTTAAATTAAATTTTCATTTGTCTAATTATGACGGTTCATGAGTTCTAATCAGTTCATAAACAGAACCCACTGTTAGGCATAGGGCCCCTGTCTTTCACACCAAC
Source organism: Yponomeuta malinellus (assembly GCA_947308005.1). Taxonomy (NCBI): domain Eukaryota; kingdom Metazoa; phylum Arthropoda; class Insecta; order Lepidoptera; family Yponomeutidae; genus Yponomeuta; species Yponomeuta malinellus. Next base: position 3,436,859 of record OX371007.1, on the reverse strand, counting down.
CCACCCGGTCCCGTGCTAGTCTAGTCCAATGATTTCCAGCCGATTTTATAATGTCGTCTAAAACTGATATTTTGGGCGATGACTACTTTTTTTGTTTCATAATATATTATATATTTCTTTAAAACGGAATTTAAATAGTAATCGATAGGCTTAAATCTAACATTGGTAAAAATAAAATATTTGTATCTAAACAAGTAAAAAAAATAACCGGAATCTCAAGCGGTTTAATATCTATTTTAGTGAGTATTAAAGCCTATCTATATTATAAAATGTGTTTTGAATTTTCATGGAATACTTTTATGACTTTTAAGAAAACTCTCTTTTTTTGTTAAAGGAATAATGCTATAATCGCTGAATAAGAATAACCTTTTCAGGGTTTGTTTAGACATGGGTTCAGTAAGGAATAACCCCAGCAACAGCGGATGCTGGGGCGCAAAGTTCCGGCCGATAAGGCGCGATTACCGACCCATCGGCGATATTAGACGGGGCGTTGATAGCGTCCGACGCTGAGGGTGACTTAATTAGAGTCTAATGGTTCCAGAGGTTTGTTTGTAAGGTCACGCGGAAAATTGTTTCAGTTGTACATGACGTCTCATTAAAATGTTGTTATTGTTTTGTAGTGTAAGTGATTAGTGTAAGTGAGTATCTAAATTATCCTAAAACGTTGTGTGAGGACAAATAAACACTTTCTATTTACGTGTAGTGGTTACCATTTTAACTCGCTCATAAGCGAGTTCTAACGTAACAGTTCTAGCATGAAGATGTCGAACGGAAACTAAGAATTTTAGCCTAGCAGCATGTTTATAAGCTTGGGGTGAGTTTTAATATGTTCACAAAAAATAACGCCGATCGCGAAACGCAGGAAATTTTCTTTGTTGATAACGTAAATGTACCGAATGTAACCTCTAGACAATTTAAGATAAGCAGTGTTGTTTCAGTACCGGGCTACCAACCGGTTTTTATTTAATATAGTTTTACCCCACAACATGAACCCGAGCAGTGTCGCAGCAAAGTATTTGCCCGCAACAAAGCTTCCTACGCCGGGAGAATTTAAATTAAACTTCAGTCGATGTCGTCGGGGGATCTACAATATTTTCTTGACGAAATCTAAAGTTGTAGCTCCTAGAATGAAAAGCAAACAAACACAATCCAAGGCTACCTTGTCCGGCTTTCTATGCCTGGTTACTACGCTAGAAAGCTTGACTTGAGATTCTAACCGCATACTGCGATCGCCAACCCGCCTGCCAAGTATGGCCCATGGTTATGAAAATCACCTGTGTCCTGCAATGGGCGTCAAATGGCTGATGAAGCTTGACTTCTTTTTCTTCTTTCATTGCATCGCCACTACTATAGTTTGTCCGTTCATTGTCCATATTCCTACATTTTCTTTGCCAATCCAAATAGATCTTTGACGACGTCCGCTCCTTTCTCTGATGGCAGATTTTCTTTTTCTCCAGGGGCGGTATTTTCTGCCAGCGCGCCTCTTTCCCTTAAACTTGACTAGGCGACTTAAATCACAAGGCGTAGAGGATAGAACGGCTGTGGCCTCAAGATTAGGGAAGTTACGGTTTAATTTCGTATGTACCCGTTCTGTGAGCGTTAACTAAGAAGTGTTAAAAGTTCCCGACCGAAGAGGGGAAACGAAAGAGGGGGACCGTTGACTTTAGTTTTTGAAATAAATTTTAAATTGATAGCTCTCGTTGTTTCTGAGTAATTGGCAGACGGAGGGAAAACAAAATAATCCTCCAAAGGGTTTCGTTCTTACTGTAATAGAAAAAATATTAAACATTCAATTAAAAATGTTTTAATGCATAGCTTACGCTATGTCGTTAATTTTATAAGCGAGAAATTCGTCATACGTATAAACCAATTCTCGATAAGCCATTTTTTAAATTTAATTTTAAACACAAACTCACTGCTTGCATTCGTAATACCCCCCAGAAGTTTGTTGCATGCCATCGGACTCATAACGTGGATAGCTTGACCTGACTTGGTCAAGTTGCGGGCGACCACGGCTAGTCTCTGCGCGCCCCGCGTGGCGTAGGCGTGCTGGTCCCCGCGGCGCGGGTACTGCTGCGGGTGCCCTATCATCGATTTAAAACCTAACTATGAAGTAGGTGCTCGGGGCCGCAAGTGATGTAAATTACTTCAACTGGATGTCGCTGCCTGTACGTAATGCCCTATCATCGATTTAAAACCTAACTATGAAGTAGGTGCTCGGGGCCGCAAGTGATGTAAATTACTTCAGCTAGATGTCGCTGCCTGTACGTAATACAGAGAAGTTTGTAAAGAGGTTCGAAATTTCGCCGATGCCTGCACTTATCCATTAGCTCAGTTGGGAGAGCGCTGGCACGGTTAGCCAGAGTTCGCGAGTTCAAGTCCCGGCATGGGTGGAATTTTTAGCCTCTAATTAGGTTTTTTAACATTTAAGTCACTCTTATAACTGCGTAGAGTTCACGCATGTAACAGCTGATGCTCTTTCTACTGAACGTTAAATTCGTTCTAAAGTAACATAACTCCGCAATATGATGCCAGCTTTATTTTGAGGTGTAGAAAGGAAGGATTGTACGGAATCCTTGATTAGATACTCGATTCAAACGAGTTTTCCTTAAGAAATTGTGTACAACATACAACATTATTCTATAACGAAAACGACCAAAAGTTACAATGAAGATTAAACCTTTGTTTATGAAATAATAATTTCGACGAAATTTCATAAACCAGAGAGTCCCCCGAGGGCGTTGTTATGTGTTCGCGGCAACTCTAATTGAGTATTTTTGAGTTTTACGTCAAAAGTCCTGGTGCCTTATCTAGAATGTTAAGCAGCTAAGGTATAGGTTAGACCTCGTTCAAAGTAGGGTTAATAAAGTATACGACTATCGAAATATTAACAGACTGAATAAAAATATTGAGTAGTTATTAGCAAATAAAACAATGAAATCATAAATACCCTTTTAGACTTTAATTTAACACAAATGTTATAATGTTTTTATTTAAGTACAATAAACGTTTCAGTAATTAAAATAATAATAATTCCGGAATGCAACATATTTCGCAAAACAGTTTTTACAAACATGAATCGCGAAATATTTCAATATTATTATTATTTCCAAGGATATATTTTTTCAAGTTTTTCCTCATGCTACCTCCATTTTCACAATCTACCGTCAGTTGCCTACCCTTTGTTAGGATACTGTCATAGCCGCGTTCCGAAACCTCAAAAAAATCCAATTACAATTGCCACGAAATCATAACAGTGTCTTGGGGCATCTACCTGGAGAGCCAATGGGGGCGCCACGAGGCACCTGTTTTCTGTTCTCCGGAAACATTCTTTTTAAGGGGATCTAGTGGGCGAACTAGCGCTACCACTGAAAAAAAAACTCATATCTTCTTTTACAGATCGTATTTGCAGAAAGTGTCTGTACAATCTCTCAATCACGTTAACATTGACTTTTAGAACCCACCACAAGGAACCTAGGATCGCGAACCTGGGACTAGATAGTATTTTTGCCAAGAACGGCCGTTTTTGGCATTGATGCTATCAAGTCCTAGGGTATTTGCCTTAGGTTCTTTGTCGTGAGTCCTAAAAATCACTATCAACATGTCTGAGAGATTGTACAGACACTTTTTGCAAATTCGATGTGTAAAAATATACGACTTTTTGCCTCGGTGGCGCAAGTGCTACTCTGGAGCCCCTTAAGTTGTTTTTATCAGAATCAGATAATATTTCACCTTTGTCATCAAAGAACTACACGTGTGTAGCTCTGTCGTTGAACTATGGTCGTTCCTGAGACTTCCGCGCTGAGCGAGGGACATGAATTGCTGCAACAAATTTGCGAATATGCAATTTACGTACGTAATAGGATGAAGTTAAAGTAGGCATGTTCCTTTGGATGGATTTTGTGCTCTAAGTTACGCGTAGACGACGCGTCTTTACCGCTCCCCCGCCTCACGTCCCTTTTGTGTTGCCGCTGGCTACCGATGCGCTAGCACCACTGTATTACAAATAAATAAAATAAAACAAAACGTAACTCCAAACAAATTCTCTCATTTCTTTTGTTCGCCAAATTAGATTTTTCTAGACACATAAACACAAAAACAGTCTTGAAGTAGCATTAAACAAAGAAAGAACGCGGCCAACCTTCGGAGTTGTCTTCGTTTATATACCAAAGGAGGCTTTTGAGAGACACCACAAACAATATCCCGTTCGAATGTTTATAAGTATACAATCTGCCTTATCTTGAAACTCTTGGGCTTGGTGTAGAGAAAAGACAGTAGGTTAGTATCGGAAAAGATTGTTCATGGCTGTTATTTTTTGTCGTTTTATTAATCGAAAAACGACAGTCTAAAAAAGTTGCCGATACCGCCGTGCTTGCATGCAGCGAATAATGAATGTGGATGAAGCGAAAGAGGATTGTCAGGATCGTGGTAAGTGGCAAACACTGGTCTGCGCCTACCCCTCCGGGAAACAGGCATGAGTTTATGTAATGTAATGCAAACGAGAGTGCAGTAACATTAAGAAGAGAAATAAAAGGAACGAAAAACAAATAATGAGAAGGTTTAAGAGCAATGCTAATTGATTGATTTTTTTTACTGCCTTGTTGGTTGTCTTGTAGATGTATCACGTCTGATTACCATATAGGAGCTCGTGGGTTCGATTCCCACCGCGGGCTATCGTACATTTGTACAAATGACCTCAATCTGGGTGTATTTCCATATTTGTGATGTCCTTGCCTGATTACCATTTTACCATAGCGAAGGGTAACCTAGTTTGGGACCAAGACAAGTGATTGTGTGGTGTGGAAGTTATTAATTATTTATTTACTAGCTGTTGCCCGACACTTCGTTCGCGTGGAAATGTTTATGTGTATTTTTCCGGGATAAAAAATAGCCTTTGTGCTAATCCAGACTATAATCTATCCCTGTACAAAATTTCATCCGGATCCGTGTAGCTGTTTTTGCATGAAAGAGTAACAAACGTTCAAAAATACATACAAACTTTTATAATATTAGTAAGAATTATAGTTGTACGTGTTATGTTGCACAATTTTGTATGTTGTATGATAGTAAAAACCGGGTGGGTTAAAAAAGCGTAGTAAGTCTTTGCACTGCTCTTCTCTACCGATACCCAGAGAGCTAGGGGTGTTCATTACGGTTATTCCTAGCAGAGGGCTCTTTGGGAAGAAGTCGCCAATTAGACCACCGCCTCCGGCTTCCAATTAACTGTCCCCAGCTAGCCTTATTCGATGTATTACCGATGGCCTCGGTTTTCTTCGTTGTCTTTCAATATCACTTTATTCGTTCTCCTATACTACATTATACACCGAGGGGAGAAAACGGTCTATTTCTGTTTAAGTACGACGCGCAGCGAAGGGCTTAAAGGAAACTCGAGAAAAGAAATAGAACTTTCTCCCGGGTGATACCTAGTGCTGTATACCACATCCACAAGGAAAATAAAATTATTTATAATAATTAAAAGCGTACTGTTAAATTATTAATTAAGTAAAAAACATAATTTAACAGGACCAATTGCCAACGGCCAAGGACCAACGGCTTATAAAGTAACATCAAGTATTTGTAGCCAATGTGGCTCGGTAAAGGACGTCCCAGGCGGACAAACTATCAAATAGGGGATATACTAGAAAAGGGCGAGACAAAAACTACTCGAGACGGGCGTGCGGGCATGCAACGACTAATGAATGTTGATCAAGCGAAATAAGTTTCTCAGGATCGTGGCAAGTGGCAAACCCTGGCCTCTGCGTACCCCTTTGGGATACAAGCGTGAGTTATGTATTAAAATCCGATATTAAGGAATAAATTTTAACGTCCGTTTGTTCCAGTTCGGTTCATTACCATTTCACAATGAATTCTTCATCACGTATATAAAATGTGTAAGTCTCGTAATTACGCACTTAAAAACAGATTCAAATTAAATCCTTGGATTAAATGGATTAAGACATGTGGAACCTACTTTTCTAAATCGGACACAGACATACATACATTATTACATACACATTTTTACATTTGTTCAAATGGCCTCAGTCTGGGTGTTTTTCCATGTTGATTATGTCCTTGCCTAGTTACCATAGCATAGGGTATCCTAGTTTGGGACCAGGACAAGTGATTATGTAGAGGGGAAGTTATTGTTATTATGTATTATTACACATTAAAGAAAAAATTACGCATTGGAGACATTTATATCAGCGTATTCTGTACACCAAAGGCTTTACAGGGTTTGACGAAGTCAAGATACGGAGGATGCATGTTCGATCCCTAGCCAGTACTAGTTCTAGTTAGATTACCCGTGATTTCCGCACTGAGCCTCATAGTTGGGCCATTGTACGTAGCAAGCGCTAATACCTCAAATCAAATCAAATCAATCAAATCAAAATATTTTATTCAAAGTAGCACAGAAACTGCGACTTAATTAACGTTACAAGTCCATTTCAAAATCTAGATCATTTTGGAGAAAAAATGGACAGAAAAACTCCAAACTTAGTCTTTTCAGGTCCTTAATTTACAGAATTTATATAAATATTCTTAAACCTGGAACTCATGAATAGTAGCTTTTTTGGCACAAAGTGTGCTTCACAAATTTTTTGAACCGCGGTTCTGGCAAGCTTATTATATCCTCAGGGATCTTATTGTAGAAACGTATACAATGCCCCATAAAGAATGTATTAACCTTTGCCAGCCTAAATTTTGGGAACGAAAGTTTATGTCTATTTCTAGTATTTACATTGTGTTGGCTACCTACAGTTTTAAAGTTACTGATATTTTTCCTAACGTACATAATATTTTCATAAATATACTCAGACACTAGGGTGTCCTCACGATGTTTTTCTTCATGGTTAGCGAGTGGTATTGGTAGTACAACTTCACAATTGTACGTAACTTAGAAAAAAAAAGTCATTGGTACATGCCAGGATTCGAACCCACGACCTCCCACAACAGTAATTTCATAGTATAAGAAGAAAATGTTATCATCAGTCCAAACCATTTCTCTAATGACCGTAAGTTATAGTTAGAAATCTCTGTTTTAACCGGTTAACTCAGTACGCTTAAATTTTAATAAACCTTAACGGCCCTATTTATAAAAACCGGCCAAGTGTTAGGCGGACCCGCACACGAAGGGTTCCCTACAACAACAAATAGACCTACATACACATATAAATTATATATCTATACAACATTAGACATAGATCTAATTTGAGAATAGCGCCATCTATAGAAACCAACAAGAAGCGTTTAAAAACCTATTTAGAGGCTAAAAATTCCACCCATGGCGGGACTTGCGGTCGCGGGTTCAAGTCCCGGCATGGGTGAAATTTTTTGCCTCTAAATAGGTTTTTGAAATTGTCCTCAGCACGGGTTAGTGCAACAAAAAGAATATAAGAAGCGTTTATTAACATTGATATTTAACGACATGACATTGGCACTGTGAAGGTTATATGGATGGCCGCTAGATGGCGAGCGCTGTATTTAGACAACATTTGTTGTGTGGGAACTCCCCTTAAATATTTATTTTATTCTATTTGTTGTTATAATCTGTGAAAATTTCAACTGCCCAGCTATCACAGTTCATGAGACACAGCCTAGTAACAGACAGACAGACAGACAGACAGACGGACAGATAGACGGACAGACATACGGACAGACAGACGGATAGATAAACAGAAATACGGGCAAGTCTTAGTAATAGAGTCCTGCTTGGCACCCGGTATGGAACCCTAAAAACACGATTCCTCTAAAGAACTCCAAAGAGGCAGTTTATTTAATATGTGGTTAAGACTTTTTCTTGTAAAATCTCCACCACAGAATATTTTAATCGGCGTTTTAAGGAACCGTGTTTTTTGTATATAAGACCTTAAATCTTTGTTTAATGGAAGTAGGTGTGCGCTACGTTAGTAGATTCCGTGTTGGGTTGTTAAATTAAGTTTTTAATGTTAACGATCGCTTCGATTGTTAACATCGCTCATAGCCCCGGCTGGCTGAGTGATCTTATACGATCACGAAGGTTAAGCAACACAGGGCGCGTTCAGTGCATGGATGGGTCGCCGTCTATGCCTAACGCTAGTGGCATTTTTCTGAGCGGTTCCGTGCTTCGCAAGGCACGTTAAGCTGTTGGTGCCGGCTGCCGTCGATAGATGGCAGTCGTTAAGCCAAGTCAGAGGCCTTAGGGTGGCTTGACAACTTCTGACAGTAGACGAGCCACTAGTCTACAAGCCTCCACCAATCCGGAGTATGGCCTATACCTTCCTCAGGGAAGAGACCCGTGCCCCTCGGTGGGGACATAATGGGTTGATGATGATGATGATGATCGCTTCGAACTACCTCGAAGGAGTAGTAATACGATACGAACATTATAAACAAGGGGGGAAAGTGTACAATAATTATTAAGTACTATGTTAACCCAATACAATCATACATATGTACCATATATATATAGTCTGTCTGTCTATTCCGTGTGGCGCCGGTTTAAGAATAGCATCACTAAATTAATGCACATACACTCACCTTTTAAAAAATTTAACTCCGCACCAAAAATCGTAGCCCATTCGCACCAATGCCTCCATACTCCTAGCCCGACATGTAATTTTAATCGCCTTGACCTGGTAAAATTACATACTTACCTAGGACTGGTGGTGGACCACGACTTCAACTGGGGTCCACATATTAACCGGGTATGTAACAAACTAGGATCCATACTGTCAAAGCTATGTATACTTAAATATAAAGTCCCATTTAAGACGTTAACACTTCTTTACATTCTGGCGGATTCCGTAATAAGTTATGGCCTGGAAAGCTACGGTAGATCGTATAAAACTTACCTAGACGATATCTATAACCTCCAATTAAGAATACTTAAAACGATTGTACCCTTGAAAATCAAATATAAATATAAAAACAATTATGAACAGCTCTTTAATTACTGTAAAGTGCTAAATATATTTGAAACAGTTGACCTATCCATCATAATTCAATACCATAATAACATCAAATACCCAAAGAGAAAAACGCGACCCTTGCAGTTACGTAACATAGATAACCTACCAGTGTTTGAGAGCAAAACAATGAACAATGAATACGGTAGAAGAATATGGGAAAGCTTTTTGCCACGTATTTTGAATAAATTTCCAAAAAACGTAATAAACGCATTAGAAGGTAAAACGAGTAGACAAGTCAGGAACATAATAAAAAAATATATGTTAAAATAAGGAGGGCAACTTCATACACATACATTAAATAATTTTAATTAATAGCATTAAGATTGTATTGTATACTAGACTCCTTAACTCATAAAATCTTTCTAGTTTAAGATTAGCAGTTAAGACTGGCATGTTATTGTTCATCTTTATAAAATAAACAGTTTAAATTTTAATTTTTTTTTTACTCCATTTCCTTCCGTGGATGTTGTAGAAAGCGACTAAGGAAATCAATTACCAAGAGACGGGCAGCAGCGTCTTCCTGAGATTCCAACCGCATCCTGCGATCGCCAACCCGCCTGCTAAGCGTGACGATTATGGCAAAACCCCTCATGGTTATGAAAACCACGAGGGAGGCCTATGTCCTGCAGTGGGCGTCAAATGGCTGATGATGATATATTGGCTATAAAGTTAAATAATTTGTGCTGTGCAGATAAACTAATTGTTTATACTATATACCTAGTGGTATTTATATTATATACGCGGTGGTAGCCTTGTGGGTAGAACTTTAAAGGGTAAAACTTGAAGTCTAGTCTTTCTCTTCATTCTTACACATACACACACATACATACACACACACACACACACACACACACACACACACACACACACACACACACACACACACACACACACACTCACACACACACACACACGCACCAAACTTTGCAAGATTTACGTTAGTTTTGCTTTATTTTGTTTATGCTTGGCTGTATAATTTCTAACTGTGCTTTGTAAATAAGATAAGTTTAAAAAATACTAGTCCGTAATTGGCCTATGTTTGGTCTACATTAATTACCTATCTTTTGTAACTTTGTGCTGTGGACTTCGTAAAATTAATAAAATAAAATAAAACATTGGACACTGAAGCGGGAGACCCAGGTTCGATTCCCAGTGCAAGCGTGTACCTATGACTTTTCTTTCGTTATGTATATTTGTGAAGTTATAGTAGCAATACCACTCGCTAACGGTGAAGCAAAACATCGTGAGGAAACCTGGGTGTCTGAGTTATTCACATACCTCAGCGCTTGAAATCACCAATCCGCGGTGGGCACCCGTGGTGATTAAGCCCATACTCTCTCTCTGAGAGGAGGCCTGTGCCCTACAGTGGGAAGTATATAGGCTGCTTATGAATATACCTAGTTATTAAGATTAGATTATATTAGATTAGATTTATTGCAGCCAATTTGAATTAAAAAAAAACTTGCTAAAATATTTTTGGAACGTAACTTAATTTTTTTTTTTGTAATTTTTGCCGAGGGTATTAAACTAATAATTAATGCTTTCAAAAAGACGTCTGTCACCTAAATAAACAACGGGATTTGCAAAATTACCGATACTTCGGAAAATTTTTAAATGAAAAAAAAAATAAATGAGTAAATATCCGTGCAAATTCAGTTTTTATTATGTCTAGTGTTCGTGTTAACGTTAGAAAATACTCTACTCTTTATTGTACACACCACGAGACAATTAACCAATGATGTTCTTGCAAAATACATTAGGTTTATTGTGTAAACGAGACTGCAGTACTGCAGTATGGGTTTTTGTACTAATTCGAAATGCTTTTGTTTTGGGTAGAATTAATCAAATATCAAGATAATTTTACTGAAAAATGTGCTTCTCATATAGGTTCTCGGCGGAGTAAAGTCACCATTTCAGGCTAAATTTTGATACAAATAAACATAAAACATATACATAAACATTTACATACAGGCACATACATTGCATCTGGCCCCACACTAGAAAAACTACCAACGATCAAACGTTATGACGTGACCGATACCGGGTTATTTTATGACCCGATACATGCCATCACCGTATTTCCTTTCTCACATTTAACTTCGTCTTTCGCCTATAAAACCCGGTAAATATTTTAGTGTGTTGAATACGTATAAAGCGAGAGTACAGATGTGACATTGTTATCTTTTGTAGGCCCAAAGCCCTCATTTATCTCAGGTTCATTTTCCAGAAGATATAAGGCCGGACCTATAACTTGACCAAAAATCTAAGTAATTGGGATGAGTGTGCGATGAAGATTTAGGATTAAATAAGAGTACTTTCTTAATTTATTTCATAATTTGAATAACTTAATTACAAATAATTCTAAGTTACATCTTCTTCTTTATATTATTCTTATATATTTTTCTTCTATTATTACAATTTGAAACGAAATGTAGGTATTTCAAGTCTTTCTTGCGGTAACTACTCTTTGAGCAAGCGAGCAACCCACGCATACGGAGCCATAATTCCGAGTACCTAAGGGTCTATCAGAGAACTGGTATTACGATAAAGTGGTTTAAATCACCTACATTGAAGAAACGATTTTCAGGTTTTGCGTTATTTTAAAAACACATTGAAGTAAAATGTAAAATGAATGTTGAGGAAGCGAAAACGATCTGCCAGGATCGTGGCAAGTGGCAGTACTTGGTCTCTGCCTACCCTTCTGGGACACAGGCTTAAGGCTATCTATGTTGTATGTAGTAAAATGTCGGTATTGTGATGAGAAATTGAGAAGAAGAAAAAATACCGCAATATTTTCAAAACAACACTCTAGAAAATCAGCTGAATTGTTCTTGTTGGATAATTAATTAATTATACTATTTTATGTCAAATAGCTCAAATGTTTAAAAATATTTTAAAAATATTTTAAAGTTCAATTTAGCCAAAACACTTAAAAATATAAAAAAATTCCGCTACCATAAGGTCATCCCACTCACTACCTTTGATCTGGTTTGCGGAATCGCCAGTGACCAACGTAATTAACATCAAACCAGATGACAGAAAGTAGCGTTATCGAGTCGACTTGTCGACTTCGTACAGGCTAACGCTTCACAGGGATACAAAAGGCCGAGAAGAAAAAAGGATGTCATGGATGTGCAACATCAAGGAGTGGATGACTGAACGGGTGGTAAAATTACGGAAGAGCTGTCCAGAGTTGCACTGAACTGGAGGTTGGAAGTCAGCTCACTACAACGTTCTCTGTTGTAGTGAGCTGACTTCCAACCTCCAGTTGAGGAGAGAAACTTTAATGGACTTCGTCCGGTCCACCAGCGATACCAATGAAAAGATACTTGTTTCACAGATATTTCTTGATTTTTTGCCTTAGGTTCGCGACCACTTGTCCTAAAGATTACTATTAACGTGATTGAAATCCGATTCACCTGACACTTTTTGCAAAAACGATCTGTAGAAGATGTCTTTTTTTATTGGTGGCGCTGTTAGCCGAATGGGAGCCGTTGAGAAGAAAAAGACAGGCTTCCGTATCGACGTCGTAAATTCAAGTTCGTAATGAGAGGTCTGGTCGATTTCGTGAGCCCCGTGGCGTGTATCACGCGAGACAAGAGGCCAGGTGGAGCTCGGTGCTTTTAGACGCTACCTGTAAGGGTGTATTTAAATGTCATTTAAGACAGTTTTTTTTAAAACTAAAACTTATGATCTTTAAAGTAAGTGGTTTGCTCAATATTTTTACTGACAGCAAGTTTTAACAAGTCCCCTTTAGAATCGGTACATTTAAATTAAAAAAATCTGTTGTCGGTTTTGGAACCAAAAATTTCGTAACGAATCACTTACTCGATTTTTTGTCCGGGAAAGTCCGAAAAGGTTTCGCTCTCATTCGACGAGCTTAATCATGGTGAGTTGAGACGGAGCTCGCCTCGTCGGCAGAATCAGAGACGACGACACGACGAGACGCGAGCTCCTTCTCTACTTTAAGTCAGCGTCAAAATTAATGGTTTGAGATCTAACCCGGACCATCCATATTAGGTTCTTCACTGAGGTTCACAATACCACTGAGCTATCAAGACATGAAATTTTGGTGAAAACTAGCAATACATTTAAGGGCCACTTTCCCTTGTTTCTAAGCTTCAGCTTACAAAGCGCGAGTAGACACTGAAGCTTTATTTTGAAGTGAACATCATATACTTAAGAGCGGTTTATGAATTAAGGACAACACAAATTATTTTATAGTCAGGAGGTTTTTTTATGATAAATTTATTACAGGGTAGCAATTTTTTTTAAACGTGGACGTTTCATTTATTAACGTAGAGCAACTATATTTGTGGTGATTTCCATTATTTTAAGGCCCTTTAAATGTACTCAGTAGCGGATAAAATTTCTCAAGATGTAAACTAACGTCTGGCACAATAACTATGTAACATGACACATTATTGTGGCATTGCAGCAAATGAACTGAATTATTCTTGTTCATTATTTTTTACTTTTTTTGTATTCTTTGCAGTTAAATAATTATAACGCTGGCTCAATTATCAATTTCAAGGGCTGTAAATCCCAGATATACAAATTAATTGTGAAGGAATCTTTCAATCATACAAAATTACATTTTGCTATCATGCAATAATAATAATATTTATTTATTTCAATTCAATTCAATTCAATTCAAATATTTTTATTCATTGTAAAAACAGAATGTTTACTTAATGAACGTCAAAGTTGTTAGTTTCACAATTAATGGATTATGTGGAGAAGAAGCTAACAAAGAAACTCCACATTTATTCTTTTCAAAACACGTTTTAACTTAATTAACAGAGTTTTCAACTTAAAATATTAGTCATTAATGTGTTGAACACTAGTCACAATCGTCCTTTAAATAATATTAATCTACTGTTTAATGCCAAACATCTTTGTCTTCTAAATAATCCTTGATGTTATAGTAAGCCTTTTTGCACAGAATGTGCTTAACACATTTTTTAAATCGCGTTGGAGGTAACTCTAATATATCTTGAGGAATTTTGTTGTAGAACCTTATACAGTGCCCCATAAAGGATGTGTTAACTTTTGCAAGTCTAAATAGTGGAAATGACAATTTATGTTTATTTCTAGTATTAACATTATGGTGGCCACCAACATTTTCGAAGTCTTTGATATTTTTTCTAACGTACATAATATTTTCATAAATGTATTGACATGCAACTGTTAAGATGTTGGTTTCTTTGAAGAAATCTCTTAGCGAATCCCTACTACCTAACTTGTAAATAAATCGGATGGCTCTCTTCTGCAAGATGAAGATAGTCTCAATGTCTGCTGCCCGGCCCCATAGTAGTATACCGTAGGACATAATACTATGGAAGTAACTAAAATAAACAAGCCTAGCAGTTGCAACGTCAGTGAGTTCCCTAATTCTTTTCACTGCATATGCTGCAGAGCTAAGTCTGTGTGCTAATTTTACAATATGTGGACCCCATTGTAGTTTTGCATCGATTGTGATGCCCAGAAATACAGTATCATCTACAAATTCTAATTTTTCATGTCCAATTACTATGTTGTTCTCAACTACTCGTACGTTAGGTAAGGAAAACTTTATACATTTTGTCTTTTTAGAATTTAGCAGCAGATTATTTGCTGTGAACCAATCTAGTACTTGCGAGAGAGCATTATTTGCATCGTCAAGATTATTTTCTTGTCTCCTTATTTTAAAAATAAGTGACGTGTCATCAACAAATAACACTATCTCAGACATTTTTTGTACCCTAAACGGTAAATAATTTATATAGACTAGGAAAAGGAGCGGCCCTAAGATAGATCTCTGCGGGACTCCTATTTTTACAAGTAAACCCGAGGATTTAATACGATTTACGTCTGCTTTTTGGACCCTTCCTTCTAAATACGATCTTAAAAGATCTAAACCTGCACCCTTTATTCCGTAGTGTTTTAACTTTAGGAGTAGCGTTTCGTGGTCTACACAATCAAATGCTTTTGATAAATCACAAAATATGCCTACTGCATCCTTGCGATCCTCCCACGCGCTGAAAATATGTTTAAGTAACATAACTCCGGCGTCTGTTGTATTCCGCCCTTTAGTAAAACCAAATGCTGGCTATGAAAGAGTTGGTAATTATTGAAATGCGTAAGTAATTGATCTAAGATGATCTTCTCAAATATTTTACTTAATACTGGTAGTACTGAGACGGGCCTAAAATTGGTTGGATCGTGTTTATCACCGCTTTTAAATAAGGGTACTAGTCTACTATATTTCATGAGGTCCGGAAATACTCCCTCATCTACACATTTATTGAAAATTTTTGCTAACGGTAAAGCTAGGACATGGATCACTGAACTAACAATTTTTACCGACATACCCCACAAGTCCTCGGTTTTTTTAAGATTCAATAATTTAAATTTTTTAAGAACGTTATGGGGCTCAATGTAATTAAATGAGAAATCGTGTTCGCACGAGGAGACATGGTCTTTTAGTAATGTTGTTGCACGATCAGGTGACGAGTCTAACGGAGCTGTAGTCACGATTGGAACATTAGTGAAGAACTGTTCAAATGCTGCAGCGATATCTTCATTTGTCGTTATTATTTTGTCATCAATCTTAAGCGAAATATCTCGGTCTCCAAATTTTGTTTTACCCGTTTCTCTATTTATTATTGTCCAAATTGTTTTAATTTTATTCGGTGACTGTAAGATTTTATTCTTTATATGATCGCATTTAGCCTTATGGCAGATAACATTGATCCATTTGATTTATATATTTATTTATATATTTATCCATTGAATATTTATATTTTCATAAAAATGTCGCGCTCGGCGGATTATAAAACAAAAAAACCTGTTAAAACAAAAAAAGTCAGCGGAAGTTTTTATCTATGCACACGGGCCTGCAGTCCTCATAATGTTTTGGCTCGCGCTAACATACCACATCCACATTATAATAACTGTAGGAGCCATCGCCCACGACGACTTTTATACGCACTTCTAATAGCGTTTTGTGACATTTTTGAGAAGCGATGCAAGCGCGCTCCAGAGCATTATTTATGTTTTGCTTCAATTTTTACGGAAACGATGTATACGCGCGCGTGAATCGCGTTTGAATAGCGTTTTAAGCCTGGAGTCGACTACAGCGAGTCGGATTTATTCCTAGTGCGTCCATCTCTGAATAATCGAGTCGAATTGTGCATTCACCGCAACTCTTCACCTTTTATCATGTTATTTTTAGTCGATGGTTTTCCTAAAACTCAATAAATAAATTAGGTCGTTTTTGCGGCATGGACAGCTCGGATGAAGAAATGTTTTTATTTCAAATACTTTTTGATGAAAAAGAGGAGAGTGTAAGAAAAAGGAAACGGCGTACTCCAAAATACTGGGTACACGACATCAATATTTTTATTTAAACAAAGATTTTTAAAATGATACAAGAACACGTTGGCGCACATCCGCTTCCCCGCGTCTACGCGCGCCAAGTTGAATCTAATCGCATCGGCGAAGAAATTCGCATATTGAGCAATTCGCTCAGGGCGCATCGCGGCTAGTCGCTAATGGACGCAATTTCATAGTAAATATATAGGAGGTGACTTTCTACGATTCGATTCGACTCGGCGAGCCTAGTGGACGCGGGGCTTTAAAGTTGCCCTGGGGTATGGCTCTAACCTGCGACAACGACAAAGTAAAATCCTGCATTTCGAAGCTACTTACGTCGTTTTATTGACCACCCGTTTCAATCGCCTTGCCTCGTATTTACAAGTTTCGCTTGCACTCAGATATAATAACTACCGACCAAAGAATCTAAGAGAGATGATACAGTGTTCTGATACTATCCTTTGAGTCGTGAGTTGAATATCCTCCGAGATCTACTCCTATCTAATAGGTGTGTTGTGTGACTGGAAAATAATATCGTAACTAGCTCTCTCTTCAAACATACAGACTCGAAATTACTCTCACAACCTCATCAAATATGCCGAAACAACGTCGAATGCACAATATTAATGAATAGACAAAGCTAGTTCATTTGTCGAGGATTCTGCTAATGGCGCGTCGTCGGATGGAGTCACGAAACATTGATTTGGTCAGCTAAAAACATCACGACACCGAATGCAAAAAATATAAAAATGTAGACATCTAAAATCTGGGAGAAGGCTTGTGCCCTGCAGTGGGACGTATATAAGGCTACATAGTTGTCACAGATTTATTTTTATTTAAAACAATGTGTATACTGGAGCCTTGAGAGAATAAAGATAAACCCAATCAATATCCAATTTGCTGGCATTTCAGTTAAAACTAAGTCAGCCAAAAGTCAGCTTACCAAAATGAACCCAAATTTCCGCATACTAAACCGAAATTCTGCTTCTAGGTAGCATTCCAGCTACCTTAGAATGCCAAGATTTGAGTTTATTTGATTAACCAACCAGTTTTCGAGACCGCGTAGTTTTTCAATATTAAAGCGATCCAATTTTTGGACACTCATATTTGCAAAACACAAATTAAAGGTTAAAACTGATCCCTAAATGAAAGAATATTACTTATAAAAGGAATATTTGTAAATTCCCATAACCTAATGAAACAAATATTCTCGTAGAACCAAATTTGTAATGAAGTCTATCAACTTTACAAATCAATGTTAACAAAACACAATATCTGATGGCCAGTAAAATAAGGTTTCAACATAAAATAACATAATAAACAACCATCAGTATAGTTAAATAATTATTTCATTTTAAGCGGACATAAGCTCTTGTAAGTGTGATTTCAAGGATATATTTTTGCTACCTGGTACTGGCAGTTTCGAGACACTTACATTGTTATGTATTGATTTTATTGTTATCACGTGAACAGGCAGTTCCGTGTGGCGCCGGATTAAGAATAGCGACATTCAATTTCCTTCCGTGGATGTCGTAGAAGGCGACTAAGGAAATCAATTACCAGAAGACGGGCAACGGCGTCTTCCTGAGATTCCAACCGCATACTGCGATCGCCAACCCGCCTGCCAAGCGTGGCGATTATGGCAAAATCTCTCATGGCTACGAAAACCATGAGGGAGGCCTATGTCCTGCAGTGGGCGTCAAATGGCTGATGATGGTGAACAGGCAGTGATTGTTATAACCATATATATACCCTACTGCGTCTCTTTACGGCGAAGCCAAGGCCCTATCTATACAACAATTATTTATACATAAAATCACTACAAAGTTGCCGTTATTAATATCGAGTACAAAACAGCAAAAAAAATACATTTGTTATATGGGAGCCCCCTTAAATATTTATTTTATTCTGTTTTAGTATTTGTTGTTATAGCGGACATGGAAACACATCATCTGTGAAAATTTCCACTGCCTAGCTATCAAGGTTCAAGAGATACAGCCTGGTGACAGACAGACAGACGGACAGTAAAGCCTTAGTAAAAGGGTCCCGTTTAGCACCCTTCGGGTACGGAACTCTAAAAACATTCAGAAACACGACTTAAACTTATAACGCCTCAGCCCATTGACGGATGGATGGCTCATCTCTCCATTGAGTAAAGCTCACATCTTTGCAAATAACTATACCTGTCTAATAATGAACTATGCCGAGCTCCACATAGGAAGGCATTAGTCAATTTACTTAAAGGTAATGCAGACGTCAGTTAAAATATGACAGAGTGTGCTTAGCGCTAGGCTGTGTTGAGTTCTTAATACTTACCTCTTGCTCTGAACACATGACAGAACTTTGTATCATTATTAACTGAGGATTAGCACTGTAAATAGCACTGTGTACGCGGTGCCTATCTGTCGGTTTCTGAATAGAGAATTTCAGTAAAGTAAGTACTTGAGTACTAGTCAATCTCCACTGGTTTGTCAGGAAATAACGAGGTTGAATGATATTTTTGTAAAAGACATATATAAAAAGACAGCTAGATTGATGTGATTAATATGTGCTTATTATTTTAGAAATTAATATGTAGAAAAGTAACAGTAAAAATAAAGCTTATTCGCTATTTTGAAGTACCCCTTATTAAGAAGTAAAAGTAGATTCTATCAAGTAGCCAAAAAACGGGAGTTTTTAACTTTGTAATATTTCAATGGGCCTTTTATTACGGTTCAAGAGATAAAGCTCCTTAGATCAGATATTATTTTTTTATGTTACCTTCTATTTATTAACATTAATATGCATATTCATTTAAAATTAATAATATATGCAAGTATTTTACGACGATATTTGTTACTTTATTGCATTTAAGTTATTGCATTTGATTAAATTCTTCTTAAACGCACCACGGCACGCACTCCATAGTACAGTTTTATTACCGTAGGCACTGACTGAAAACCAGCGCTGACGGATCACTTCCTCAGCACAACGCTGAGTCAGCTGCCTCTTGTGGCAACTTAGACGCACCACAGGCTACATCTATGGTCCTGTTTTATTTATTCGTTGTGTCTGTTGTGTATTTAGTTTTCTTTCTGTTGTTGTGCATATTATGTTACTTATCTGCTTATTTTGTTTCTGTGACGTATCTTGTTGGTATAATAAATGTCTTTCTTCGTCTTCTTCTATTTCATAATATACTAGTACATGCTACCGGGTACCTTCGGGAAGCCTTATAATGAGTACAGCAAACTCTTATCGTAATAATATCGTATCTAGTAACACATAATATTTTATATTTCTTCCATAGAACTTTTTTTACGAAGTGCTCATTAATTCGTTTTTCAACTCGCGAGAAATACGAAATAAGCCGAAGAAAAGTCGCGAATTTGGCAGCAAGTTAACTCTCACATTTTTGTTGCAAAGTCACGGGCAATTCAACTGAGTTGAGTGCAGAAGAGTATGTAAAGGTCAACTGCATAATAACCGGGGACGAGTCTCTTAAATCCACAGTAGTCTGCTAATGGAGTTTATTCTAATGGTATAGCCACTGGAATGCGATTGATGGCGCTAGTTAGCACCGCGTAGTGCCTGAACTCGGCGCCCCGCGAGTTTATATCTCCTTCGTGAGAATTTCGGTTTGACAATTGGAATGACATTGTAATGCCATTTCAATGGCATAACCCGCTTAGTAGACTAGGAAATAGCGTGAAATAATAACCAATGTCTTGCCAATATCACACTATTGAATAACGATGCGTTTATTAGACTCAAGGCCCAGCATTTATGTCGTTAAAATAAGAGCGGCGTTGAAGAGGTCTGCTGACCACGCTTTGAGATGGAGCATTATGTAATAAATGGCACAGTGGCGGGCATGAATAATTCAATTCCCCATGCAGTAGCGTGCATGACTTGCTCATGAATTATGATAATGCGCGCGACATGGATAGCGCTGTTTGGCGTTGTTTTTTTACTGTACTTGCAAATTGACGACTGTTCGACACGGGTGTTGAAAGTTTCATGAGCACATAAAATGGGGCGTGCAATGTTACTGTGAAAAATCATAATCTAAAATTCAAAATTCAAATATCAATCTTTACATTACATAAACTCACGCTTGTATCCCGGAGAGGTAGGTGGAGACCAGGGTCTGCCACTTTCCACGATCCTGACAGATCTTTTTCGCTTTATCAACATTCATTAGTCGTTGCATGCACGCAGGCTTTCTATCTAATCAAGACATAAACAGGGCTCACTGTTGGGCAAAGACCTCTTCTATTTCACGCCAATCCATCTCCAGGTCTTTTACTAGCAAAATAAGTATTTTTCTAGTATCGTCCAATATTTCCTAGCCGCCTACACAACAAAAGATCGGGCCTGTCATAGTGACCAAAAATCAGTAGTCACAAAAAATAGATCACAGGTACCTAGTCGAAATATTTACTGCACCGAAAATTGCAAAAATGTGAAATTGGGGTCAGTAAAATAAATAGAGAGGAGTAAGCCGATAATACCACTGTTGAACAATCACGGCACATAAACACCTGGGACCAATAATATAAAGACTCGCTCAATACCTAAAAGTAATCATCATCATCATTCAGCCACAAGAAGTCCACTGCTGGACATAGGCCTCCTCCATGGATTTCCAAAAAGACCGGTGGGAAGCGGCCTGCATCCAGCGTCTTCCTGCCACTTGGATGAGGTCATCTGTCCATCTTGTGGCTGGTCTTGCGGGTGGAAAAAAGGTGCTTTCCGGTACTGGATCGGATTTCATGGTATGGTAAGTATAATCGTGTATAGACACGATTTAATTCTCAGTTCTCGTACAATATTTGGCGAACTGGCATTAAACCAGTGTAAACGTAACTCAATGCGTTTGATTGTAGGCGTGTAATTGGATGTAACAAAAGCCATTCAATAGCCCCAACCGGTATGCGTGCGTAGTGCACAAAACCCTGGCGAAAATCTGCAATAAAAGTAACAATAAAACAACATTGTCCGTATTCGACAAATCGACGCGTTATTTTTCTGCGAATTTGGTTTTATTTGCGATTTATGTGAAAAGTTTTGCCGAACAACGGTTCTGGGTAGAGGATTATTTTTGTTTTTAATAAGTCAAGTTGTATATAAATAGTCAGAGTTAAATAGTGAAATAAGTCTGATTGAGTAGCAACTCAATCAGAATTATTTGGACTTTATTTTGAGTGACGTGAACAATTATAGTTAAACCACTTCGCGGGGTTCGTGAAAGGAGGCTCCCTGAAAAGCTTACCTGCAAGAGCCGTACGCTTGTTGCGTTCTGGGCGACAATCGGCGAGTTTCTTCAGTTAATTACCAAATTATTTCACTACGACAGCGATCCTCGTTTAACTTTGGCACACTAGAGTATCTCCAGATGACGCACTTAAGGCGCAAGCTCAGAACACAAAAAGAAGGAGAAGTGTTATAATGGCCCGTTTGCTAGAAAAACGATTTCGCCACGTACTCACACAGCTACATTTTCCTCATAATCTCTATTTGATTACAACATAAACAACCGGCTCACGATTCGCTGTTAACACAAATGAAACAGCCAATGAGAGGAGCAGCACAACATTAGTGATGGGGACGAAAAAGTCCATTATCGATTATACTTAAAAAAAATCGTACAAAATTTTTTTTGTACGTTATGTCGATTTTTTTCTTGCCATCTATACCGTCTATACCTAAATAGTAACTAATTATTTCTCTATGTCGCGTAGTCTGTAACTACTTTATTTCGTTGTAGTAATCCTTTGCAAAAGGCTGCCTAAGCTTTTATTTTTACAGGCTTTGCCTACCAATGTGTTAATTCCTAAATATGTCAGTTTTGTTCATACCTACCTGTCGTATAATTCGTGAATTCCGTTTCACCGTAAATTCTAATCTAAATGACAAAGTTTAGAGACCATTTGCTGATAAACCTTAGGCTTGAATTATACAGAAACTGTGTAGGTATGTAAGGTTAAGGGACAGCGCAAGCATCTTGTCGCTTCAAAACGTTTTCATACCTACAAAATGTAGGTATGAAAACCTACATAGGCGACGAAACGACGTTGGCTGTGCCGCGCCGCTTGAATATAATTCAAAACATATCGCCTGCGTAATTTTTGTTTGAAGCGGCAAGATGCCTGCGCCTTGCCTTCACCTTACGCGCGTTTTTGTATAGCGCACACCTTAAAAAGTCTAGAACTACTTATTTTAACTCGTGAATTAATGAGCAGTGACTGTAGATGTTTCTGAGTTTGGATTAAAATTTTCATTGCCTTGGTGGGTGATAACTGCGATGGGTACATAAAAAACATTCTTAATAATATCGCATAAATAATAATATTTTTATTAACTTGTGAAAAATACATTAGGTAGGTAGTAAGAACTCAAAGAAACTTGTGAAACATAAACTTAAAGAAACTTTCGAAACACATTTACATTAAAAAGATAACATCATCATCCGACTGAGATCCTGCAGAGAATATTTTACTGT
The DNA here is from genome assembly GCA_947308005.1 of Yponomeuta malinellus. Lineage (NCBI taxonomy): Eukaryota > Metazoa > Arthropoda > Insecta > Lepidoptera > Yponomeutidae > Yponomeuta > Yponomeuta malinellus. The sequence continues at coordinate 3,414,071 of OX371007.1, read as the reverse complement.
CCCCTAAAATGTAAATATTTATTTAGAACTTGTCACTTGTTGACATTGTTCAATGTTTTGCGTGATTTCTTTTTTCGAGGTTTTTCTTCAATCGACATAAATCTACCAGTTTCTCGGCCTTCGGGAACTCGTTGCTGTATCTAAAATACAAAAAGTATGCATTTGTAAAAAATCTAATATTTTTTTCTTTATACAGGGCCATTTTTAAGTTAACCTGAAATTAAATCTTTATTAAAAAGTTTTTAAAATACGTGGTAAAAACTAGGCCTGTTTATGTTACGACAAAATCTGCCACTAAAATAGAAGCTTAGCAACTGAAGTCCACGCGTACGGAGTCGCGGACAATAGGTACGACTAGTACAATATAATTGGTTCTAGTACTTTTGGAAGTCTGGACGAACGAATGTAAATGCGACGAAAGTATCGACACTTAATCAGTATGAAAAGAAAGCAACTACCCCATCACTATGACTCCCGCTGACACCTACTGGTGACATTGACAGTTCACGGCACGAACATGCAGCCGTACCACGAAACATCGCATAGAACAATAGTCAGTTTCGCGAGACGGTCCATTGCGGGCTTGCTTTTCCAAGTTAGAAAAACTCCACGAAAATTCTACATAAAAACAGCAATGGAGTAAACCCGACGACATAAATACGTCTCATTTATGTTCTTAGTACTGGAATGCATATTGCACAGGAAAATTATTATAATTATGATTTTTCGTAGTTTAAAGATGGATATAGTGAGTAAAATAGGCTTACCGGTGAAAAGACACTGCACTGTTATTTGAATAGCATGTATCACTGCAATTTCTGTAGGTAATCAGGCATTTTTCATATATGTTACGGCGATAGCGGGCGCGAGGCGATTGACGGCCATATTTAAAAGTTTCGCCGAGGTTAGCCCAGGCGGGCTAACGTTGAGCGTCAGTGCCACGCCCATATGGCACTTCTCCTTCTTTTTGTGTTCTGAGGGCGCAAGCCTCGCGATGGTGGACTCGCTCGAGATACCAGCCTCCTACATTGCCACATACACTTGCGCGGTTCTCGTGAATATCTATAGAGCGTCGAATCAAACTTCAAATGCGTCACCAGCACATGTAACATGATGTCAAATTCTGACATTTTAGAACCACAAAACGCGCGATACGCGCCATGGTGCTACCTTGTTAGTTGCCTGGGGTGGGCACTTGTAAACTCTGCGCGTGCACAACATAAATCAAAATTCCTGCATCGCGCATGCAAAGTCTTTCGTCCGAGCATGTACAGTTGTATCGGTTGGATCACGATCACCTGCTTCCTATAAGCTGCTTGTAGCTCGATGTGGCTAGCAGAATTTTTTTCTTTACAGTGTGAGATCACGATCACCTGCTTACTATAAGCAGCTTGCGTTGAAAGAAAATCTTGTTAAGACCTAGCGGCTTAGTTAACTCAGCACGTCTTTAATGTTGTCTTTTCGGAGGATAAGCTAACTAACTTAAGACCCCTTTATGCCTTCGAGGTACAAAACCCTGAAAATATGTAAATCTTCGGCCATTACACTTACGAGTACTCCGCTGTCATAGGGACTCGAAGTGGGTCTTGGCTTCTAGTCGCCACTTGTCTCTGTCCTGCGCAGTCTCCGGCCAGTCGCCTGCCCAGAGATCACGATGGTCCTTGGCAACCTTGTCCTTCCCGCGATACCTGGGGCGGCAAACCGATCGTTGGTCGCTTGGAATCCCCAGGTATACTTTCTTCACTGCTCGATGCTATCCCATCCTCTCTAGGCAAATGGGCTACGCGTTTGGTAGGTTTTTCACGTCAACTTTGACAATCACCCTTGATCAAAAAGGTTGCTCAACGGTCGAGTAAAACAAAATGCCAATTATTTCCTAAGTTTCAGCCAATACATTATACGTTCGTTTACATCGCGTGACTCCATGGGTTGTTAGTAACACTGTATAGGTACAGTCAGCATACTCAATTATCTACGCTCGTACTAATTTCTATGTTTGTATACATAAGATAAGATAAGATGAGAATATTCTTTTTTGCACACAAGATGCGAGACATAAAATATGAAAGTTAAAATGAAAAAGTTCAATGGGCGGCCTTATTGCTAACATAAATTTCTTCCAGACAACCTTGTGACGAAAGGTTTCCGAAGGAGAAAGAGATATACATAGTGATAAAACAAAATGGAGAGTCAACTAAGATTACACGATATTTTAGTTAGACTATGATATAAGAGCTGACTAAGTCTGGTCTCAAGCATGCACACACAACATTGCCACAATGTAATAAAGTATATGAAATAAAACCATTCAAATTTATGTACTCAGAATTTTGGCTAAGCATCTCTTAAACTTAAATAAGTTTTGTTAATCTAATTCATGAAGCCATATTAACACATGAATAATATTTTTACTAAAGTGGCAAGTTGCGAAAAGCACGATAGTAAAACACATGTACATAAGCAGCCTATATACGTCCCACTGTAGGGCACAGGCCTTCTCTCAAAACACATTTATAAAGCCTTTATCAATACTTGACTAATCGCGTAGAATAATGTTCTATGTAAGTACGAGTACCTATATCGTTGTTAGAAAACGTTAAGATTTTAACGGAAAAACTAAATCTACAACGCTTGTTACTTGATTGTAGTTATACAATTTCACCCCAATCTAATTTTAAGTCAAGTAATGTATTACTAATGTATCCGTGTGGCGCCGGAATAAGAATAGCGTCACTCCATTTCCTTCCGTGGATGTCGTAAAAGGCGACTAAGGAAATAAATTACCAGGAGACGGGCAGCAGCGTCTTACTGAAATTCCAACCGCATACTGCGATCGCCAATTCACCTGCCAAGCGTGGCGATTATGGCAAAACCCTTCATGGTTAGAAAACCATGAGGGATGCCCAAGTCCTGCAGTGGGCGTCAAATGGCTGATGATGAATGTATTACTAAGATACTTTCAAGAAAGGAACTATAACGAAACGCTGCCTAACTTCTGGAAAGGGAAATGTTGAGTGGCGTAGTTTGTGCGATGGCTCAACTATGTGGCTAAGTGCCTGCCGAAATTTCATGTCTAACTAATTTACCAACTTTACCTTGTTTTGCCAACCATACACGAAATGAGCACATCACCCACATACACAGAGCGTAAGCGCTGTAGAGTACTTATATGCTCAGAATTTGGCTATAAAGTTTAACAAGCAAAATTTAATGTACTGTTTAATGTTTCGTGTGCAAGTATGTTATTATTATTATTATTAAAAAGCACTTCTATCTCGTAACTATCCACTCTACCGGGTTAACCATGTTGACGACCCCAAAGTGTCAAAATATGTATAGATTTGACAGTTTGGAGTAGACTAAGTCAGACAACTCCATACAGTGGGACACTTACGTAATAGCGCCTCGGACCAGTTTAATGCACCATTGAACAAATAATTTAATCGGTGATACATGCATTTACTTCATTATATTAGGGGTTAAAGTATGAAATTGCCGTTTTATTGCAATAGGTTCTTTGAATTGACATATAATCTTCATGGTTTGAGGTTTTCGAATGAAACTTTTTTCAAATGGTTTCTATGATGTTCTTTTTTTAAAAAATGTGAAACATTTGAATATCGACTTTCAATTGTTTTTGTTATTTAATTTACACAAGAAAGATGGATACTGCGAAAATTCGAGTGATTATGAGGCACCCATTTTTCGTATTTTTTTATTTTATTGATTTGACGCAAGTGAGTCAATATTGTGGGTAAGGTAACGTTAAACCATGCCGCTAATTCCTGGGTAGTTTGACTAGGGTCGGCTTCCACTATCTCTCTTAATTCATCGTTATTCACCTGTGGGCGGTCTTCCTCGTGGCTCGTTCTTTAAGTCGAAATTTCCATCACGAAAGCGTTTAAACCAAAATCGCACGGTGCGTTCATTAGTAGACCCCTCTCCAAACGCAGCATTGATATTGCGGGCTGTTTCTGCCGCGTTAGTTCCGCGTCGGAACTCGTATTAAAAAATCACTCAAATTTTCGCAGTATCCATCTTTCTTGTCTAAATTGAATAACAAAAACAATTGAAAGTCGATATTCAAATGTTTCACATTTTTTAAAAAAAGAACACCATAGAAACTATTTGAAAAAAGTTTCATTCGAAAACCTCAAACCATGAAGATTCTATGTCAATTCAAAGAACCTATTGCAATAAAACGACAATTTCATACTTTAACCCCTATTTTTGTTTAATTCCTCCGGATTTTGTGTCTGTGCTTTACTATTATACTAGGACCTATTAACATATTAAGCTTTTAGAAATGAGTAATAATAACTTCCACACAACGTACGAACTGTTCAAAATTTCTTTCATAACTCATATTTTTACAAGCTGGTTCCACGACTGCGTTTGACTTCGATGAATTTTGAAAGAAAACCCTAGTTACTTAATTTGGTCTATTTTTTGCCCAATTTTATTCTTATTGGGTTAGTATAAGGGAAAAAAGCGTAAAGTGCAACAAGATGATCTTCATGTATCTTTGTGTCTATAACATTTTTAGTTTTGCAGTTTTTAAGTTGGACGCTCAGAGCATTGGTTGGACGCTCAGATCATGATCTGAGGTTGGACGCCAAGCTATCAGCTAAAACTAAAATTAAAGAGAACCAACAAAAAAAAAACCGGTGCGTGTCGGGCCACGTGCAATGTAGGGTTCCGTAGAAAGAGGGTTTTTTTCTGCTTTACAGAACTAACAACTTCATCGAAGTTATTTTGAATGGATTTAGTACGAAATTTTACTTTTATAAGTTGGTTGCCTATTACTCGTTAACTAGTAAAGACTACTCAGCCGTGATACGTTTTCTTTCAAGTTCATTATGTGTGCTACTAACCTGAATTTTTTCACGTTTCTACAATCAACCGTTTAGCCAGGGGACGGGGAGGAAACTTGCGCTTTAAAGCTTAATATTTCGCAAACGAACCTCTAAATCGAAATATCGTCTTCCTACACCTACAATATTTTTCAACGACCAATCCAACGATACCCCACATGGTGGGGTACACGAGAGAAAAAAATCATCCCCACTTTTCAGGGTAGGGGACAAAAGTACAAAAAAAAATCCAACATTTTATTGTTTAACTTCTTTGTCCGGCGTAATAAATATGTATACACACACCAAATCACAGCTTTCTGGTACCACCGCTCTTTGCGCTAGGCCGCGGACGGACAGACAGACAGACAGATGGACATGACGAAACTATAAGGGTTCCTTGTTGGACTACGAAACCCTAAAAAGTTGTTCCAAATATTCAGGCAACTCCGATACAAAAAATCCACAGAGACATAGACAAACAGATTTGCTCTTTTGAAGTCTGTTCCGTCGGTTTTCATACAAATAGTCGCCTTATGTGGACAAATTTACGACTGCTTCGTTGGTCTACACGTCAGATAACCATGCCGGAGCTTATGGGTTCTATTCGTACTGGGGGCCGCTATATATTTGTAGACACGGCCTCTGTCTGGGTGTATTTCCATGTTTGTGATGTCCTTGTCGGTTACGATAGCACAAGGTATCCTAGTTTGGGACCAGGACAAGTGATTGTGTTGTGGGGAAGTTATTATTATAATATTATGATTAAGTTATTAAATAGTGACTATTTTCTATTTAAGGCGTAATAACACAGAATAATGTTACTAGCACCTCAAGGACACAGATGGATGATGATGGACAATATCAGCCCACAATACATTATTATGACAAACGAAAAACAAAAGCAAAAGCCCAACTACGGCAACTACAGATGGAGGCCCATGTTGACCATTCACATAAACATATATAGCATAGCGTATATTACTCTAACATAAATGATACCTTACCAATGTATGTTGAGTAAAAAATGTACAACTTATTTCTGTAAATTGACTGAAATAAATAATCTTTGTGGGTTACAATCTCATTCTCAAGTATGTCGATAATTTTAACTGTTACAGCCGGACTTACTTATAAATTACTCATTAAAAATACTTTTAAATTTTCACCTATCCGCCATCGCTCGAGATCGATTAACCTTTCATTGCAATCTTTTTATGTGATACTTTTCGCAAAACAGGTCCGCATAGTTCCGCGAACACCGGTTATTCACTATGTGTAGTTAGTGACTACCTTTTTCCTGCTTACCTGCATTAAAATGTATTTCATGACTTAAACCCTTTTTGTAAATAAATTATTTGATTTCAAATATATTCGCAGGAATAATGCAGTACAAATGAGGTCCTTGAGAAGTAGGTATGTCTGATGTTACTTTGAATGACAGGATATGCAATAGTTTGATAAGAAAACGTTGTGGACTGAATTCGGGTGGTTGGTTATTTTTAATTTCAGTTTTTTATTTCATACCTTTCTGTTCTATTAATGCTAATTTATTTAATATATCCTATGACACTCGCGTAGTAATGTTTCACATACGTATCATGTGGTTGACGAAGCCCCGTCATGGGTGGAATTTTTAGCCTCTAAATAGGTTTTTAAAATTGTCCTCAGCACGGGTTAGTGCAACAAAAAGAATATAATGAAGTTAAACAAAGTCAATATCCAAATACAACAAATTAGATATAACGGCGCCATCTAGTGTCCCATGGTAGCTAAGTAGCGAATTTTGTTTTTGCTACTTTTCTCTTCTGTTAATGCTGATTTGATATAGCTTCTCATACACGCGCAGGGATGACGAATCGATCGAGAATCTATTTGTCAAAATATGACCATTGGTTAGGGAGTAATGAGGGAACACAGAATCGGCAAACATGCATACGAGCAAAACACATTACCCTCCTTTTGGGCTTCGCCACCGTCGGGTAAAAAGAAGTTCCTGTACATTTTATTTCACCGCAGTTGGGGAAAATAGGGACCCGAATAGTAAGGGTAGCTTGCTCGGAACTACCTCAAAAAATCTTTGATCATCAATCCTGTACGTCACGATACTCCACGCGCTATAGAAATTTTTCCATCCAAGACACGAACAAAAATGGTGTCTATTGTTCTACGAAGAGGTACGAGCTATTGGATAATAATTTAGGTATACTTCAGGCAGTAATCCTTACTAATATTATAAACGCGAAAGTTTGCATGTATGGATGGATGTTTGTAACTCTTTCGCGCAAAAACGGCGGAACGGATAGATTATAGTCTGGATTAGCACCTGGCTGTTTTTTTTCCCAGAAAAAAACACATCAAAATTACCACGCGAACGAAGTCGCGGGCAACAGCTAGTGTTGAATAAATAGAAGTATGAAACAACATAAGCAGTAGATTTGTCCAGTTTTGAAGTGAAAACGTTGAATAAGACTGAACGTCACACTTTGGTAAAGTCTACTCTATTCGGCTTCCCTCTAATCTCCTCTCTTACACCTAGAGAAAATTTGAAGTAAAAACTTCTTTACACACAATTCTTCTGCAAAGTTAACATAATAGGATCATCATCATCATCATCATCAGCCTATGCTGGACGTAGGCCTCTCCTATTGCACGCCACTGAGCACGGTTCTCGGCTACTCTCATCCAGCTCTTGCCAGCCGCCCTGCGAAGATCATCGCTCCACCGAGTCTGAGGACGTCCTCGACTACGTTTACCGATCCGCGGTCTCCACTCAAGAACTCGTCTAGCCCATCGGTTATCAGTTTTTCAGACGATATGGCCGGCCCACTGCCACTTCAGCATGCTAATTCGGTGGGCTATGACGGTGACTTTGGTTCTCTGTCGGATCACCTCGTTTCGAATTCGATCTTTCAGAGAAACCCGCAGCATAGCCCGTTCCATAGCACGCTGAGCGACTTTAAACTTGTGGACCATATCCACCGTGAGTGTCCACTGTCCACGTTTCGGCACCGTATGTCATGACGGGTAGGACGCACTGATTGAAAACTTTCGTCTTGAGACTCTGTGTAACAGGGTCGGTGACTCCGAATCGAGTGAGGTCGGCTCCAGTCGGATTCTCTCTAATCGCCCCGCCACTCCAGAAGATCCCTCTCCTGCGCCTAGAGAAATTTTGAAGTAGAAACTTGTTTACACACACTTTTTCTGAAAAGTGAACGCAACAGAACCACGCTCGGGTCGGTGACGCTGAATCAGGTAAACACGGATCCGGTTGGCTACACTCTAATTGTCCCGCCACTCCCAGATTTCATAGATTTACAGTCTAGATTTTTATATAGACCTTATTGTAAATATGTGAATACTATTTTTAATTTAATTAATTCTGTTAATAAAAGTACTGAAGGTCAGCAGAACTAAACCCTTTTATTGTCTACGAATAAAAAATAATAGTCTAGTCTGTAGGTATTTTATTTCTGTAAAAGTCGAAAAATAAATGGTTTTAATATAGGTTGCTTAGGTAAGGGGCAATAATAAACCAAATTTTCGACTTTTCGTGCGCCGCCATCTTGAATTGAATGTGCCAAAATTTGTTTCTTTTTAAAATAATGCCTCAAAGATTAGATCATAGTAGTACTTAAATTTAAGAGCTTAGTTATTACGACGAAATGACCAAAAGTGGATGAATGTGGAATCGGATTAGTGACCGTATCCCATTCTTTTGTGTCTTATTTATTTTGTGCTTCCAGTGGCTACACAAAGGTGCAAAGATTGATTGAATCCGTGGATTTCAGGACGAACTTATAGATCGTATTCCGGAAAAGGATAACTCAGGACCCTATTGTATTTCTCAAAAAGAAAAATAACGTTAATATGCCCCTTTGTCGCGTTTGATAAAAAAAATATTTTGATACAATTTGTCAACGTTTGAAGTATGAAAATATAGCTCATGTATTAGAGAAATAGTAGTGCCTAAGTAAAGAAAGGATAGTTTCCAGTACAAAGTGGAATCCAATATACTACATTAACTCCTGAACTGCCCTCGCGGAACGCAACGTATAGGTGGCCCATACTAAGTTGGACACAGATCTGTGTCGCGGCAGACGAGTGGTTAATTGAATTTTAAATTATTGATTCAACATTCATAACAGTTCTACGACTAAATTTATCTTAGTAACGATAAACGTTACTTAGATAATAATAAGTTTATTCTGTATAAAGCCAGGTTTTCACGGTCTTAGTACACTCGGACCGCGTGCGTACAGTTCTTAGTTGATTATGACGACGGTCAGTGCGCTCGGACCGAGTGCGTCGTCGTAATCAACTAAAGCTGTACGCACACGGTCCGAGCTTACTAAGACCGTCAAAACCCGGCTTTACTTATTCTTACTAAGCTGGCTCAGCGAAGTGGCTCTTGAACTCCGACACAAGAAGTCACTTGTCTCTGGTGCTGCGTAGGATCCTTGGCCACTTCATCCTTCCAGCGGTACCTAAGGCGGCCAACCGGTATTTGGCCGCTTGGTAGCCTATACCTGCTCTCTTTACCCCCGATCCTCTCCCACCCTTTATCCCTAAAAGTGATCGAGCCAACGTATGCTGTGGTATTTCGTGTCTCTGATGGTGTTCGACTCGGAAATCAGGTCTGGCTTATAATGGGGAACGTGTGTTAAATTTAGATTGAAGTGGCATTGCTTCTATACCACGGAAGACATAGAAAAAATAAATATATATGTTTTAAAGAAACCTTAAAAATATTTTTTTCGGACTTTTTTGATCACAAAAAATTCAAAAAATCAAGTAACCCTAATCATAAAAAACATTTTAAATGTCATTTTTGCATTGAATTCTGAACGTTTTCTAAATAGGGTGTAAACGCAAAAACTTGAATAAACGCACCATACATTATAAGGCGTTACGGTCAAGTTGTTACGTCTAGTTTGAGTGCGACTTGTATGGCGCATTTTTGTACCACGTGACTTACTTTTTGACAGGCTACATTATGAAAAGTGTTAATCATAGAGAAAAAAATTACCACGTTTATTTTCCTCTTACCATAGCCTCTCCGTTTATATAATATTAACACATTTTTTGTACATGTTCTCCATTATGTTGAATTTGCTGGTTAAATTAATTAAGTACTCTTAACTTTAAGTAATTATGTAAATTTATGAAACAACCAGTTTTGAAGGGAAAGTAAAATTATTCTATTTTCCCGAAAAGTAACGGCACCAGAAGGCACCACAAGGCTGTTTTAAGAAAAACCTGTATTGAACCAAGCAAATGATAAACCAAACACCTCACACAATGCACATAAATCACACTCCACGAATCCCACCCTATGCATTTCACACCACAACCGATACGCTACACACTCCAGTATTACACAGGCATTGGATATTTTCCTTTAAATTATTGTCAGATTTTGTTGAAAACTAATTCTTTTTTAAATGTCTCGCGTGAGCCATGTAAACAACAGGGTAATCTCTTATGGCCACTAGGTTACTTATCTTGTATAGAGACCACTGTTAAAATGCATAACAGTGTACCTACTTTATAATTAAAATCTATTCTAATTCTATTTTTATTTTTGTGTAGCCTATGCACGTATACTGCAGGGCACAGGCTTTCACTCAGAGAGAGAGTACGGGCTTAACTACCACGCGTGCCCACCGCGGATTGTCAATTACAAGAGTGGTGGAAGAACCGGCCACACATTTGGGAGGTCGTGGGTTAGAATCCCGCCATGTACTCGTACCATTTGTTTTCTAAGTACTACATACATTAGTGAAGATATAGTAGCAATACCACTCGCTAGCATGAAGGAAAACATCGTGAGGAAAACTGAATGACAGGTGTTCATACCTCAGCGCTTACTCTTATTCAAATAATAATATTTTTATGGGTTTTGTACCCTACCGCTAAGACTCCGCTGTCCGTCCGTCTGTTACCAGGCTGTATCTCATAGTTAGACAGTTGAAATTTTCACAGATGATTTATTTCTGTTGCCGCTATAACAATAAATGCTAAACACAGAGTAAAATAAATATTTAAGGGGGGCACCCCTACTACAAACGGGATTTTTTTGCTGTTTTTTGCTCGATATTAATAACGGCTGCAGGTAGACGCTTGAAATATTTAAATGCTGTATAGATAATGGTTTGGAACCCTTCGTGTGCGAGTCTGAAAAGCACTTGGCCGGTTTTTTAACCAAAGGAGCTGCTCACGAACAAGCAAAACTCGCTCTAAAGGCTTATCTCGAATGCCGGCCCCGATGTAGGTATGCTACGGGGAAACGTCAGATGACAAATGATGCCGGTATTACGACACGCATTTTTATCAAATGGCGCTCTCAACGGTAGCCTAGAAAGAAACAGAATCATTTTTCCACGCTTTTCTTTCAATCAATCAGCCTGTATTCGTCCGTTGCTGGACATAGGCCTCCCCTAAGGCACGCCACTTCTTTATGTCCTCGGCCATCATCATCCAGCAGCTGCCTTTGATCGTCACTCCAGCAAGCTAGTGGTAGTCTCCACTCGAGAAATTTTTATCACAATTTTTGTCTCGATTTAATCACATTTTTCTTTATTGAATTAAAGTGAGATGATTTGGCGACTATCTCTGGGGAAAAAAAACTGAGACTGTTGGTTAAAGCAGTAGTGACAAAGTGAAATAAAATGCCCTGCTTTGAAATTGGGTGCGCCAAAGTTGACCGAAGATTCCTACCTCGATTATTGTAACTCCGAAAATTTTGTTACTACAATTTTTCATCCTAACAATCACTATTAATAACTACTCTGTTCCGAGCGTTATTAATTCCGAATCATCCAACTTCATAATGTCGGTAACAATAAACATCTATTGTACTACTATTTGTTTTCCGATATTTTCTCAAAATAAATGTTTTTTACACTATTATTCGAAATCATATATTTGTTAGTAGAATTTTTTTTATTCTAAAATCACGGAGATCGACATCAGGGCAGTAGGTAGGTTAGGTTAGGTTAGAACATGTAAAAACAACAAAAAAATACTGTTTTCAGAACAAAACCTTCCTACCTATAAGTCAGAATAGGATACTATTAGGTCAATGACGCTACGGAAATTAACATCTGGACAGTAGATAGGTTAGGTTAGGTTAGAACATGTAAAACAACAAAAAACACTATTTTGGAATTAAATATACCAACCAAAAGTCAAATTATGGTACTGTTAGGTCAGTGTTCCTACCGAAATCAACATCTGGGCAGTAGGTAGGTTAGGTTAGGTTAGAACATGTAAAAACTACAAAAAAACACTACTTTGGAACTAAACATACCAACCAAAAGTCAAATTATGGCACTTTTTGGTCAGTGTTGCTACCGAAATAGACATCTGGGCAAAACAACTGAACAAAGATATCCCCTACCCTACCCTCAAATAAGAATTATAACTTATCGATAATATGAGTAACAATATTATGAAAAACATGTTTATGAATGACAACATTATGGTAAAAAACACTTAGGAGTTTAGATTAGTTTAGTAGTAATATTAGTAATAAAAAAAATCGGAACCCAGAGTGTTATGATCTTCGTCGGTAGTACTAGAAATTGTATGAACGAAAAAATTAGGAACCAAAATTTTCGGAAGAGTGATCATTCGGAGTACAAATCGTTAGTAAGACCATTTTCGGAAGTTAGACTTTAGTTGAGCGAAAATGGACCCTTTGAAATTAGTTTCCATCGAGAAAAAAAAATTCTCAAACTTTCTCATCAAGTTGCGACAAAGGCCTGAAGGCCTGGGTGGTGGGACACAAACATAGAGGCTATGTTAAAAAAAATCTAATCGAAAGCAACTTCTATATCCGTCACAGAGTTCCTGCGGAGATAATTTAAGAACCGTTAGATATGCATTCTGCGACAAAATAATATATGACAAGGCATGACAAGGTAAAGGACGTGGGTGTAATATAAAGTTGGTTAGATTCTTGTCTTTTGGGGCCTTACATCGATGGAAACGTGTCGGTGGGGAGTTTTATTTATGTGTAACGATTTCTTTCGAATTTATGGTCCACTTGGTTGGGCGATTTTGGTGCTGATGCTACCTTTTTCCTTGTGAAAACACTATGTATCTCACAAGTAAAACATACTATATTAAATTAGATTGTTTACTGCGATTGCCAAGTCAACCTGTTTATTTAAAACATAAAAGTTTTTTTTAATATTGATATGGTCACTTTAAGATGTTTTAAGGTTAGCTAATTACGTAATAACTTAAGACAGAAGGACCCTTAAGTAGGGACTTAATAAATTAATCGACTTGTTATTACATGGATCTCACAATTTTTTACGGTAGAGTAGTTGAGTTGTGAGGCTTGCTTTTTCTTACAAGTTATGTTCTCATTTCTTTTCGTAGATAGTCCCACTTATTTTTCCTTTCCAGTACCTTTTACTTTTTGAATACCAACAACGGATTATGATAACAGATTAGCGCTCTTTCTTTCGGCAATTTTGGGCAATTTAGTCTACTCAATATTTTGCGGAAATTTGGTACAACTTCATAATTTCCCCAGATATTGTGTGAGGCGTCACTAGATAATAATTATAATAATTACGGAGATTCTATTCACGAATTCATGAATCTAGTTTTCTATAAGGCGACATGGCGTAAGAAGATGACAGTTTTAGGGACCAATATTATTTGCCAAAAACCTAGTCTAGGATAACAAAAATATATTTAAAATGTCTCTTAGTTTGCTTAATAGCACCACTGCAGGTCGCAATACTCAAAAGTATACTCATTACTTACCATAACTAAAAATACAAAATAGTAAAAAATGACACTTTTCGAAGATGAAACTATTTGCATTTAAATTAACCACATTCATTCATCGTTATCATTCATTAAGGTCCTCTTAGTTTTGATAGTTCAAGGTATAAATAGCAGTGAATATACCGTCGGCACTACCTATGTAATCGTCACAAAGAAGGGTTCTAACGTCCTACGTACCTAATGATAGTCCTGTCCTAACGGGCACGGTTAGCCCTAAAACTTAATTGTACATAGGCCCTTCCTAGGAGACGAATTGTATAAACTTTATTACCTGGTGGTAGGTATAAACTATTACAAGCCGAGCGAGAGAATATTCTGGTAACTATTATGTGTATTGAATTTTTTTTAGACTGATACTTATGTTGGAGCTGCGACTAGAATTAAAATAGAGTTGGAAGGGAATTGGGCCACGTAAGGGTCATCACAAACATGTAAACATCCAAGACATGGGGTTTTTCACTTAGTGAAATTCTCAATTCAGAAACCGGCCCTAAGTACATCGGTGTTGCCATACTTATTTTTGGTCTATATTTGCTTGTATAAATTAATGAAATATTGTTTTACAAGACTGACAAAAATAATGTTTATTATTAGGATAATTATAAAACTCATTCAGAGATATATTATTATACCTACAATAATGGTATGAGTTAAGGTATACTATAGCTGGAGAATCGCTCGTAGCCCCGGCTGCCTGAGTGATCTTAAACGATCACGAATGTTAAGCAACACTGGGCGCGTTCAGTGCATGGATGGGTCGCCGTCTATGCCTAACGCTAGTGGCATTTTTCCGAGCGGTTCCGTGCTTCGCAAGGCACGTTAAGCTGTTGGTGCCGGCTGCCGTCGATAGATGGCAGTCGTTAAGCCAAGTCAGAGGCCTTAGGGCGGCTTGACAACTTCTGACAGTAGACGAGCCACTAGTCTACAAGCCTCCACCAATCCGGACTTGGCCCCCGTGGTGGAGTATGGCCTATACCTTCCTCAGGGAAGAGACCCGTGCCCCTCGGTGGGGACATAATGGGTTGATGATGATGATAGCTGGAGAATACAGAATTGGCTTTTTTGCACGCCTACCTCAATTTTTGCCTCTCCTGTACCTGCTGCAGGTTGACTGGTAGAAAATGCCATTAGCATTAAGTCCACCTTTGTACACTGCCTTTGTGCAAGAAAGCATTAATAATAACAATAATAATAACAGGCACATGCCCGCACTGGGAATCGAACCTGGGTCTCTCGCTTCCGAGTCCAGTGTTCTACCAATTAGGCTACCACTTCATCATATTTCAAGATTATTGACAATGTTTTTTTAGTTTAAATTTCAAGTCAAAGCGAATTAACGGGCACCGTCAATAAATTAATGTATTTAATAAATTTCATTCAGCTTTGGTTATAACACAGCGGGATCAATAAACAATAAATCAGGAATCAATGAACAACAATTAAGAATAATGTCTATCAAGGTCGCATTAATTCAAGACGATCTGAAACAGATTCCCGGCCGTAGCTGGATGAGGATGGCCAGGAGGAAGGATGGAACTGGCGTGCTTTAGGGGAAGCCTATGCCCGGCAGTGGACAACCATGGGCTGATTGATCGATTGATTGACTAATTCAAGAAATATCCACGCATATTCTCAACTTCTTGATTTTGAAAGTGTTTAAAACAATTTCTTACACTCAGATCAAAGCTTAAGGAAGCAAAATGCGTGTTTCGTTTCAGCCCTTGAACCCTTTCCGACATCACAATTAATACACTTTATTGGGCCACTAAGAAACCGTGTCATTGCCAATATCGGAATCATTACAGATTCCATTATCTTCTCAAATATCGTCACTTAGTGGGTTGCTCCTTCATTGGTCCAGACTATTCTGACCCTTATACAGACGTAGCGAAGAAGTCTTTAGCTTGTCCCTAAGGAAGGCTTAATAAACGGTGATATTTCTGGTGAACCAGTTGTGAAGCTAAAAGTAAAGACTCGTAAGGCTTATTAAGTAAGACTCATAGGACATCTTTGTTTATGTTTCTGGAAATATCCATTTGTGTCTAAGGATGGGGTTTAGTATTGGTTCGACTTAGATAATAGCTCCGGAGTGGTAATCAAAGACGTTTTAGTTCGAAAATTGGTCCTGTGATTAGTTTAGGATTGTGAAGTGCTAGCTTAGGGCGATGACGTAACCTTTTGTTTTCGTAAGAGTAAGCCCCGGTTTCTCGTACACTAACAAGCTGTTAATCTACTGGTAACAGCTTTCAGTGGTTTTTTTTGTATGCACTTTGGTCAATTGACAGCTGTTAACAGTAGATTAATAGCTTGTTAGTGTACGAGAAACTGAGGTTAATTGAAGGTAATTAACGACAGTAAAATATTTAAAAACCGCAAAAGATAAATAAATCACCATAATAGGTTACTCATTTTTACTGGACATTTTTAAGGCTATGGTAAAGGAGTACTATCTCAATAGTTTACTGTAATTGTAATATTGTTCTGTTATTATTTGTGTTTTACTTAATATGTCCTGTCAATATATATATTCTGTTGAGTAGGCCTAACATATACATTTATGTATTTATCTATAATATTAATTTTATTTGTGTAAATTATTTGTATATATCTGTTTATTTTAAAATAATTTGTATTTATTGTATGTTGATAATTTAATTTAGGTAAGGTTATTGTTATAAGGTTACTTAGGCATGTATAATTCATATACCTCTGACCTCTGAAATTATCATTTTGTATGTTCGAGCATCTACTTACTTCTCAAATTTATTAGTCCAGACCATCCAAAGGTTGTCTGGAAGAGATCGCTTTTAGTGATAAGGCCGCCTTCTGTATCCTTAGCTTAACAAATATCGGTGTAATTTCCATTTTTATGTACAATATAAAGTGTTCTCTATCTATCTATCTGAGGAACTAATACATTGTAAGTAAGGCGTTCACGTAAATCGTGGCAAAACTTTAATGTATTAGCCTTGGATGTTACCGAAACGTAGTTTGATTGCAAAACTGTTTTAGTTCAACTACATCATAGAAATAGAAAATGTGTATTTGTCTTCAACATAGTAAGGCGCACTATATAATATGTGTAAATAATATTTTCTAAGGTTAACACAAGCACTAGACATAATAAAAGTGTAAGACGCCATCAATAGTAAATCCATAGTTTCCCTCCAACTCATACTCCAAGGCTTGAAGGTCGTGGCTCGCCCGATGCATTCCGAATGCACCCGAAAGTTCCCGAGGCGCGCACCTCCTGGAGCCTCTTGCGCCGCCGCGCGCCCCGAGCAATCGGCCGATGTAATTAGAGACATGCGTGCACGTCTACGCTCGATTTCCGGGCTAGAGAATTACGTGTTTACTGCTAAGTTTAGTTTATCTACTCAGTGTTCAACCCACCTACCTAATCTATTATAATACACCATCAACAAGACTCAGTGGTTTTACTAATAAAACTGAATTTGCACGGATAGTTCAAAAAGAAACGAGTGAATATCCGTGCAAATTCAGCAATGCAATTTTTATTATGTGTAAATAAATTAGGATTTCTAATAATAGCGTCAAGTTTCTACGAAGATTTTAGTGAGATTTTTTAAATTAGGATTCTGAATTAGATTTAAATATTAGTTAGGCCAAGACTTTAAGTTACACCAAATTATGACTTCGTCTGAAAGTTTCGGAACAGTAAAATTTCCGGCTACTGGCCGTCAAACAAATCGCTGTGTTCCAATGTGGTGTCTAGTGTTGCCAAGCAAGCACGTAATTGCCATCAAAATGTGTCATCATAAACTCACATAAGCAACACATAAACTCACGCCTGTATCCCAGAGGGGTAGGCAGAGACCAGGGACTGCCACTTGCCACGATCCTGACGGATCACTTTCGCTTCCTCAACATTCATTAGTCGTTGCATGCACGCACGCCGGTTTCGGGTACTTTTTCTGTTGCCCTTTGCTTATACATGCTCTATTTGGTCGATTTGATTTGTTATCAATATCTATCAAATGAGATAAAGGCCACAGGCAAGCCTTTCATTACAGGCTGCGCAATCACGATGTTGAATTTAGGTCCCGTCTGGTTTTTAGTTTGCGTACGATTTGAGCTAATAACGTAATACTAACTTAAATTTGCAGAAATACTCTTAATTTAAATGCCTTAAAGCCATACTCATATAAAGAGTAGATGTATTGAGCTTTTTGTACTTTACTGTTGAATTCCCTTAGCATTAAATAAACCATCGGGCAACACAAATGTTTTCATATCACGTTCCAGAGCTTTGAGGGTAATCGTTCAGAAATGCCCTTTTTCCCGGATGCGCTGGGATTATCGCGAGTAGATCGGAGACCAGGGAAAGGCAGGGAATGATTTTAAAATAATGCTCCATTAGTACGAGTTTCAACAGAGTCCACACATAGTCCTAGAAGTATCATCATAAGCACCCTATATACGTCCCACTGTATGGCACAGGCCTTATCTCAGAGAGAGAGTATGGGCTTAATCACCACGCGTGCCTACCGCGGATTGGTGATTTCAAGCGCTGAGGTATGTTAATAGCTCAGACACTCAAGTGTCGTCACGATATTATCCTTCACAGTCAGCGAGTGGTATTGCTACCTAGAAGTATACCGTCAATCAATCAATCAGCCTGTCCGTACACTGCTGGACATAGGCCTCCTCTAAGGCACGTCACTTCTTTCTGTCCTCACCCATCCTCATCCAGCTGCTGCCAGCAATCTGTCTGAGCTGGTGGGTCCTACGCCAGTTCGTGGTCGAAATATGCCGTCATATTTGGCAAAATCGTGGCGCCAGAAATGCAAACAGACCTCATACGCGTAAATCTTAGACCTAGTCGTCATTTGCCACCAGGGCCCTGTTTCATACTACTTAATATTATAAATGTAGAGTTTGTGAAAATGCTTGGATGTTTGGAGGCTTCAATGTTTGTTACTCAATCACGCAATAACGGCTGAACGGATTTACATGAAACTTGACGGACAGATAGACAAAGACCTGAATTCAGACATAGCCAGTAATGCGATCCCGTGTGATGATATTTCATTTAAGTTTAAAATAGATGGCGTTGTGCAAGAATCGTATAAACGGATTCTGTGGCGGTACGAAGTTCGCCGGGACAGCTAGTAGAACTATAATTCATGGTTTACTATGACAGTTCGATGTAAGACGCGCATTTTTGACTGCCCCGTTGGTCAAGCGGTATCATGTCTAATTACCATGCCGGAGATCGCGGGTTCGATTCCCACTTGGGGCTTGCGTGCGTTAAATGTACATGGAAATACACCCAGATTGAGGCCATTTATACAAATTGTCTCAGTCTGGGTGTTTTTCCATGTTTGTTATGTCCTTGCCTGGTTACCATAGCACAGGGTATCCTAGTTTGGGACCGTGACAAGTGACTGTGTTGTGTGAAAGTTTTTTTTGTTGTATTATATTTAAACTTTTTGGTGTAAAAAGAACCCCTTGTTTGTCTTCGACCACTTTTCGAATATTTACCGATTGTTGGATGTATGCTGTGTTTGGTACGGCGGCAAGAGGAAACCGAACCCGTACTGTGTTCCGTAATCAAGCGTGATACCGCTAGACCACGCCTGATTACGGAAGGCAAGTTTAATTTCAAACATGGACTATGATGATAACGATATTATGAAAAGTATTAGGTAGTCATACACAAAAAAATCACCACGTGTATTTTTTTAGGGCGTTCATATGGAAAATTATGTAGAAAATTAATAATAATGATATAAATCATAATAAAATAATAATAATTATGCCTTGATTAAAATAATAATCTTATATAATAATTCACTATACAATACGCAGGACTTGTATAGTGCTGCTATTGTTGTACTATACACTATAATACACTGGTAAACTCAACTCAATAGATAATAACACCCATACATAAATTCACGCCTGTATCCCAGAGGGGTAGGCTAATGATATAATTATACTTAATTAACTGTTGTGCACAGAGCGACATCAATTTGTTTTCTTGCAATGGGTTAATTTGTAAATCTGTATTGATAAATACTCAATTCCGTACTCACATCCCTCGGCCTGGGCCAGTCCCGAGCTATGGAATGGGCTATGCCCGAAATTTCTCTACGAGATCGAATCAGAAATTATGAGATCCGTAGAGGAACGAAAGTCCTTGACATAGCCCAGCGGATTAGTAAGTTGAAGTGGCAGTGGGCGGAACACATAGCACGCAGAACTGATGGCCGATGGGGCCGATAAGTCCTCGAATGGAGACCACATATCGGCAAGCGCAGCGTAGGACGACCAGCCACAAGATGGACAGATGACCTCATCCAAGTGGCAGGAAGACGCTGGATGCAGGCCGTTTCCAACCGGTCTTTTTGGAAATCCATGGAGGAGGCCTATGTTCAGCAGTGGACTTCTTGTGGCTGAATGATGATGATGATGATCCCTCGGCTGAAAACCAGCAAAATATTTGCTTTATGAAAGCGGGTATTTACGTAATGCTGAGATACGGCCTTTCTGGGCTGCCGTGGCACACCCTCATTTGGTCAAGTAGTGCCATATAATTTTACGAATTATGTAACACTATGTAATTTGACAGAGAACCGACAGAGAACCAAAGTCACCGACATAGCCCACCGAATTAGCATGCTGAAGTGGCAGTGGGCCGGCCATATCATCCGAAGAACTGATAACCGATGGGGTAGACGAGTTCTTGAGTGGAGACCGCGGATCGGTAAACGTAGTGTGGGACGTCCTCAGACTCGGTGGAGCGATGATCTTCGCAAGGCGGCTGGCAAGAGCTGGATGAGAGTAGCCGACGACCGTGCTCAGTGGCGTGCAATAGGAGAGGCCTATGTCCAGCAGTGGACAATCATAGGCTGATGATGATGATGTAATTTGATGGAATGTATTTGGAGAATTTTATTTTTATTAATTGTTATCATCTAAGCTAAGTGAACTTTGAGAATTAGTACCTTGTAGTACCGGTTGGTCTCTTCCGTTTATTTTATTTTATTGTGTTTATACTTTTATACTGATTCCAAATTATTGTTAATTATTTAATGCTTAATATTATGCCTCACTGTTTTTTATTTATAAAGATTAAGTGTAGAAAATCGCGGCGGAGACTGAAAAACAGCATTAATGCTGAGGCTCCGACCATTTCAAAAGTGTACTAAATTAAATTACTCTTAACATAAGCAAATTTGTTACTTTTGAATAAAGTTCTTTTTATTTATTTTTTATTTTAATTCTATTTTTATTAATTGTTATCATATTTTATATTTTTGTCACAAATCTATAATTTTATGGCAATTAATTATTTGTGTTATGCTATATGCGTATGTGTGTGTGTGTCTCAAAGTACAAATAAATGTTTTATCTGTCTATCATTTATTTGTACACGGGCGGCACGTGCTACTTACCTACTTAAATATACTATTACTTACTTAGCGACGACGACTGAAAAAAAGATTTTGTATTTTATCAACGGATGGGTAAGCTGTAATTTACCGATGTCCAACCCTAGGGTTACCTGGATGCGCCCCTCACGCGAGCATACTCAATTCTATCAGTGAAACAATAGATATCTTCTGTCGTTCTCTGAATGAGTTCACAAAGACTACTCTTTTTATTTTTTGTTATATATAAGTATAGTGCTGTAAGTAGTGTGTTTTGTTTATAATTGTTTAATCATTATTGTTGTTGTGTGTGTGTGCTTCACTATTGTATTAGGACTAGCATAAGCATAAGAAGCCTGTATACGTCCCACTGTAGGGCACAGGCCTTCTCTCAGGGAGAGAGTATGGGCTTAATCACCACGCGTGCCCACCGCGGATTGTAATACAATATTAGGACTATATCTTTTTAAAATATTAGAAATAAATAAATAAAATAAAAAAAAACATAATGGTAAATAATGATAATGATGTTTCACGGGTATTTGAGAACATCATGTTCTTTTTATTTAGGCTGACAACGGCGGAGTAAAAACGTTTTTTGTTACGTGAGTCCGTAAACTCATGCCCTATAAGGCTAGTTAGAACATGGATATTATTATCGAACTAAGTATTTTTTTGAAACATACAAACTGAATTGAACTAATTGCGAAGGGTTGATGAGATAATGGCGGAAAAATTATGTGACATATCGTGAGTGTAAGTGTGGTGTAGACTTACTTATGTGACATATCGTGAGTGTAAGTGTGGTGTAGACTTACTTATGTGACATAATCGTGAGTGTAAATGTGGTGTAGACTTACTTATGTGACATATCGTGAGTGTAAGTGTGGTGTAGACTTACTTATGTGACATATCGTGAGTGTAAGTGTGGTGCAGACTTACTTATGTGACATATCGTGAGTGTAAGTGTGGTGTAGACTTACTTATGTGACATATCGTGAGTGTAAGTGTGGTGTAGACTTACTTTAATTTTTTTATTCACTTGCACATGTTTGCCACTTAGTTACTATATGCGGAAACTTATTTTTAGCTTATGTGTAGTTATTCTAAGTCTCTGTCCATTTATTATGTAAGCTGCAAGTTTCCCAAATAAAAAAAAAATAATAATAATAATACACATTCATGTCCACATTTACAAAGACACGCTTAAATCCCGCTGACATTCCATGTTTCCATAATGTTTGTGAGGTCCTTGTCTGGTCATAATATCTTAGGGTATCCTAGTTTAGGACCAGGAATAAACTACCAACCAACTAGAATCAGAGAAAGAATGCCAATGACACTTAATACGTAAGTACGTAACTTTTTTATGTATGAACGTGAATTACCTTAGAACCTGTGTCAATACAATATTGTTTATGTATTTGACATTTACGAAATATTTCTCGTCACACATTAGATTTTAACATGCAATTTTAACTGAAATTTTCCACTATGCAAAATTCAACAAGAAATCCAAATAATTATTGTATGGTAGATATGTATAATTCATGCAAAATTTATAACCACTAAATAAAAATATTGACGAAGTGATTGAAGTTGACCTAAAACTCTAGTTTTTATTTCGTAACCAAGAGTCAATCTCCTATGTCTGTTTACTGATTCTAAGTTTGTTTGAACACCATTCTCCATATACGTTAGTAATTACGCAGGAATAGATATGGGACGCCTTAGCGTTATTCAAATTTCAATCAACCACGAAATTCCACTCTAAATCTTCTATCATCTCCTAAAGACGACAGCGACGTCTCTATATTTTACGACGAAGCCAAAATCGGGGCTGTAAAGGCAACAATTTATGTTGACAACGGAATACAGCTATCGGGCTTGTGGGTGTTAGCTTTAAATTTACAGTATAACAAACACTAGAAGCTTTAGGTGGAATGAAATACCTAGTGACTCAGTGTTTAGACAGAAAAACGACAGAAGTCTCTATCTCAAACTTTAGATAGAATGTAAAATTTTAGCAAAATAATTGAGCAAACGAAGTTTCCAACAAATCGTTTGCAAATTTTAAATACAGTTCTTTTGTAGGGTATAATTCTTAGTAACAATACTATTCGCTACGCTATTTCAAGTTCTTCGGCGGTCTGAGGCCTAATCATGCGCATTAAATACTGTCGGAATCCTGACGTTTCCGATAGCAACTAGTATGGAATTTGACAGATCGATGATTGGAATCGTTCGGGATTCGGAGTGCGTAATTTAGGAGCAGAGCTAGACGTAAAGTGAGACGGCAATTACAATGACATTGAAGGTGTCATCTCTCATGCCTGCAAAACAAAATATGTGGCAGAACTTTTTAAAAGAAAAATCAAGTAAGTCGAGCCATATGTGAGCACACCAACGCCACAAATATTGGAGTTGGTATTCGGTCGGACATCGGTCAGAACCACCATCATCATAAAGTGATCATTCGATGATTAGGAGGGGACAATCTTGAAGGGGGCGTCCGGGAATATTATGCCCTCTTCTGCAACTGAGAGAGGACAATGTTGAAGATGCCATCTGGTAATGACGGTCAATCATCATTACCATTCGCAAACAGTGAATACTTTGTGATCCAGGTAGAACGCGGAAACCCAAATGTCTGAGTTCACGTCTCCGCTTGAAATCGCCAATCTGCGGTGGCCACGCATGGGTGATTAGTAAATCCATACTCTCTGAGAGAAAGCCGTCTAGGCCGTCCGCTGGGACGTATATATAACTTCACACAACACAATCACTTGGTCTGGTCCCAAACTAGGATATCCCGTGCTATGTAACCAGGCAAAGACATTACAAACATGGAAATACACCCAGACTTAGACCAACCATGTGTACAAATGTCCAGCGGCCTCCAGTGGGAATCGGACCGACGACCGCCGGCATGGTAATAAGATGTGATGCCGCTGCTAGACCGACGAGGCAGTCAAATATATTTATTTTATTTTATTAATATTTAGGAAAACTAGTGACTAAAAAAATATAATATTACAAAGCCGAGATAAAAACAGACAGTCATTAAAAGTTTCCACAGATAACTACAACGAACAATGTTTCATTGGTATAACTAAATCAGTTATTTTACAGATAATTAATTCTAAGGATTGAAAAACAATTGTGAAAAACCTCTCACCGCAGTTATTCAGTTATAAAGGCTTCTTATGTTGTGTTTGCAAGCTGACGGGATCATTTAAATCAGTGGTTTCTAACAAGGGTGGTCCGTATACCACTGGTGGTCCCTAAAAGCATTCGAAGTGATCCGCGAAGTCATTCTAAAATTACGGCGCAATAAACTGCTCACCAAAATTTTGAGAATCTTGGCTATGAATTATTTGATACGTGTTTTATATTTTATGGAACAGCAATGCAATTCTTTTAATTACCGCCGAACAGTTGGTGGTCCATGGCATGACACAAATATGCCAATGCTCCCTAATCGCTGAAAGAACCACTGGCTTAAATGGTGGGCAAGTGTGTGGGTTCACACAGTGATAGTTAAAAACATAGATGTCTAACTAACACTAAAAAATACGCCACGCTCAATTGTGGGATGACGGGCGGGACTTGTCAATTGTGTTACCAATCGAAGCGAGTTTAGTTTCACTTGGCAAAATATCTATTTACCTGCCACCGTCTGACCGCTATCTAGCGATGTACCTAGATATTTTGACACATCAATGAAGTCATTGATTTGACGTGTTTGTATAAAACCAACCATCAGTTTCACTGTAACTTCGCGTCACGCATGGCACATAGAATGAACCACTCACAGAGTGATTGACTCTATAGTACATCTTGCGTGCATTTCATTGCTAAAGACTAATCGAGAGGACAGGGGCCGTTTTCGAGTGTGAATTTTATAGGAAGAAATACTTCTATGGTTTTTTATTCGTAGTTTTCACATACCTCAGTACTGGCAATGTACTATGACTCAACTATGATACTATCCCCCAGTTTCTCAAACACTAAAAATCTTTTGGCCTATTGTTAACAACTGTCAGTTATTTTTTCTTATTATCTTTAGCCAACTGACAGCTGTTAGTAGTAGATTAACCCATCGTTAGTTTACCAGAAGCCGTGGGTAAGAGCGAACATCTCATGTTCAACGGCCGTCTCTCGTTACCTAACGCTTTGACTAGCTTAAGTGTCATATGTCAGCCGTAATTTGATGAGTCAGTTAGCACAAATAAGTGGTGTCATCATCATCATCAACATCATCAGCCATTTGACGCCCATTGCAGGACATAGGCCTCCTTCGTAGTTTTCATAACCATAAGGGTTGTGCCATAATCGCCACGCTTGGCAGGCGGGTTGGCGATCGCAGTATGTGGTTGGAATCTCAGTAATACGCTGCTGCTCGTCTCCTGGTAATTGATTTCCTTAGTCGCCTTCTACGAAATCCACGGAAGGAAATAGAGTGACGCTATTCTTAGTCCAGCGCCACACGGATGGCGGTGTCAAGTGTGCGGAGTGGTGTCAAGGCATCTAGAATCCTGTATTGCGCCTCTTACTTATTTATTATATTAAGTTTTACCTATCTGTGGGAAATGCTGAGGAATTGGCAAAATGTACTACCTATATTGACTCTAATATTTTTTTATCCTATAAGTTTGTCAATTCTGTTTTTTTCTCCTTAAATGAATAATAAAAAAAAAACAAATAAAATAAAGGTGGAAATGGGTTGATCGAATTCATGAACAGAGTTGGTTTTAAATATAATCTAAAGTGAATTAAGATAATTTTGAACACTGCTTAGAACGAAGAATAGTTTGAAATATGTGTGTTTAAAACACACTGTTTTCGCTTTTGACGGAGCGGCCGTGTTTCTTATGTGTACCGCGCTCGCAAGCGCGCTCTTGTGGATAGCAATAAACACTATGTTTTAAATAAGCCAGCCCTGTTCAGTTTGTAGCAAGCAGCCTAAAAACGTACCAGTTCGCGGTACTGACCTTCTTTCATAGCGAGAGGCGGGAAATACAGAGAAAAGAGGGAAAGAGACAGAGCGACTAGAAAGAGAGAGAGATAACGGTCGTGTTTCTTATGTTTGCCGCGCTCGCAAGCGCACTCTCGTGGCCAGTATAAGCAAGGTCCATCAGTTACGCTTGTATAATTGCTTTGTTATCGAACTGCAGTTTCTCACGAAGACGTGCTATGTTGCGTACCTCGCGATGGCTTACCGTCCGCCTCGGCTGATACTCTTCTGGTAAAAGACAGGGTGCAGTCGACAGCAGGTTGAACTTTACGTTTTGGTAGCAAAGTCACCTGTGACATAACCGTAACGAGCATGCGATGACGTGCTGTGTAAAACTGGAATAAAAAATAACTATAACCGTCTGCTGCGCATTAGGTAACTACTAATGTGTTTTGTTATCTTTATTTTATCATTCTGTTATTTTAGTAATAATAGTAACAGCGCCATCTAGTAATGAGTAGTACTCGTAAAGTTACGCAGTATAGAGATTAGGTAAATAGCATCACCCAGTGACCGTGAAGGGTACTTACTTCGTATCTACTTTTGCAGTAAGATCAAGATTTTTTTAAGTCCTGGTTTTTGTCAAATTTATGCTGATTTCACCTATAACCTATGACATCCGTGCAATCATGACGTATCGATTGAGATCTTATTTGTCAAAATATTACGATCATTATTATTCTTTATTTGGAAATCAAGCAGCACAATTAATTATGGAGTTACGAGGAAACGTGGAAACTGACATATTCACATATGCACACAACCTTACATACATGCGTACATACATTAATATGAACCAAACACATTACCCTCGTTTTGGGCTGCGTCACATTCGGGTGAAGAAATAAAACAATTCAGAAACATTTTCTGTACTAAAACACTGTGATTGTTTACTCTGTGCTCGTCTTCAAAATGTTGTTTAAAATGTAATGGCAAGACGGCAACACAGGTTAGGTTTCACAAGTCGGAGCTTAATTAATTCGCGCTAACGACTGCTTAAAGCAGTCTTTTCCTACCTGTTCTAACGTCGGACTAAAATCAGTCAAAATATTTGCTACAGCCCATTAAATACAAAATAGATAATCGCCACTACCTATTAACGTTACATGAACTTTTGGATCACTTTTATGTTTGTTTTTTTTAGTATAATTTTTTTGGCTTCTTATTTAATTTTATTTTTGTTTTTGTGGTACATTTTTGGGCAGGTGTTTTATGTAGGAGGTCTAAAATCTGATATTGAATAAACATCATAAAAGTAATAAAAATTAAAAGAAATTTAATCATAAAGATGATACAAAAGCTTCTGTTTAGACTCAATTGGGCAGAAAAAATACAAAGACGAAACAGGAAAGAAAGTAGAAAGTATAGTATGATGTTTATTTAATATCTCGATACAACCCAGCTCGGAGCAGACAAATAAATAAAAGCTATCGCACCCTTTCAATGGCTTCATGATTGCCTTCGTAATAATTCGTTCTTACTTTTATTGTATTCGTGGATGCTCAGGTTAGGTGTGCGGAAACCCCGAGGTCCGCGGGTCCCTGTTTAGGAAACTCTGCGTGGATTGGCGTCCACACTACTTTACCTTTGTGTGGACGGTACAAAGAAACAGAGTAAGATAAACATACATCAGACAAAGATAAAATTTGCAGATTTATTATAATAATATGTAAAGATTTAATTCTGGAATCACTTACTTGAGTTTTTAGTTAAAAAAGAGGTGTTTGTGATTTTTTAACATAGGTTCCATATAAGACCTGACTAACAAAATTTTCGTAGAAAATTCGCTCTAAATTTGAACCCTGTAATGTTGTATATTAGCAAATTTTTGTCGGCGTGATTAATATATCTATGCCAAATTTCAGTATTCTAGTACTAGTCGTCTCTGAGCTAAGCCGCAGTCAGAAATACAGACGAGAAACAGACTGACATGGCAAAACTATAAGGCTTCCTTGTTGAATACGGCATCCTAAATATTACTTGACTTCATAAGTGAAAATGTATCATATTATTCATTCTTGGCAACAAATTGTGGCCGAGTTCTATCGGGCATGAGACACGTAATCAAAATCCTTACCTTCCTCAGGGAAGAGACCCGTGCCCCTCGGTGGGGACATAATGGGTTGATGATGATGGGTTGTGCGGTTGAATAATAAATGATCAAGGGAAAATCACCTCCAACAACGTGTGTTAAATGTTATTCAGAGCGTAACAGGGTTTGCAGCCTGGCTGCATTTATAAATACTGAATATCTAAGGTACCTTGATTGGGAATCAATTAATAACATCAGGGGCCATTGTTTTGCTTCCATTTTTATGGAAGCTCTGCGCCCTCGCGCGTGAGTCGCGCCTGAATTGCGTTTTTAAGTCGTCGTGGGCGATGACTCTAATTACTTTATACGAATATCCAGTCGTTTTCTTAAAATTATGTTTGTTTATGTCACTAACATTTACACGTGGATCGTTTACAAAGCGTATAATGCCTGATAAATAATTTGAAGGGAAGACGCTTAGAAATCTTCGGACTTTTATCCCAAATTATTTTAAATAAATTGTTCTAAGGTGTGTAAATCACAAAGTCATGCCGACTACGCGGATTTTTAGTCAAGTAAAAATTTTAGCTATGTTCCGATTACTACTATAAAAATGTAAGGGATATGTCTCATCATATCGTTTTGTAATAATTTGGAGATTCAAATCTAAACGGTCTCGACACTCACAGATTTGTATTTTAGTGATTACCATATACCCATTTGAAGTATCCATTTATTATGATGCATATACACCGTAGTTAGTTTTTGCAGAGCAACGTTGCGTAAATAATATAAGATGGTACGAATGTTCTCTGATATTAACATTTTGGTAAAATCATAACCAAAAAAATATTACCCCAGTAAGGTTTCACCATGAAGGGTGAAAAAAACATGAGGGAGGCCTATGTCCTGCAGTGGGCGTCAAATCGCAGATGATGAAGGTTCCACTATAAAGGGACCTTTCCGTTTAAATTTTTATGTTATACTAGCATGTAAAATTGGAAAGAAGCTACATAGACCTAACTTGAATCTGTTTCTTGTGACAGTCTAATAACTGATATATCTTTAATCTGTCTATAGTTTATTGTATAGACAGTAGGTAGTCTTGTGAGCGAAGGGAATTTAGTTGGACCTTTTATATCCAGCCAAATAATAGAGTCCACTGCAAGACATAAGGGTCTTAGTCCGTATAGCGCTAAATCTCCCGACCCTCTGCCAATATCGATGGCTTTATAATGTTATCGAACCAAAGTCACTGATCTGCCTACCAATCGCTTGCCCAACTTAGGTCACCGCTCTTTGACCATCTTAGTCCATAATCCTACGTGCTTTCTACCAAGTATTAAACTCGAACTGACCTACTCATTTTCATTCAGCACCGATATATTACGCATCTAATGGGCATTGTCTCAAAAAAATTAAGTTCTCTTGTAAAACAAGTCATTTGAAAAGCCTGGGATAAATATTATTTTTTAAGAGTACTGTAATATCAAAAACGTTTTGGTATTTTGTATAAAAAAATATTAAATCTTATTTTATTTTAAATTTTCACGAAGAAAAACCAATTAACTAAAAGAGCTTCAATTTTGAAAGTAAATTCCATATTTCGCCAATTCAACTATGAATCGATACTTGCAAGATTCTAGCACTTGCCGCGTAGCAATTTAATCTCGTAGCAACATCGTAGCCGTCGTAGCTATGTAAGCCGTAGAAAATGTGACATAGTGCTACGAATGTCGCTCGCCTATTACAGTAATAATGAATGTTTTGGAACGATTCCAATTTTTTTTTTTGAGTGGCATGTCTCATTTTTGCTATTTGCTGATCATGTGAGGACGACTGATATAGCTGGAGAAATAAAATCCTTTGCCACTCTGTAGAAATTCTGTAGTAAGTTTCCTTCGTACTATGCTAATCAATTCTTTGAAACGCAAATTCTGGACAAAATAATTATTGCTATTATTATTTATGTAGCCTACGCCCAAATGCAGGGCACAGGCCTTCTCTCAGAGAGAGAGTATGAACTTTAATTAATATGCGTGCCCATCGCGGATTAGCAATTTCAAGCGCCAAGATATCTGAATACCTCAGATACTCAGGTTTCCTCACAATGTTTTCCTTCTCTGTTAGCGAAAATGTTACAAAATTAAAGGTGTGCCGATGTGACCCACTTGAACCCGCGACCTCTGGTTAACCATGCCAGCGCTCTCCCAACTGAGTTAATGGGCAAGTGCAGGTATCGGCGAAATTTTGAACCTCTTCACAAACTTCTCTGTATTATGTCCTGTTAAAAGTCTTGTGTGCAATAAAGTATAATATACGTACAGGCAGTGACATCTGGCTGAAGTAATTTACACCAATTGCAGCCCCGAGTACCTTCTTATTATACAGTTAGGTTTTACATCGGAATGATATCGCTGTACTCACATGATTATATTCTTTGTTGCACTTTTATAAAGAAGTATTTAGAGGCTAAAAATTCCCTGCATGGGTGAAATTTTTAGCCTCTAAAAAGGTTTTTAAAATTGTCCTTAGCACGGATTAGTGTTTATTTTAGACTGCTTTGAATGCATAACCTGGACATGAAATATTTTCGTATTTTAAATATTATAATCATCATCATCAGCCATTTGATGCCTACTGCAGGACATAGGCCTACTTCGTGGTTTTCATAACCGTGAGAGGTTTTGCCATAATCGCCATGCTTGGCAGGCGGATTGGCGATCGCAGTATGCGGTCGGAATCTCAGGAAGACGCTGCCGCCCGTCTCCAGGTAAATGAAATGAAGTGACGCTATTCTTAATCCGGCGCCACACGGTAGGACCAATTATTATAATAGGTCTCTATTATTTATAGAATATATTTTGCTGATTTAACTAAAGGAATTTGAAACAAGTTAGAAATGAGGCGAACAAGCTTATAATAATGATTTTAATCTTCAATAACTATTTAATCCTAGGTAATCGTAAATATATTACATCGTGAATATTCTTAAATCTAAAATATCAGCTTTATCAAACTGGCATTACGGGCGTAATTTTTTATAAAGATAATCACCTCAGCTCAAGGATTCCCTATTTGAGAGCCAGTGGACTATAACACATTTTTTACAATAAACTAAAACACTTTGAAATGTCTGCAAAAACAACGTAGTTTTGAAAGATCCTGTAGATTGTACAAGTGTTTTCTATTTTAAGAATTCTTCAGTTTTACTTACTGTGATGGTTAATTAATTTAATTCACTCAAAATACAAACATATAACCATTCTGACGTAGCTTATATATGTACGACACACTGCGGGATATAGTCCATCTCTGAGAGAGAGAGAGTACGGGCTTAACCACTCCGTGTGCCCTCATTTAAAAGATTGCGTTATTGAATTGAATTGGAAAATTCTTTATTACACTAACAACAATTTTGTACAAAGGTGAGCTTAATACTAGGTAGTATTTTCTTCCGCTATTTTAGTTACGTGATAATCTTAGACGCTGAGTTCCCGTTTTAAAAGTTACTGTATTGTTAAGTATATTAAACTGCTTAAGGGGCTCCAGGGAGAACCACAGCGCCACCGAGGAAAAAAATCATATCTTTTAAGGTTTTTTGCCGTAGTTTCACGGACATGGGTTCTAAAAATCACTGTTGACATGATTGAGAGGTTGTACAGACACTATTTGCGAATGCAATCTGTAAAAGAAGATATGATTTTGTTTTCATTGATGGCGCTAGTTAGCTCACTGGATCTCCTTAACTCCCTTCTGCACGAGTTGAAAACAACATATTTTTTACACAATGGTTGGTTATTTATCTACATATCAACTCGAAAATTTAATAAACAATACGCCATATTACACATCAAAAATATATATACATATTATATTCTTTTGTTGCACTAACTCGTGCTGAGGACGTACGTAACGTAATACAGAGGAGTTTGTAAAGAGGTTCTAAATTTCGCCGATGTAGAACTTGCCCATTAGCTCAGTTGGGAGAGCGCTGGCACGGTTAGCCAGAGGTCGCGGGTTCAAGTCCCGGCATGGGTGGAACTTTTAGCCTCTAAACAGGTTTATATATACATATATATTTACATAGAAACTCTGACGACATATATGGCTTCGTGTACATTCTACAGGACCTTTATGAACCACGTATACAACGTTGTTGTATTTACAAAATTTTCTCTCTGATTTATGGGAGACACGCTCAAAAGCATCCAGTAAATTCCAGTGTGATAAGGCTCCGACACAAATAATAATAACTTACATTAATAGACACTAGAACTTCTGTATCACGTTGGTAAGAGTACTATAAAACCGACATCTGACAGGGCTTTGGCCGTAAAACAAACGTACGTGATAAAGCCGACGGCGACTAGAATCACAGGTGAAGACGATAGCCTCTGTTCTGTTAGTATTATGGTCGTTATTAGAACGAGCACGGACATCATCGCTGAGGGGTGAAGGTGGCATGCCCCGGCGTGGAGCTCGGCAAGGCTTTCTTCTGGAACAAAGGGGATTAGTTAAAGGATTGAAGGAATTTGCACAATCATCTTCGTTTGTATTTGTCTCTTTCACAGTCGGATATGAGGGCAGATCTTACAATTAATTAATTAATTAATAACTTCCACATAACACAATCACTTGTTCTGGTCCTAAACTAGGATATTCTGTGCTATGGTAACCAGGAAAGGACATCACAAAAATGGAAATCCACCCAGACTGAGGCCATTTGTACAAATGTACGGCAGCGGCGGGATGGGACCCAGATTTGTTAGCAACAGCTGTATTATTAGCTCAGAGTGAGAGTATGAAAAATGACCCGCGGACCCGCGGCACGTACACAACGCTCTGGCTGGGTACTAATGGTACCAATAGATTCGAGATTGTATCAAGATATTTATAGAAAGTGCCTTTTCTAAAAAACTAACTAGCGTATTCGATAGCTATTGTTAAGGCACGTTGATTTTGCTATTGCTTTCAAACCACTCAAAATTCGTGGTGTATCAGCTTAAAATTTTCTTTGAGTAACATTAAAAGAACTAGCAATCACATACATTTTTTTCTGCATATTTATTTTGAGAACTTTAAAAATTCTGTGAACACAATTCAGTGACAATAAAAAGTTCTTTCAGAATAGACGCGTCATTCATTGATCCTCTCAAACAATAAAATAAAATTGGACCCTGTTACACAGAAATATTTCAACCCACATAAAGACAAACATGACATCAT
The DNA here is from genome assembly GCA_947308005.1 of Yponomeuta malinellus. Classification (NCBI taxonomy): domain Eukaryota; kingdom Metazoa; phylum Arthropoda; class Insecta; order Lepidoptera; family Yponomeutidae; genus Yponomeuta; species Yponomeuta malinellus. The sequence continues at coordinate 3,380,735 of OX371007.1, read as the reverse complement.
AAGCAGCCTATATACGTCCCACTGTAGGGCACAGGCCTTCTTTCAGAGAGAGAGCATGGGCTTAATCACCACGCGTGCCCACCGCGAATTGGCGATTTCAAGCGCTGAGCTATGTGAATAGCTCAGACACCCAGGTTTCCTCACGATGTTTTCCTTCACCGTTAGCGAGTGGTATTGCTACTATAACTTCAAAAATGTACATAACTTAGAAAACAAAGCCATAGGTACATGCCCGCATTGGGAATCGGACCTGGGTCTCCCGCGTCCGAGTCCAATGTTCTACCCAGTAGGCTACTACCGCAACATGACATAAATTTCGATAAAACGCCTTTTTAAGTGTAATACGTCTTTTTCCATATTTTTGTTCAGACGTTTTCTATATTATAGTGATTTCAATTATAAAAAGTCTGAACAAAAACATGAACCAGACATTGGGTAAACATAAGAAACGTTTTCTCGAAAGTTACTTTTTGAGGGTTAGAATGTTTCCGCGTAGCATGGTCGAATAAATAAACACAAAAAAAAAACGCAAAACAGTACAAAAAACAAACCAAAACAGACAACAAAAAAATCACCTCCAGGTTTCTTCAATGTAAGATTAATTAGAAAAGAATATAAAATAATACAAAGTAAAAAAGTCCTAATCAAACGAATCGCTCTGAGCCATATCCAACCCAAAACTCTCCATAGCGAGGGAAATTGTTTCGCTCAGATATGGCCCAGAGCAAAAGTCTAAGCCACAGTTCCAACGAACAGCTTCTCAATCCGCGGTTAAAAGCCCTGCCCTGCATCCCTTATACACCTACGCCACAAAAATGTAATTGATGTTCTCCTTATAGTGGTGATCCGGTGACGGTGACCTTATAGGTTGTGCGACGATTGTCATGGATGTGGCTCGTGAATCCTAGCTTGTTTTTTGAAAGCACGAATGGCCGCAGCATTGTTGTTTTTGCTACTTTTGTAAGAAAATTAACTTTGCTTTTTATGTTATTGATGGCGATAATGAAATCTTATCATATAGGCTCTGATGTATGAAGTTTAAGATTATTTGAAAAAAGACGGTTATAGTGGAGTTTTTTTCCCGCTGCCTTTTTCTCCACTACAAATACGGCCCGAAGGCAGCGGCTAACATAGCACATTGAAATTCAACAAACGGTAAGGAAATTCTTTACGATGAAATAAACTATTGATTTCTGATTTCGATTCGAAGTCTCGAAAAATAAAATTATTAATAAGCCGTACGGGTAGCCAAGTGCCCCCGAACTAGTAACGGCACGCGCATCTCTGTAAGGAAGAAGATGCAATCACAAACATTTATCAGCGCCAAGGCCTCTGCTTAAAATAGATGAAAAGGTCCTTACATTTAGCAGCCACAAAGCAACACAACTTCCTTTGAAGGTATTACAGACGGGGCAACACAAAAGGCTTCGACCAGAATCAGACACTTGGTACTCCAGACCCCATTAGAGGCAGGTATCGCGTTTCTTGAATAATTACTGAGTCGAATCATTACAGTCTAAGTAACGGCTCATCGCAGTGGTACAATCACGTACAAAAGTTATTCATAAAAAACAAGTGAAAGTCGGACTCGCTCACCGAGCGTTCCGTACATCAAACGTGTAATTTTTCCATTTGAGCCGTACAGTCATTGTGATAGAAGTAAGTCACAAAAAATTATCATCATCATAACCACTATGTCGCATTATGCCAAGCGTGGCGATTATGGCAAAACCCTTCATGGTTAAAAACCATGAGGGAGGCCTATGTCCGGCAGTTGCCGTCAAATGGCTGATGATGATGATGATGAACGCATTATCAAAATAACGTTTCTACAGCATCGATATAATATAAATTATTTCCAATGCACAGAAGCTTAAAACCTTAAATTAAATTTTTTCATACAAATTGACCAAGTTAAATCTCAAAAATGTATGAAAAAATAGGAATTTTAAGCGTTAGTTCACTGAATGTTGTTTAATTATCGATACTTAAGAAATGGTCCTCAGGTTTTGCGTTATTTCTAACGTACACTAGCTGACCTGGCAAATGTTGTTTTGCCATATTAATTAGCCTACGTCCTATTCTCAGACCTAACAAAATTTACACAAAAAATTTCATAAAAATATGTGAAGCCGTTTCGGATGAGCTCATTAACAAACACTGTGACATGAGATTTTTATACATTACATTATATTAAAAACTTGTTGGCGTTATATTGACAAACAGCCTTATTTTAATACTTTCAATAAGGTAGTCTTTATAGTAGCAATAATAGTGAATTTATACTAGCAATACCACTCGCTAACGGTGAAGGAAAAAAACATTGTAAGGAAACCTGAGTGTCTGAGCTATTCATATACCTCAGCGCTTAAAATCGCCAATCCGCGGTGGGCACGCGTGGTGATTAAGCCCATACTCTCCCCTGAGAGAAGGCCTGTGCCCTACAGTGGGAAGTATATAGGCTGCTTATGCTAAGGTAGTCTTTTGATTTCGGTATTCGCGATACGACTGCCGCAATCCGACTCTGCGACTTTGTCGTCTGGTCAGCTTGCCGCGCTTGCATAAGTTTTCGATATTCATATTAACTTGATCCTTGAACTGTAACATAAAGCCTTGAGAGATGAAGGAGTAAGTAGTTTATTCTATAAGTGTTCCTTTTCTCTTTTACGGAATCCTAAAGAGTGGCCAGAAAAGGGGACCAGATACCAATATTATTTATTTTATTTATTTATTTTGTTTTAAAGAAGACTAACAGCACAATATAACAGAATAACACCAACATAGGAAACAGAAGGCCAATTACAAGTCTCCACTTATAAATTCAGAATAGCGAGATAGACAGATAAACATAATCGTCAGCAACAGATTACAGATAACACAAACATCGGTCATAACAGAGATTAATTATATGTACCTATTTATAGAGGAATTTTCTCCATAGTTTTATTTTACATTATATTGTACCTATGTATAATATGTATAGATATTAATCACTGAGAAAGAAATTCGCATTAAGTCTAGATTTCAGACTAGCCACTGAAGAATTAAACAAGTCTATGTCAATGCTCTTCGCCAATTCATTAAAGCTATTACAGACTCTCCACAAATATGAATTTTGTCTGTACCTTGTTGAGACACTGTCCAGACAGAATACCGGATTGTTTCGCCTCGACCTGTGAGGGACATAGAGCTTTAATTTTCTGAGAAGGAGTGGACAGTCAATTTGACCCGTCGCAATTCGGAGTAGCAGAGCTAAATCTGATATTTCACGCCGCTTTTGGAGTGGCAAGATGTGATGTGTCCGGCACGAACCTAAATATTCCAGACTTTGGCATTTTGTTCTAAAGTTCACGTGACGAATAAATCGTTTTTGGATTCCTTCTAATCTCCTAACATACACATCATAGCAGGGGTTCCAAACTTGAGATGCGTATTCTAGATGACTTCTAACAAAAGTACAATATAAGATTTTTATCGTTTTAATATGTTTGAAGTCTCTAGAGATACGCATGATAAACCCTAGCGCTTTATAGGCTTTTTTTACAATAGATTGGATGTGTACGTCAAACAGTAATTTAGAATCATGAATTACGCCTAAGTCACGGGTCAATTCTTCTTTTATCAACTTATGACCTTTAAGTGTGTAATTACAATTGAATGGGTGGAGTTTTCGAGAGAACGTAACAACTGCACATTTTGTGGGATTTAAATCTAGTTTATTTTGAGAACAATATGCATCGAGACGAAAAAGATCCTCCTGCAATAAAAGAGAGTCATCAGGTTTGGAGATGGCTCGGAAAATTTTCATATCATCTGCAAAAATTAGAAGACTGGAATTTTGGAAGCAGGAGTCAATATCCGAAATAAATATGATAAAAAGTAAGGGCGCTAGCAAGGACCCTTGCGGGACGCCGCTGGGAATATCCACCCATCCTGAAATAAAATTACAGGCTACCACAGCTTGTGTTCTGTTAGTTACATATGAAGAGAACCACCGGTACAAGTCACCATGTATTCCTGCTCTTGATAGTTTTAGTAATAGTATACAGTGATCGATTCTATCAAAAGCTTTGCTGTAGTCCGTATAAATGACGTCAGCTTGCATTCCATCGTCCATAGCGTCAGTCAGAAACTCATTAAGTAGGATTAGGTTTGTAGTTGTCGACTTTCCTCTAAGAAACCCGTGTTGTGAAGGTCTGAAGAAAGTTTTAAGTGCAGCATATAATTGTTCTTGAACAATTTTTTCAAAGACCTTTGCAATTATACAAAGCTTTGATACTGGTCGATAGTTAGTTACATCACTCTTGGAACCTTTTTTGTGAATTGGAGTTACGAACGCAGCTTTCCATAAGGAAGGCACAATACCCTCTCGCAAAGACTTTTTAAACAATAGAGTTAACGGAAATGACAGTGATTTTGCACACCTAACCAATAAAATGGGAGGGATTTGGTCAGGCCCAGCAGATTTATTAACATCAAGCCCTTTGAGTTTTTTCTCCAAATCCAATGTATCAATCTCAATAGATGAAATATCTGAATCAGTCAATGTGTAGTCGGTGAGGGGAGTTGGTCTGATTGGGTAATTTGGATCTGGGTCTAAAAATGAAGATCGGAAATGACGGGAAAAAAGATTGCATATACCTTCACCCGTGTTGGCGGAGGTTGTGTCTAAAATCATGTTGCTGGGTAAGGCGTTGGATTTATATTTGGCTTTTACAAATGACCAAAAGGTTTTTGGATTAGCTGTAATAGAGTTTTCGACATTCGTTATATAGGAATCATAACATTGGCATTCTAGAATCTTAGCTCTCTTCCTAAGTAAATCAAAGGCTTGATGATCAGATGCGTTACCGTATGTCTTAAACTTACGAAAATATTTTGCCTTTTCGTTTAAAACCTTTTTCAATGCCGGCGTGTACCATGGTGGATGCGATGTTTGGTTGATAAGTTTAGTAGGGACAAATTTGTCCCGCAATGCGTACAACCTCGCATAGAAGAAAGCGATCCCCTCATCCAAAGAGCTAGCACTAAATTCAGCAGCCCAGTCTATTTTTGCAAGTTCGAGATTAAAGGAGTCAAAGTCCGCCTTATAATAGCAATATTTAGTCCTGGGCCTTTTTTTTAATATGTCAATTTGCGTAGAGTCCAATGTAATTACCAAAGCTTTATGGTGTAAATCAATGGAAACAATAGGTCTAGTGCACTCGCTAACAGACACAGTGTTGTTTGCCAAAATAAGGTCCAGAGTTCGGCCATATACATTGGGAATACCATTGCATTGGTAAAGTTGGTTCATGGCCAATGAATTTATAAAATAAATTTCGTCTTCACTTCGCATACAGTTACATGACAATGTGTTATTCGAATCCATTATCCAATGTAAAGAGCCGAGATTAAAATCTCCGAGAATCACGAATTGATCATCTGGATGCAAGTTAATTAATTCAGTTAATTTCTCTAAATAGTTGTGTAACTGCTGGGAAAAGCTTAGGCCATCTTTTTGTTTACAAAGATATAGTACACACAAGTGAAGTTTGGCGCTAGTTTTCCGTTGACCTGGGCTTTGCAAATTAATAGTAAGCCATAGATCTTCGGCCGAAGAATGCCAACCTAATTGTGGGGTAACCGGTAAATCTTTCCGAGTAGCCAAAAGCACTCCTCCACCCAGCGTCTGTCCGGTCAAGGCATAGTTCCGGTCGCGTCGCCAAACCACGTACCTATCATCAAAGAGCTCCCCGTCAAAAATACCATCCATCAACCAAGTTTCTGTAATAGCCAACACATCGTACGAGTTGAGGCGGACATTGCGATAAAACTCGTTAGTCTTTGTGCGCAGACCCCTGACGTTCTGATAGTAGATATTTAATTTATTAACAGCCATTTTAAACATTGAGTAGTATTACCAAAGTGAGTAGAAATAGGTAAATAAAGAAAGGAATCTGCGCGCAAGACAAAAATATTATGCCCTAAGAATCTAATAGACAATAACATGTTCGCAACGTCTCTTTGATTAACAAAAACATTGACTGTTCTAAAATGCGCCAAAGCGAATAGTTGAAGGGATAAGCGAAAATAGCGTGTAATAGCTGATAAATTAGAAGTAGTGCGATATCTGTAGTATAGGCAGCAGTCATTAGGCATAGGTGCGAAAATGGTTTGATTAGCAGCGTGCCGGCGGCGGTGGTCGGTTTGCAAAATCAAGTTAGCGATAACAAAGGCGAGAGCAAAGTCCATCCTCAGTGCAAAAAATGTTAAGTCAGCGAATCTCAAACTTTTTGCGAATGTTATGGAAAGTAGAAATAGTAGTATGGTAGTACAAAACGATAACACATTTAGCTTAATACTGAGTATGACACAGCTTAAATTATTTTGTTTAAATCATTCGACGAATTGATGGAAATTGGCGGAGTCGACTCATTTTTCCGCACTTGAATCTTTGCATACTTAACCCAGACAAACTGGTAGTTTTTGTCTTTGGCTATCACTTTAGCTTTGTTTAACAACATTTTGTTGTCCGGAGACAAGTGGTCATTGACATAAATACGTTGCTCCTGACCACCCAGGCCAATATCAGACGCAGTAATAATTTTCTTCGCTCTGGCTGCCGCTACAAATTCTTCCTTTATATACCGGTTTGTGAAGCTGACCAGAATTGACTTGGTTTGGGAATTGTAAACTGGGATGCGTGATACGTAGTTGATTTGGGACTTTGGAACCGTATACATGACTTGCTCACCTAACGCCTCGACGATTTTGAAGAGATTTTCAGTTTTTTTAATTGGTACGCCCTTTATCTCGACATTGTTGAGCCGCGACCATTGATCTCTGTTGATATAATCCTGCCTTAAGGAGTCCATTGATCTTTTTGTTGTTTCCAAGTCTTCCTTGACTTTCTCCAGGGCCGAGATCCGGGATGCTAAGCCTTCCAATTTATCGGCTATGGCGTCAATCTTCGCACAGCTCTCCTTGAAAGAGGTCATCTCCGACTTCATGACGCTTATGTCGCTAACTAGCTTAGGCAAGTCATCCAGTTTTGAAGACAAGGCATTCACTTTGCGAAGAATCTCTTCTAGATGGATATCCGACACTTGCTGATCGGGCACTTTCGGAGAGAATCTGCATTGCGGACATTTCCATACCGAGCGACGGGTATCACCCAAGTTGCGGAATCCTTTCTCGGTTATTCCCGAGCATCCAAAACAGTACTCGTTTAGACATTGCGAGCACTTTGTGCCGTCGTTTATGTTATCACTGCACTTAGCACACTGCGTCATGATAAGCAGAAACGGAAAATGAGTTCGTTTCGTGTATAAAAGGTTGAGAACTACTGGTTTAGTGTCGGAGCCGATATAGCGTGTTACCCAACAGAGCGCTTAAAGATGAGTGAAAATGAGATATTCCTGAACAAACTTCAGATGTTTGAGTTTTGAGGTCGACTGTTCGGGGTTACTTTGATATTGTAAACTTTCCTTTTAAAATTTATACTCAAACACAGAAACATTAAGAGTTTCGTACTAATGAATTCACGAAAATTAACGAAGTTATGCCCAAGGCGCTCAGAGATTACTTTGGTGATTCATAAAGTAAGGTCTACTTTTGTATCAGCTTTTTTGACGCCACAGGTTTTGCTGTTAACATGTGGTTGGTGCAGCACCTAATGGGACATAGATGTTGGTCGCAAAAGTTTCAGTGGCTTCCTACTAGAAAAACTAGATAACTAGATTGTAGTCTTGTTTTCTGAAACAAGTGCAATGGAGCAGTGGCACAAAAAAGGATTAAATACCATTGCAGAGGCCACGTTAAAAGATTTTACCTTATAGGATTCATCATCATCATCATCAGCCATTTGACGCCCACTGCAGGACATAAGCATCCATCATGGTTTTTAACCATGAAGGGTTTTGCCCTAATCGCCACGCTTGGCAGGCGGGTTGGCGATCGCAGTATGCGGTTGGAATCTCAGCAAGACGCTGCTGTCCGTCTCCTGGTAAGTTATTTGCTTAGTCGACGACGTCCACGGAAGGAAATGGAGTGATGCTATTCTTAATCCGGCGCCACACGGAAATTATAGGATTATGCAGTATAGGATTATGCACTCTAAAAGTGAAATAACATTCTATAAACTGGGCTTCAAAACTCAAAAATTTCAATAACATTCCAAAACGATCATTTAATATGTAGACTCGATGGAGCTCTATCAATATTCCGGACCAATCCCAACATTGAATAAGACAAATAAGTTAAAAATTCCATCGGCAGATTCAAGTCCATTGCCTGGAAGCGTGGCATCGGGAATCTTGTTTAGGAAATTGCATTAAAATTGGAACCCGCAGGATTTCCTTCCTAGGGAATGACAGACGGTCTAAATGAAGGGAGATAAGGAGATGGCTTTTGTGGCTTTTTCCGACTGCAAAGACTGCGAGACGGATGATAAGCAATGGTAGGGCAAGGGTAGAACGCTGGCCTCAAATTCGAGAGTACATAGGTTAGAGTCCCGGCAAGTATTAACGATTTTGTAGCGATTTGGCATTAGCTGTAAGTTACAAATCTAAATAAATAAATAAGTAAGTAAGTAAGTAAGTAAGTGAGTGAGTGAGTGAGTGAGTGAGTGAGTGAGTGAGTGAGTGAGTGAGTGAGTGAGTGAGTGAGTGAGTGAGTGAGTGAGTGAGTGAGTGAGTGAGTGAGTGAGTGAGTGAGTGAGTGAGTGAGTGAGTGAGTGAGTGAGTGAGTGAGTGAGTGAGTGAGTGAGTGAGTGAGTGAGTGAGTGAATGAGTGAGTGAGTGAGTGAGTGAGTGAGTGAGTGAGTGAGTGAGTGAATGAGTGAATGAGTGAATGAATGAATGAATGAATGAATGAATGAATAAATAAATAAATAAATATATAAATTAATTAATAAATTAATTTTTTCGCTTCGGCTCACAATGTTGAATTCTTAAAATGTTGAATTCGCAATTTTTTCTCGTAAACTATCAATCTGTGAATCTATTGTTAACGGTTGTCATTTGGCCAAAGTCGATACAAAATACCGGCCAAGTGTGAGTCGGACTCGCGCACGCAAACCTTTATCTATACAATATTAGACACAAAGATCGAGAAAAAACGGCAAATAATCACGTTTGTTGAATGGGAGCCCCCCTTAAATATTTATTTTATTATAGTTATTTGTTTTTGAAGCTAATATAGAACTAAATATTCTGTGAATATTTCAAGCGTCTACCCATTGCCATTATTAATCTTTTGCTGTATGGGAGCCCCCCTTAAATACTTGTTTTATTTTGTTTTTAATTATTTTGTTGTTATAGCGGCAACAGAAATACATCATCTGTAAAAATTTCAACTGCCTGGCTCTCACGGTTCATGAGATGCAGCCTGGTGACAGACAGACAGACACACATACAGACGGATAGTGAAGTCTTAGTAATATGGTCCCGTTTGGCACCGTTTGGGTATGGAACTATAAAAAACAACTTACCTGATAACAGTAAAATAGCATAAGAGTAACCGGAGTATGTAATGTACATTGTGAATAGCACTAATACCACTCGGTAACGAAAAAAAAAGTGTGTCCCAGTTTTTGAAAATCCATTAAAAATAGTCAGAAATTTTTTATTGTTATTTCAGATTTTGCCTAATTTGACAAAATAGTAGTGTTTAATTTTAAAACTAATTTTAAATTTAGTTTTAAAATTAAACGGAGAAATTTTAAAACACTGTGTCTAGATAAAAAAAAGTTACCTGTTGTGAACTAAATAACATAGTATTCAAAAGTAGTCAAAACGTAGTATCTCAACTTTCAAAATTTTTTTTTTCATTTTTGGGCTTACTAGGCTTAATACCACGTGATTGGCTCCTAAAGACACACATTTTCATACGAATTACTGAAATAATAATCAGGAAGTTCCAGTCATTTCAAGTGTGATGACATATTTTTTAGTAGTATAAATTGAAAACATAGCACCTCAGCACCACAAATTCAAAACTCTAGTAACTGTATGAACTTGCTAGGTTATAAATTTGTTGGGGGCACTTACTACTTTTTGCATTTGTGACGTTTACAAAAACAGTTACGAGTGAATTTAATAAGTCAAGCAGGGCTCGTAAATTGAAAGTTTTTCAGTTAGTTAATTGAATAGAATGAGACGGAAACATAACATAAATTCACGCTTGCATCCCGGAAGGGTAAGATACTCATTAGTCGTTGCATACACGCACGCCGGTTTCAGGTGCTTTTTATATTGTTAATAAATCCCCTATTTGGTCGAAATTCGTCCGCCTGGGACGTCCCTTGCAGGCCCTTACACCCACATTTGCTCGACCTATTTATTTCGTCAATCTTTCTTCCTTCATCCTCCATTGGAAAATGTATGATCATACCATTGAGGACATGAACGGCAACCGTATGAGGCTTAGCACCTCTCACTGCGCAGGTGTAGTTGCCAGCGTCGCTGCTGTTCACCCTGTTGAGACGGAGCAGGCTGTCCGCCCCGCCAGGTACTTGCTCGGTCTTCACACTGCGGGCAGAAAGGAACAGGTTGTGAGTGGAAAGGAAAAGGTTGTGAGTAGAACGGGAAAGGTTGTAGGTTGTTAGTAAACTGCTAGCATTATTATTTATTATTTTAATTCTTTATTGCACTAATTACACTGTAGTGTACAAGGGCGTGCTTAATGCAAGAAGCATTCCCTTCCAGCAAACCTTTGGTATTGAAGAGAGTGGCGACGGGTAGTGCAAGAAAAAGATGAAATACAATAATAAAGTTACGTAAACCTAGGGAAATAGATTAACTTAGACCTAGTGGAGGGGGGGGATAATAGAAATTATTATAAACCTACACAAATGATAGGACATAAATAAAAATAAATAAATAAATAAATAATAACAAAAATACATACATACATATAGAAGATAATTACTAAACACGATTACTTACATACCAATAAGCAATAAAATAAAGTAACTGGTGATCGTTTACTGCCTATTCTGCACATCAAGAAAGTGGCATGTTGGTAAGGATGATTGCTTATGAATAATTCTACTTTTTTGCTTTTTTATCAGGTTTTTGTAAACTATAGGTTTTTTCAGGTTGTTGTTGTTATACACTTATACCTAATCAACACAAATACCTAATCAAAGTTGTGCCACCTGATCGTGATACCTGATGTGAATGTTGTTACTGCGGTAAAAGTTATTTTTAAATAGACGTGTGTGGAGAGAGTTGCAGTTGAGGGTTAAGTTGTTGTTCTTTGTATTTATAAACATAAACATTTACATACAGGCACATACATTGCTCCTGGCTCCACACTAGGATACCCTGTGTCGTGGGAACCAGAAACAACGACATCACAAACATGTAAACATTCAAGACCTGGGGTGTTTTTTGTCCCCAGCCGGGTTTCGAACCCGGCACCTCTCGCATGGTATGCAGATGCACTACCGCTGCGCCACGAGGCCGTCGATTTATGTTACTTGTTATGCCTTTTCTTCCTTGTGATGTGTTAATTTGTCCCAATAAATGTCTTTCTTTCATTCTTTCAAAATTCCACTACTTACTTCCAATCTGGCTCCATGTAGTATTTTTTAATGAATCGCGATGCTCACACATAGTTACGTATTGTCTACTCGCAACGCGTGACACCACTATAAAATATGCCATCACTAGCGCAAGGCGCCATCTTGTTCTTGCCCTTTTTGAAACAAAAACACACAGGCTGCCACGAGGCGCAAAACGATTATTTACTACCTATTTTACCAATCTACCTATTATAAAACGTGTCGATTAAATCTCAATCCCCGACACGTATTAAACGGGTCTAATCGGGATTATTTATTGATTAACATTTTATTAAAATTCTAATTTGGGGCCCTGTAGTCCTAAGATAAAAGCTGCTATAAGTAAAGTAAGCTTTGTCACCTAGGCACTTCAATTTGGTTTCGCATTACTATTGTAAAAATAATATGGAAGTAGTATGGCTACCCATAGCACAGGGAATCCTAGTTTGGGAAGTTATTTCATTTCATTTCATGTACACTCTTTATTCGGTTACGTTTTGGATCATTTCACAGCAAAAAATATACAAATGTCGATTATATGTACAGTCGACTCAACATTTACATTGTTACTGAGTAGAATGTCAAAGTTGATGTGCTATTTGCTGCGAAATAATTTTTTTAAAAATTTGTTAGTACCTATCACTAAAATTAATTATCAGTACCTACCTAAGCTTTGAATGATCAAAAACAGTCTATGTTGCGCTTTAAGCATTTATACCTCAAAATGTTTCTTTTGAAAAATGATTTCATAGTTCCATTTGATAAATTAAATGAATCAGGGGTTTAAAAGTAATAATTAAAAATATCTGTATTGATTGTATAACTAAAAAACTTCAGTCAGTCAATACAGATTACAAACACAGATTAGATTAAATTATTGTAAAAATCGCAAATCGTGTACATACCGAAAATGCGAAAATGCAAACTGCAAACGGGGAGTTTTTGACGGGAATTCAAACGAGCGGTTTTATTACGCTTTTATTTTTGGAAATTGATTCTAGTGGATTTTATACTGTTTAATTAGTGTAGTTTATTGTTAAAATGACCTCTCATTCTTGGCTTAAATAACTAATTGGTAAGAGCACGCATAAAGTCAAGGCATGTCAGTGGACGCACATACTTTGTTTACATTTTGGTAAACCGAGATACTGACACAGCGAACACATTGAGGTTTTTGGTGGGCTATTGCTGCAATTGCATTGTAGGCAAAGAAACAGTAGGATGTTGCACTCACGTGATGACAGTGGTGTGGTACTTGAGCTGGGGACGATTTAATGATATAAATACCCCAGCTCCTTTCTTAGATAATATATTTCAAGAGGGTATTTAAATAAAAAATGTTATATTACTTACAAGACCTCGTTTTATTTTAACTTTTTTCCGTCTTAGACATGCCCATGACTTTTTTTTAAAGATATAATATTGCAAACTGTCGTACAGATATGCGATAATATTAGACAAACCCTATTACTTATTGTATGAAACCTACGGATATTTTGTATTTTATACATAATTATTACTTAGCACTAACTGGTTAGTTACCTACCTAATAATGACCTATGTTTGTAATTCAAACTGACTAGGTGCCAATGCCAACCCAAAACAACACCAAACCACCAAAGTTGTCATAACCTCAAAACATGGGCTCAAAATTAAGATTTCTCGAAACTCCCATCTAATATTTTCATAATATTTTTCCTGCATAATCCAGAGCTAATTTCTTATAGTTTACTGTTGGTTTCATCAATGCGCAAGAAGACGCAAAAATTGACTAACTCCTATAGTTGTAATTGATCATTCTCCTTTACTTTGTATATTGATGGCGCAACTCAAATACATAGCTCGGCATTAACTCGTTAATCCGTTACTTAACGAGGTTAACATTTTGACGAACGGATTAAGTTTTAAGTTAATGGACTCGTTAAATTCCGTTAACTTTCCTACAGTCCATCAGTGGTTAAACCAGTACCTACTATTTATAGTCTATTCATCCTTACTTGTCCAATTTAGTAAAAATCAAAATCAAAATCAAATTTTTTTATTCAAAGTAGCACAGAAACTGCGACTTAATGAACGTTACAAGTTAAACTAGGTGTCCATTTCAAAATCTAGATCATTTTGGAGAAAAAATGGACAAAAAAACTCCAAACTTAGTCTTTTCAAGTCCTTAATTTACAGGATTTATATAAATGTTCTAAAACTCATGCATTGAACTGGCTTTAATTCCAGACATCATTGTCATCTAAATAATCTTTAATGTTATAGTAGCTTTTTTGGCACAAAGTGCGCTTCACACATTTTTTGAACCGCGTTTCTGGCAAGCTTATTATATCCTCAGGGATCTTATTGTAGAAACGTATACAATGCCCCATAAAGGATGTATTAACCTTTGCCAGCCTAAATTTTGGGAACGAAAGTTTATGTCTATTTCTAGTATTTACATTGTGTTGGCTACCTACAGTTTTAAAGTCACTGATATTTTTCCTAACATACATAATATTTTTATAGATATACTGACTAGCAACTGTTAGGATGTTGGTTTCTTTAAAGAAATCTCTTAACGAATCTCTATTGCCTAACTTATTTAAGAATCTGATCGCTCTCTTCTGCAGGACGAAGATGGTCTCAATGTCTGCAGCCCGACCCCACAGTAGTATACCATAGGACATAATACTATGGAAGTAACTAAAATAAACAAGCCTAGCAGTTGCGACATCAGTTAGTTCCCGGATTCTTTTAACTGCGTATGCTGCAGAACTGAGCCTATTTGCCAATTTTCCTATATGAGGACCCCATTGAAGCTTTGCATCAATTGTGATACCCAGAAATACAGTTTCTTCTACAAGGTCTAGTTTATCATTCCCCAATATAACATTGCTGTCAACCATTTTGACATTTGGTAGTGTAAATTTTATACATTTTGTCTTTTTTGAATTTAATAATAAGTTATTAGAAGTAAACCAATATAGTACCTTAGAGAGAGCATTATTTGTACCCGCGAGGTCATTTTCTTGTCTCATAATCTTAAAAAAAAAGTGACGTGTCATCTGCAAACAATACTATCTCTGACATATTTTGAACCATGAACGGCAAATCATTTACATATACGAGGAAAAGGAACGGCCCCAAAATAGATCTCTGTGGCACTCCCATCTTAACCTCCGACCCGGATGGTAAACAAGATAAACAAGATTTTACCCGCAAAGTATGACTTTTTAGTCGAAAACTGCCATATTCCCATAAATGAAGTAACCTGGGACACCATTTTGGATAACACGCTGCTATGTTTATGAACAAAGTGCACGAACATGCAAGAAAATATCTAGTTTCGGCATCAAATGTCAATTTTGAGGTTAGAATATTGTTTACTAAATTGGACAAGTAAGGATGAACAGACTATATCTAAAAGATACCGCACACGCCAAGCCTCTCCGCGAAAAACGTTCTGATAAGTACGTTTGTGCCGTGAGTCAATATAGGTATAAACTAGGTAGGTACATGAATAACTTGCCGGCGTATGTGAGTGACAAAACTGCAAAGAAATTTGATTCATATGATTCTTTCATTACTAAGCGCGCGCTTAAAGTAACGAGTGACGAGTTTACTTTTTTTTGCTAAGTACATATTGGCTAAAGGGTAGAAAACAAGTCTCGCCTTCAGACGAGAACTTCAACATATTAATAACATATCATGGGGAATATCCACATTATGCCAGGTGACTTAATTACATCCTCCAATTATTCACGTCTTTTATTTGTTCCTAAGCTATTGCCCCAGAACCAAATCCAGTAGTTTTTTTTATCACATGTTAAGAGATTGACGATTAAAGTTAACTTGCATTAAATGTTCCGAAATGTAACGCTTTAACGTTTAACGAAGTTAACTAATTTATTAACGGAGGGGCGATTAACGAAGTTAAATATTTCATTAACGGTGCCCAGCTATGTTTAATACACAATTACTTAAGGGTGCATTTAAATTATTTTGACATATCGCTCAGCCGGGATAGCAACGAAGTCATTACATTTTTGCAAATTTAACAAGAGAACCTTTTGCCGAACTTCTTACAGAAACTAGAATGAATCAGCATATAATGCATAATTCGTCATTTGGCTGAAATTAATAGAATTTCTATTGTGTCGATGTTACCTCGTGTTTAACTTCCCTTTAGGAGTATTATAACAAAGTACCTATACTTAGGTGGCCCATTTTTCAAAAGTATAATTCCATCATCTGGGATAGATGAGCCATATTTTATTTTATTTATTTATTTATCAAATTGTCCAACATTACAGTTCGAAACTAATATACGTTGCAAAATAAATTTAAGTACTTAATACAAATAAAAAAACTAGCCTATATTAAACATCACTATTAACAACTAAGTACCTTTTTAATTTCTTCTGTGCATTCAATGTGCATGCATGTATAATGCCCGACAGATAACTTGAACGAAAATCCGCGCAATCGGGATGTGATTGCGATGGACAAGTAAGAGCATAGTTTTAAAGACTTCTTAATTTGTCACATCCTCCCCCTTCAATGAGGACCGAAATAAGTTATTTGTGGGGCATTACACCACGAAACAATAAACAACGATTCAGAAGCATTCAAATTGTTTGCTAGCTGACAATCCGTTCGTGATTAACATTCAGATCTGAGTATTTGCGGAGCAAACATTTGATGTCACTAAGCGGAGTAAACTATTCAGAATGATTTAGTATACAAATGGCATGGACTATAGCATGATGTATTTAAGATCTTTGTTCAGTATAACAAAATAGATGGATAAGAAATTGATTTGCGCTTTGAGACAAACAAATAAGCTTACACTGGCACTCTATGTAATGTTTGAAAGTAAATAGAGAAGTGAGAAGCTCTGAATCAAACTTAGCAACTAATTTAGACTCTTATTTTTGCTGAAATCTTTTGAGACTATTTAACCACCACTTTACTACCTAAGTACCAGCATCATCATCATAATTAGCCGGTGTCAATCCACGGTTGGACATACGCTTCTCCCAAGACACGCCACTGAGCCCGATACACAAGCAGCCTATATACGTCCCACTGCAGGGCACAGGCCTTCTCTTAAAGAGAGAGAGAACGGGCTTATTCACCACGTGTGCCCATCGCGGATTGGCAATTTCAAGCGCTGACACTCAGGTTTCCTCACGATGTTTTCCTTCACAGTTAGCGAGTGTGTTTTGCTACTATAACTTACAAATATACGTAACTTAGAAAAAATAGTCAATTTACACGCCGAAATTTGAGCCCCCGACCTCCCGAATGAGAAGCCGGCGTTCTACCGCTCCGCTACCACCGCTGAGTAGCATTAACAAATAAAATAAATAAGTTCCACAGAACAACTACCTGACCCTTCTGAAATAATGAAATGAAATGATATTTATTTGTTTCCTTTACATGTCACTTTACATAACATGAGCCACCACCTAAATAATCAAATGTAATTAAATTTACTTAGTATTTTTAATTTAATACCCTGCACCTCTCCTGACTTTCTTTTAAATTCACCTCTTAACATTTTTTGCGCCTAAAGAGACAATCGTAACTATTAATACGTTACCAGCCATGTGTTATTACTTATAGTTGGCGAGTTTCAGCCTATCAGTTCAACGCAACGTTCATGCGTTAAAGCCAAGCCCCAATCCGCGTTTTGGGAAAACCTTTCAGCCGTGCAGACATATAATAATATGAAGACGCAGCCGGAGTATAAGTTTATGCCTTGACCTATATGAAAGATTCACGCTCGCCCCCGAGAGCCACACCAGCCGACACCCGGGGCCTTATTTCGAAGTGTTCGAATTTCTAGTGGACCACCACAGACATACCACGCAAAGACAGACGGCCAATCCAAAAACAATGAAAACTCTGTTTATTTAATGTGTGGCTACATAATTTCCTTGTAAAAGGACGGAGTGTGTCGTTTCAAATTACGCTCAAAAGTAACATGTGACGTTCGCAGACACGCACACATCTGCATTAATAGTACAACATAGAACTAGCTACGCTGATGGATTATTTGGCTACCAGTTTGTTGCCTTGTAGTAATTATGTATAAACTACTATTTTATTGGCAAGATTAACGTCAGACACGCGGACGTGTGCCTTTTTATTGCTGATTGTTCAATCTTTTACTAGGACAAAAAGGAAGAAACGATGTGCAAAGCAGTAAAGTTCAATAAATGGACACACTAATCTAGATTGTCGATTCGTTTCTTGTGGAGTTTCTTTGTTAGCTCGGCAGAGTTTACGTTGCGCTGAGACGAAGGTGTAACATACATAACATAAACATTTACATACAGGCACATACATTGCTTCTGGCCCCACACTAGGATACCCTGTGTCGTGAGAACCAAAAACAACGACATCACAAATATGTAAACATCCAAGATCTGGGGTTTGAATTTCCCCCCCGGATCTGAACCAAATATCCCCAAAGTCAAAGTTAAAGCAAAAAATTTGATCACTATAAAATCAAATGTTTGTTTAATAAACGTCAAAGCTGTTAGTTTCACAATTACTAGAAGCGGAGAAGAAGCTAACAAAGAATCTCCACAGTTTTTCTTTTCAAAAATAGTTCTCTTCAAAAGAGCAACCGCCACAAAAGATTATTTTAATGTTACAGAATAAAAACAGAAAAGTTGGTTGGTAGGTACCTACTTTTAACTGAAATAAAACACAAACTTTCCGCCATAGCTTCTTACACAACTTCGAGTGCGTCGATTTAAATTCTGACTGAATTAAGCCTTTGTAGCATTTGTGGAGACGGAACAAAACACATGCATACTTTAGGAAATGAGAATTTCGAAGCAACACGAACGAGTGAATCATATTCAAGCTATTTCATGTAACCAACGAAAGTTGATTGTAATTTAAGAAGAAGAAGAAGTAAGACATTTATTATACCAACAAGATATATCACAGAAACAAAATAAGCACATAAGTAACATAATATGCACAACAACAGAAAGAAATATGAATGAACGCACAAATGGGGCCACCATTAAAATTATATAAAAACACATATGAGATTCTTTTTGTGAGAATATTATCGCTCAGAGACAAAAGATTTACCTCCAAAATTCCACAAACTTAATTTTTTCCCTCCAAACTTCCTCCTAAAGAACTTCTCCCTTCAAAATAATCCACTAAGCAAAAAATTTGGAGGGAATTCCCCCCAACTGGCAACGCTGCGGCGGCCGCGGCGCTGGCGCTGCGACTTGACGTTGCAGCGGATCGGTCTGGGGAGCGTTTACACCACGCGACCACGAATCTTGCTGCAGGTCGTTCAGGTAAGTGTTCGGCTGATTATTTATATATTTAGTGTATGTGCATGTTTGTGTATATTATAGTAGTATGTATTTATATTATAGTAGTATGTAGTATGTATTTATGATTCCGCGTGGCGCCGGATTAAGAATAGCGTCACTCCATTTCCTTCCGTGGATGTCGTAGAAGGCGACTAAGAAAATAAATAACCAGGAGACGGGCAGCAGCGTCTTCCTGAGATTCCAACCACATACTGCGATCGGCAACCCGCCTGCCAAGCGTGGCGATTATGGCAGAACCCCTCATGGTTATAAAAACCACGAGGGAGGCCTGTCCTGTCCTGCAGTGGACGTCAAATGGCTGATGATGATAATGTATTTATGTCCCATATATTTAATGTTTATAATGTATTTTAGATATATTATTATTATATTTTATGGTTACAGTATTATATTTACATATATTAGTATATATAGTTTACGCCACACTAATAATGCAATAAATTGTTATCTATCTATCTATTAATTGTGAAACTAATAACTTTGACGTTCATTAAGTAAACATTGTTGTAGGTATAATGTTGAATAAAATAATTAAATTTTCGTTTTCGTCATTCGTTACACTGTGTCTCATTTGTTTCAAAAATATAAATCACCATTTTTGAGGTATATCATTTTAATTTGATTAATTTCATTAATCAGAGCAGTGGTAGCGTAGCGGGTAAAACATTGGACTCGGAATCGAGAGACCCATGTTCGATTCCTAGTGTGGGCATTTACCTATGACTTTGTTTTCTAAGTTCTACATTTCTACATTTGTGAAGTTATAGTAGCAATACCACTCTGTGAAGGAAAATATCGTGAGGAAACTTGAAGTCTGAGCTATTCACATACCTCAGCGCTTGAAATCACCAATCCGCGGTGGGCACGCGTGATCATTAAGCCCATACTCTCTCTCTCTGAGAGAAGGCCTCTGCCCTACAGAGGGACGTATATAGGCTGCTTATATGTACATTTTTTAAATTTCATTAAATTAAATTCCTTAATTTAATGAAATTTAAACTTGTACATATAAGCTTACTTAATTGGCACGGTTAGCCAGAGGTCGCGGGTTCAAGTCCCGGCATGGGTGAAATTTTTAGCCTCTAAATAGGTTTTTAATTTTCCAATTCAAACAAATTTCTGTTTATTTAATATGGCTTAGACTGGAACAAAAATAATTTATTATTATTACTATTATTTTTAAGAAACCAGCGAACGTGCAGTGCCTGCAGCTACCAATGAATATCGATGAAGCAAAAGAGTCCCATCAGGATCGCGGCAAGTGTGAAACCCTGGTCCCTGCCTACCCCTCTAGGACACAGACGTGCGTTTGTGTACGTATATGTACTCGTACGATTGTTTTTCCATTTGTTGTGCTAATTCGCTTCAAGTCCTAGAAACAAACCTTTGTTGTGTATGGAGTAACTGAAACTCGAAAATAACAGCCCTAGTCCGTTCGGACGCCTGCGATTACATATCGCCCGTCGTTCCGCCAGCTTATGCCGTGACGTCACGGAATAGGTATTTATGGCGCAGAGGCGTTATACAGCGGGAGTTCTCGGGTATGGTCACTAGTGCGGAATTGGATGTCTAGCTTAGCACGACACTGTCGTTAAGAGGGATTGTTCGCTTGTAGGTTCGTATCAATAGAGAAAGCTTTCCCATCTGAACGGTTTTCCATCTGGCATCTCAAAGATAAATTTTACAATAAAAAAACTGAAATAAAAATGCGTGCGCAGCGTGGGAAGGCCCCCCACCAGATGGTCTGACGACCTGGTTACGATGGCGGGGAGTCGGTGAATGCGGGCGGCACAAGACCGGTAATATATATTATGAAACTAGCTGCCCCGGCGAACTTCGTAACGCCACAGAAAACGTTTGTATGGTAAATAGAAAATGGCTCTTTTTAGGGTTTTCCCGGAAATTATTCGATTTTTTCTCGCCTTTTAAACCTTCCCTAGACCTCCACGAACATTTCAAGACTAAGATAAGATAAATCCTTTCAGCCGTTCTCGAGTTTTAGTGAGACTAACGAACAGCAATTCATTTTTATATATATATAAGATTACAGAGCGGTACGCAAAAACCTCCGTGTGGCGCCGGATTAAGAATAGCGTCACTCTGTCACTCCTCACTCCTTCCGTGGATGTCGTAGAAGGCGACTAAGGAAATAAATTACCAGGAGACGGGCAGCAGCATCTTCCTGAGATTCCAACCGCATACTGCGATCGCCAACTCGCCTGCCAAGCGTGGCAATTATGGCAAAACCTCTCATCGTTATGAAAACTATGAGGGAGGCCTATGTCCTCCAGTGGGGATCAAATATGATGATGATGACGCAAAAGCCACGGTGAGGTTCTTGCCATGATCATTATGAAAAATTCTCTTTCACTTCATCAATATTCCGATTTCACACTCTGATTTCGGGTACCTACTGTTTATCTTGCATTTCGCTAATAAATGCCCTATTTGATCCTGACCTTAATCTCCCTTACCTTATGAGACATATCACATAAGGTAAGGGAGACTAAGGCCGACATCCCTTATTTTCTCTAATCACATTGTTTCGTATTCTGTCATCCAAAGTAACATAACACATACTTCACAAGTACTGTCATACCCATTTTAGGTATATTTTTACCCGACAGCGAAAGAAAAAAGGAGGGCTGTTTTTCACACTTATGTTTATGTGTGTGTATGAATTTAAGCATGCAAGTATGTTTATTGATGGCCACCTGGAGGCCAAACAGCTTGACCTGTTTTGATTATCGAGGTTTTAAATAAAATAGCGCTTTTTTTCTACAATACTCATGAAAACTGGCGTCCACCATTTCATATTTTTTATCTTCTTCTGTTCGTTGTTTGTGTAATAAGTTTTTACTTTCAAATTTTCACGAAACTTCGTAACTCATAGCATTGACCTTGAAACCTATTACGGATTCACGATACAAAATCGACCGGGCGTTGATTGAGACAATTCTACTACAACTCACTTGATGCCACCTCGACTCGTATCCTCATTCAGAGCTCGTCCTTCATGAAGCCAGGTTAGGACAGCTGGCGTGTCCACATGCCTGGCTCGACACACCAGCGCAAGCGTCGACTCGGCCTCGTAATACTTTTCTAGGAGAGGGGCGCCTGCTTCGTCGACGACCCATACTTGGGGCGCTGTTGATGACAAGATAAGTTTCATAATTAGCAGCTTAACATGATGGTAATTTGATGAGACAGCAAGGGGTACTATGAAACCTTTAAGCGTCTCATCATCAGACTCTCGATGGTCTGATGATGAGATGCTCGGCAGGGAGATTTGGCAATCATACACTCCCACGTTGTCTGGCCGCGTTGATATGTACATATTATAGTATTAATTAATAAAAGGAATGCTGGATTGTATTTATACATTGCTGGAAATGGATAGATTCGTAAATTCGTAGATGTACCGATTTATATGTGGTTAAATTGAAAGATTGGAGGCTGCTGGAGTAAAAGACAGATAGATTCATAGCTTAGTGCAACGTAGTTGTAGATTTAATGGGTCTAATCGCTATTGTTTATTTGGTAAACCAAATTACCTTAATTCCCGATGTGAAACGTTTACATAAAAAAATATGTATGAGTATCGCGAGTGTCTAAACTATTTACACACCTCGGCGCTTGAAATCCGCGGTGGGCACACGTGGTGATTAAGCCCACACTCTCTCTCTCTCTCTCTCTCTCTCTCTCTCTCTCTCTGAGATAAGGCCTGTGCCCTACTGGGAGGTTATATAGGTGGCTTTTCAAAGTCCAAGTTATGCACAGACTATTAACACCTAATGTACACTTTACTGCTTATACTCTTAGTGCAATTAACAATTTTTTACTTTACATGCTGTTACAAAGAGTATTCCATAAATAGTAGCTAAATGACTGAATTCTCCAAGCACCGTAACGTCTGGGTCACCTGACCTATTTAATGCGGGTCTTAGTTGCCATCGGACGTCTTACATTACAAACCACTATACTACATTTCCTTAATCATGGGGCACATTAAGATTTACAAATATTTGCAACAGTAACTTGGTAACAGTCAAAGATTACCACTACCCTCCGCGCTAGTTAGAAACTGTATTGCGGCAGAGTAGGGTCGTCATCGACGTGACCAGTATGATGATGATGATCGCTAGTCATCAAAAATGTTACAGAAACATACTATTAACATGCAGGTAGACGCGACTGACGCGCGGCGGGTGCGTGGAGATCTGGCACTCGTAGACGCCTTCGTCGTCTGGCCGTGCCTCCCTCACCAGCAGCCGCCAGTTGCCAGGGTAGCGGCGCGCCACGGATACCCTCTCGTCGGCCGCGTAAGTAACAGCGCCCACCGTCAGGAGCGACGGCATCTCGTCCGTGCCCCGCCGCCGGACCCAGGACACCTGTGATGAGGGGCAAATCGGCGTGATAATTATGATATTGTACCTATGTTCGGTCAGAGGGCAGACCAGCCCGATAATTGCGTCGGCGGAGGGTCCGTGAATGCAGAAGATAAAGGACGTGAGAGATGGCGTTTGGGGGAAAAGGCCTATGCCCAGCTGTGGGCAGCAGTGGGCTGATCATGATGATCCATCGAATTTTGTATTTTTTCTTTAGTCAGACGAACAAAATATCTATTACCATTCCATATCCTAACAAGAAATATGGGTCCTTAACTGTTATGGAGAAATGTAACCGACTGCCTCGTTGGAATAGCAGATAAGGCGCTTACTACCAAGATAGAGGTCGTGGGTTCGATTCCCACTGGAGGCCGCCGTATATTTTTACAAATGGTCTCAGTCTGGGTGTATTTCCATGTTTGCGGTGTCCATGCCTGGTTACCATAGCACAAGGTATCCTAGTTTGGGACCAAGTCAAGTTATTGTGTCGCGTGGAAGTTATTATATTATTAATTGATAAAATGTTTTTTTGGGATTTTTTTACCATTAATTTACTTTAGCCGGACTAGAAAAAGAACATTGCATTCAGTTTGCCTTGGCTAATGGTCCACTAATGCACTTACTCAATAGCAGATCCTCAAGGCAAAGATCTACCAGAATCTGTTTGAATACTGTGTTGAAACTATTACAGAATGTATCTAGTTTCTGTTATAGTTTCAATCCAATATTGACTAGTTAAATCCAGTTTCGGTTCGGTCCAAATTCAGTAACTGTTTATTTACGTACACAACGAAGTCGGGCGTTTGGGCTTACTCTTTAAACCTCCCCTGTAGCTTTGAAGTAAGCGGGTTACAGGCTCGAGAATTCACGTTCGACAGCATATCAATAATGACGGCCTTGGACTCTAATTTGAGGTATAGACGAACCGCACGCCAACAAAAGCAGGCTTATGAAGATCGGCATCCCATACTACATCTGCCCGATTTGTGTCCGCTTGTTGTCGTCGTGACCAAGAGACCAATCGTGTAGAGACTGGTCTAGGTAAAGGCCCAGTTGAAAGCGGATTCGAAGGTTTGAATTCACTGCGATGTTTCATCGTAAGAGATTATTTATGTTTGAAATGTCGTAACATAAAATATTTTGTTGAAACAATGCCAAAGAGCTAAGTATCTCGGGCAGAAAATAGTTTTTGTCCAGAGCCTGTTCGTCTGAGGCATATTTCACGCAAGCTCTTTCTCTCGTAAAATATTATTGGCATTATCGTGAGGTCGTTTTAAGCCCCCTGACGGGGCCCATGTTACATAGCGGGGCCTAGACTCTTCTGAAAGCGTAGTTATTTGAAAAAGTTGTATAAGCACTGCAATGGAAGTTATTCAACACTATTTTGATAGCCAAATTTATTCAATGTATTTTCCATGCTTTCTTTCACAAGTGGCATTATGTCATCATGATTATCATCAGCCATCCGACACCCACTGCAGGACACAGGCCTCCCTCGTGGTCTTCCTAACCGTGAGGCGTTTTGCCATAATCGCCACGCTTGGCAGGCGGGTTGGCGATCGCAGTATGCGTTTGGAATCTCAGGAGGACGCTGCTGCCCGTCTCCTGGTAATGTATTTCCTTAGTCGCCTTCTACGACACCCACGGAAGGAAATGGAGTGACGCTATTCTTAATCCGGCGCCACACGGTTATATTATGCTTCATTAAGCTTTATTAAGCACTACATGCCACTTCGCATATCTAAAACTGAACCCAATAATCAATAAAAGTAACATAATACTCACGACTGTATCCCGCAGGGGTAGCCGGAGACCAGGTTTTGTAGTTTGCCACGGTCCTGACAGACTTGTTTAGCCTCATTAACATTCGTTAGTCGTTGCATGCACGAACGCCGGTTTCGCGTACTTTAGCTAATTAATGGACATTTAAATTATTTCGTTTTGTCATTTCAAGTTGTATGGGTGTTGATACTAATAAAAGAAAAAATATTTTACAGATTTATCAATACACGGAATTTGCATTTACGTAATGAAATTATTTAAACGGCGTCCGTGGCACCTTGAAATGAAATTAAATGAAGTTAAATTCTTTATTTGCACGAATAGTGGTACATAGTTAAAGCTGGTAAGGTACAAATAAGTTTCTTTACAATTCACCTTCTTAGGCATGCGAAAATTTAATTTAATTAAAACCAATATGTCAATACACAGGGCGCGTTCAGCGCATGGATGGGTCGCCGTCTATGCCTAACGCTAGTGGCATTTTTCCGAGCGGTTCCGTGCTTCGCAAGGCACGTTAAGCTGTTGATGCCGGCTGCCGCCGATAGATGGCAGTCGTTAAGCCAAGTCAGAGGCCTTAGGGCGGCTTGACAACTTCTGACAGTAGACGAGCCACTAGTCTACAAGCCTCCACCAATCCGGACTTGGCCCCCGTGGTGGAGTATGGCCTATACCTTCCTCAGGGAAGAGACCCGTGCCCCTCGGTGGGGACATAATGGGTTGATGATGAAAATATGTCAAAATATCAAAATATGCTATTTTGATATTTTGACATATTGTTTTAATTTTTTTAACAACATATTTATATGTTCCAAATCTATATGGTGAAGGGACCGCTCGGACGCGGCAGGGCCTGGGACATTGTTTTTTAGATAGAGTAGGCTTGCCCAGCACCTATCCCGTCCTGGCAGCTTAATCGGCCTAGACCACAGGAAAGACAAGTCAATACGTGCGGAGCTAACCAAGCCGCAGGTTTCCTCACGATGTTTTCCTTCACCGGTAGCGTGTGCTACTACGAATTCGCAGATGTACGTAAGATAACTACGGAATGAATAATATATTCCTTCTATATTTTTTGAAATATTGTAGCTCTTAAATTTTTTTTTAACGCTGTCTCGGTAACTAACTTTCCAGTTCTAACCTCCAATTTCTAAATTAAGAATTTTCATTAAATAATCACTTAGGTATTTTTAAGAACCATTTCGTCTCGTTCTTTTTCGGGGAATCAGAAACCGGTGGGTAGTGTTAATGGCGTCTATACAATTTCCGTAGAGTAAAGATGTTATCCGCCAACCGTGGATATTAATGAGCTGTCATCTGCATAGTAACTGTGTTAAATAAATTACTTTAGGTACATACAAGGCGTAGTAAGCTACGCTCAACTACTTAATGAAGCATAATACTCGTATATTTTCTATTGATTTTAACTTGGTTCAGTCGTGGCTTGACCTCACAGTAAAATATTGAACCGGATAATGTTTTAAATTTTTGATGAAATTTTTTGCCTTCCCTTTAGCCTTCCAATCCTCCTTGTCTTTAGCAAACTCTTGCCACCCAGCTAAATATTTAGTCAAGTCGTCACACCATCTCCGCCTCGGTCGGCCACGTCGCCGGTGGCCATCAACCGGCACCAGATGGGAGACGTTATTGCCCACCTTTCCGGGCCAATGCATCTAATCATCATCATCATCAGCCATTTGACGCCCACTGCAGGATATAGGCCTCCCTCATGGTTTTCCCATAATTGCCACGCTTGGCAGGCGGGTTGGCGATCGCAGTATGCGGTTGGAATCTCAGGAAAACGCTGCTGCCCGTCTCCTGGTAATTTATTTCCTTAGTCGCTTTCTACGACATCCACGGAAAGAAATGGAATGACGCTATTCTTAATCCGGTGCCACACGGATGCATCTAATTAATAACTTAATATTATCCTACTAATATTATAAAAATGAAAGTTTGTGAATATTTTTGGATGTTTGTTACTCAATAACGGCTGAACGAATCTACATGAAAATTGGTGTAAAGATAGACAAAGACCTGAATTGAGACAAAGCATACTTAATATCCCGGCAATGCGTTGCGTTGGATATTATTCATTGTAAGTTTAAAATAGATGGCGTTGTGCGAGCGAACGTTGTGTTTTAAAAATAGATGGCATACATACATAAACTCCTGTATCCCAGAGGGGTAGGCAGAGACTAGGGACTGCCACTTGCTACGATCACGAAATAGATGGCTTTCTGTTTTACTTTAAGCAAGTTTTCTTGAAACCTTTTCAAAGGCAAGATGCCTTTCTAACAGATTCAATTCTTGCAACGTCGAAAAACAGGTTCTATTCAGACCTGTAGGTATATTTTTATGTTCTCAAAGTTATCTATATTCTTCTTTATACACTTTTGTAAACTTAATTTTCCACGCATGTACGTCTACTGCAGCAAGACATGAAATGAATAGTACATTGTTCACCGAGAGGAGAAAGTGACCGATTACCGTCGAGGGTGTCGTTTGAAGCCCGAGCCGTAGGCGAGGGCTTTAAAACACCCGAGATCGGGAATCGCAGTTTCTCTCGAGTGATACATAGTGCTTTATACTACACCTGCTTGATAGTTTTATTTTACTTTCTACGAAAACTGAATCCTCAAACAACACACAAATTGGAAATGGCGCCAATGGCGTCTGCAATTTTCACATGTTCTTTTTTCAAATTGTTTATCCTGCCGCCGCAGGGTCGCACTGCCAGCCCGACACCATCCAACACACAGCTAGTGGCCAGTGTCATTTCTCGAACTTGGAGATAAAAACTCACTGTAAAAACTTTTTGGCTTTTGATATTTAGGTTACCGGCGCATAGTCTTACCCAAAATTAAAAAAGAAAAACCACGTAAGAAATGGATTTTCATACACTTTTCTCTCCCGCTCAGATGCGTTTTCTCCCCGCATATTTGTTCGATATGCAATGACGTACTTTCTACCGTAAATTTGATAAAGTATCAAGGTACTTTCCAAGCAGGTGTAGTATAAATGATATTTATTTGTTTCCTTTACAATTCACTTTTACATAACAGGAGCTACCACATGTAAGCAAAAAATTGGGTGGGGCTGTGTATTTCGCTGTTTTTTTTTTTCTAGACGGCCGTTGGTTCAACGAAAAATGTCTTTAAGTGAGCGTTAATTTTTTGCTTAAACTGCGTTTTACGCGACGCTGGCGTCATCTAGCGACATGGGTCAACTAGGTCTGCTCTACACAAAGATATATAAAGAAATTGCACACAACACGTTGTTACAGAATTACAGCTCTCGCCACGGCGACATGTTTTCGTTGCATGCGGTTTTAGAAAGGGACCCCCTACTACCGAACTGAAAGACGTTTCATATAAAAAATCGGAAGCTATTGGACTAGGCTCAATATAAGATTCTACATACTACATACTAAAGCTTCTGGGAGTGTCGTTGGTGGGGTCGAATTGTCATATATAAAAGACTGTAGAAATGTAAGTACCTACCTAGATATTGTATATTAATAACTCACAGTTGCAATTGTTTCTGTGATTATAAAAACTTGAAAATTTGAATTCTTCAGTGTCATGTGAAGGCATTGCCCGGTGCTAACTCACCATTGAAAAAAAAACATACATTCTTTTAATCATATATTTTCTAAGTTATGTACATTTGTGAAGTTATAGTAGCAATACCACTCGCTAACGGTGAAGGAAAACAGCGTGAGGAAACCTGAGTGTCTGAGCTATTTACATGCCTACACGCGTGGTAATTAAGCCCATACTCTCTTCCTGAGAGAAGTCATGTGCCCTATGGTGGGACGTATATAGGCTGCTTATGATTTACGACTACCTATTTTCTGACTTTAGTCCGTCTCATTTGCCCCAATAAGCATTTGAATCTAAAAATTATGGGATTCATGAAAATCAAATTATGTTCCGAAATGTTTTATATCTCTTTAACTTAGTCAAACTTAAAATCGCTTAATCGCGTTTCTATCTCCAGAATTCAATTGAGCATATTTTCGCATGAATAAACTGAATGGTTTTTTTTAAAGAGTAGGAATTTTGTTGCCGGATTTTTCAAGTATCGAGAGAGCTCATAAAATAAATCAATCTGTTATATTTTTGTCTAGCCGTATCA
Organism: Yponomeuta malinellus; assembly: GCA_947308005.1. Taxonomy (NCBI): domain Eukaryota; kingdom Metazoa; phylum Arthropoda; class Insecta; order Lepidoptera; family Yponomeutidae; genus Yponomeuta; species Yponomeuta malinellus. The sequence continues at coordinate 3,351,525 of OX371007.1, read as the reverse complement.
CGTATGATTACCATGCCGGAGGTCGTGGGTTCAATTCCCATTGGAGCCGCCGAACACATGGCTTCAACGGGGGTATGTTTCCATGTTTGTGATGTCCTTGGCTGCTTACCATAGCACGGGGTATCCTAGCATAGACCAGGACAAGTGATCGCGTTGCATGGAAGTTATTTTTATTATTATTAATTATATAAAGAAATCTGTTTCTTTACTAATGTCTCCGAATTTCGGGCCTTCTCCCAGAGAGAGAGAGAGAGAGAGAGAGAGAGAGAGAGAGAGAGAGAGAGAGCGAGAATATGGATTTAGTCACCACTGATGTACGAGTATGTAGATTCCTCACTGAATAAAGTATCTTCAAAACGTTTTCCTATAGAAAAGGTTCTGTCATTAGCAAATGGTATGGCTACTTCAAACTCACAAATATACGCAACTCAAAAAACAAAGAACATACCGGAAATCAAACAGAAACCTCACGATTCTGATGCCCAAACTTGGTTGATTGTGTTGACCTAAAATGTAATATGAAGTAATTAAAATAACAGTTATACGGTCGTATAAAGTGTTATGGAAATAATGCAAAACTTGCGAACAGATTGATATTAAAAAAACCTATTTAGAGACTAACGATTCCCCCCAGCCGGGACTTGAACCCGTGACAGTACGTAATACAGAGAAGTTTGTAAAGAGGTTCGAAATTTTAGCACTGGCACGGTTAGCCAGAGGTCGCGGGTTCAAGTCCCGGCATGGGTGGAATTTTTAGCCTCTAACTAGCTTTTTAAAATTGTCGTCAGCACGGATTAGTGCAACAAAAACATTTAAACATTTACATTTTAAACATTTAAACATAGGCACATACGTTGCTTCTGGCCCCACACTAGGATACCCTGTGTCGTGGGAACCAGAAACAGCGACATCACAAACATGTAAACATCCAAGACCTGGGGGTTTTATTGATACTTAGTTTGATAAGTTTAATAGTATAAATGTATGTTTTCTTCAATAGCACCTGCATCAGGAAGTGTTACTACCTCTTCTATATTAGAAGTAGTAGACATATGTATGTCTCGTTTTCTATACTAATATTATAAAGAGGAAAATATTGTAAGTTTGAATGTTTGGAAGTGTACATAGGGGGTAATCTCCAAAAGTACTTATCCGATTTTAAAAAATCTTCCACTAGTATTTAGAATGGACCTCCAGGGTGGACATAGACTAATCTGTTGATGCGAACGTAGTCTTGGGGACTGCTAGTTTTAGACACATCTGAAGAAACATAATGAAACCTACGTTGTATACGTTGCGTAACTCAATACGGCCTTAATCAAAAGGTTCATTTCATTTCCATAACACAATGAATCCTGAATGTTTAATAATCAACAAGCCCTATGCTTAAGGAATATTCGAACAAAAGGGGACCTGCTTAAAGGGAAAACAATATACAGGCTTCACCTAAAATAATGATTTATATCCTTGTCTGAAATTAATTTGGAAGGACGCTGTCTTCGTTCTTTTAGATCCTGGCGCGAGCTTAGTGCCCGGCAGGCAAATCAAATATATAAAAATTTCGTGCTACAGTGTTTGTTACCGAACTCCTGCGAATTGGCTTCACCGATTTTTATTATTATTTTGTGTATATTTGGTAAGGATTAATAAGGCAAAACAACGTGCGTGCTTAAACGATTCCCAGTGCGGGCATGTACCTATGACTTTGTTTTCTAAGTTGTGTACATTAATTTCATCATCATCATCATCATGTGTATTATTTTGAAAACAAAATATTATATTAATCTCGATATTTGGGAAACAAAGAATGATATCAAAAATTTAAGAAAAATCTCTTCTGAGCCATTTACATAATATAAGCAGCCTATATACGTCCCACTGGTAGGGCACAGGCATTCTCTCAGGGAGAGAGTATGGGCTTAATCACCTCGCGTGCCCACTGCGGATTGGCGATTTCAAGCGCTGAGGTATATGAATAGCTCAGACACTGAGGTTTCCTCACGATGTTTTCCTTCACCGTTAGCGAGTGGTATTGCTACTATAACTTCACAATTTTACATAACTTAGAAAACAAAGTCATAGGTACATGCCCGCACTGGGAATCGAACCTGGGTCTTCCGCTTCCGAGTCCAATGTTCTACCCACTAGCCTACCACCGCATTAATCACCTACAATTCGCCATTTAATCAGCTACAATTCGAGCCCAAAACAAATACGATCGGGTTAAGGGTTTGCCCTGTAGCCTAAACTTTTCGCAAAAGTCAAACAGCCGGACCGACATTTTTCGCGTGACATTTATGACTCGATTCATTTCCAATGTGCTCGATAATCGTGTGAGGAATGAAATCTGTGATTTTTTTTCGTAAATGTACGTAATATTATAGCGAAGTAGTAATACCATTATCGGGCTAAAGTCATATTTTCGATGATTCAGTATGCTCACACATCTGACGGGTCTAATCACGATTGCATTTATTAGGTAAACTTAGTTACTTTAGTGCCCGAAATTTCAGTGGTATTGCGTGATTTGAAATTTCAGCTATTGTGGTCTCGTTCATTACGTAATAAAACCAACAGCAATCGGGCGCGTAATAATGGGTGGTCCAACCCATGCTAATAATTGTAAATAAACCAAAAAGTTTTCAGAGAACCATCTTAATAATTTTAAAGGTTCTGTCATAAAAATAAGTCTATATACACCTTCACAGACCAGAAAGGGTATCTTTCTGGTCTGTGAAAGTGTATATAGACTTAAATTTTTTGGGCTCTGTACCCAAAGGGTAAGCGACCCTATTACTAAGACTACGCTCTCCGTCCGTCCGTCCGTCCGTCGGTCACCAGGCTGTATCTCACGAACCGACCCATGATAGTTAGATAGTTGAAATTTTCACAGATGATGTATTTCTATTTGCCTCTATAACAAAAAATAATAAGATACATTGTGTTTTCATACGATGGTCAATTCAATCCATTTATTGAATAAATTAACCAACTTGGTATTACGTGGATCTGCAAACTTTTTACGGTAGAAGAACTGAGTTGCGAGCTTGCGAGCCTTGGTTTTCTTACAAGTTATGATTTGGTACGTTTTAATGGCATTAATTTGTTTTTATCACACCTGCTCTGAAAATACATACTAATTATACCAATTAGAGGGAAGAAACGCCTTTATCCCGCCCTTCAAATCCTTTCATCCCAAGGTATGGAAGTTTGTATGAAAATCCTTCCGATCCAAGGGTGGGAAGTATGTATGAAATTCCATTACATACCCGGTTTTTTTTTTAATTTGTCAGCAGTCATACTGCAAAGAGACTTTAACTGTCTACTAATTAAATTTCAAGTAAATTGTTACTGACCACATACAGTTTTTTTTTACCAGTTACCAACCTCCTTGGTGCATACAGAAAATTAAAAACGAAATTATTTTTGTATATAAAACGCGCGGAATCACGGAAGAAGTGGCTGCATGACCTTATGATCTTAGCCTACTCCAGAAACGGGCGAATAAAAAAAGGAAAAGCCCGCGCATTTTCGCAAAAACTTCGATTGATTTAGCATTTATCTTTGTGTTTTTTGTAAAATATGGATATGTCTATAATTTTCCTCGTAGGTGTAATAAAAAGCACTATACATACCTCAGGATAAAGTACAGTTCCATACCTCAAATGCCATAATCTCGGTATGGAACTGTCACTTTCTTCCCTCTGAAGTAATGTACTATTTCTTGCTATGGGTTCATTTGTTCCTATATTGATTATAGTCAATTCCGTTCTCACCTCCCCGGGCGCAGCTGAAAGTGAGCAAAATATTTTCTTTATGAAAGCGGTCATTTAAATATAATGCTGGGGTGCTATGGCACGCCCACATTCGGCCAAGAGCCATATAATTTCACGAATTCTGTAACATTACGTAATTTGGTGGAATGTAATTGGACAATTTTACTTTGAATTATTGTTTGATCTAAGCTTAATGTAATTAGAGAATTCTATTTTTATTAATTGTTATGATTGATTATTGTCACAAATCTAGAATTTTATTGTAATTAATTATTTGTGTTATGCTATATGTGTGTGTCTCAAATCGCAAATAAATGTTTTATCTATCTATCTATCTGTCTATGTTCTCGGCTAACATTGCACATTGACCTTCAACAAACATGATGTAAATTCTTTATGTTGAAATAAATTTCTGTCAGGATCGTGGCAAGTGGCAAACCCTGGTCTCTGCCTACCTCTCCGGGATACGGACGTCAGCTTATGTCATGTTCTGTAAAAATTTTTTGATTTCATAATCGAGCGGTCGTTGATTTGTTATGCTATTACTAACCTCCGGTTTCTCGTACACTAACAAGCTGTTAATCTACTGTTAACAGCTGTCAGTGGTTTTTTTGTATGCACTTTGGCCAATTGACAGCTGTTAACAGTAGATTAACAGCGTGTTAGTCCACAAAAAACTGAGGGTTAGAGCTGTTGAGTGCGGAAAGTCTAACAAACCACTCACCGTTTTGTCCTGCAATAGACTAATCCTACAATTCAAATGCGCGTCCTCTCCCAACTGGACAGTAATCTTGGTCAGGTTCCCTCCTCCGTCGTCCTCAAACGAGGGTCCGAACCTCCTGTCATGGTCCAAGTGGGTGTTCCTCATCACCGGTACCAAGTGAGGCACAATTCTGCTCGACTTCTTCGCTGATATGACGTGTGGCCTTGCTGTGACCTGCGAACAGAATTTGCTGACAATTTAAAAAAAAAAGAGGGTTATAATGTTAATGTCTGTGTCGTCTGTCTGTGTGTTTGTGTCTGTCTCTCTGGCATCGTAACTCCAAACACCAATTTCACCACCGAAAGTATCAAACTTTTAAGCTAAATAAAAAAAAAAAATATATTTTTTTATGTATTTTACATATCTCTTGCTCTGTAAGTAGTCACTTACTTCCCTGAATGCCAGGGTGTATGGTATGGATATCATTACAGCATAGGTTTCAAAACTTACCATGTAATGTTAACATTACAGCATAGGTTTTGGAATTTGAAAAAAGAACTCTCATACTCATACTGCAAGAAGAATATTTTTTAAAAGTTAATATTTTTTTTCTCGGTATCGATTATTTACTCGAATCGGAATCGAGACAATTCATATTAGAATTTATGAAGATTTTATTTTAAATATCGAACTATTTGTTTCGCAGTCACATCGTATGTTAATTGAAATCGATGTAAAAATCAAACTGGCTAGCACGATTTGATGCGCTTGCGTGCCATAAAATCGTGAAGAGTAAAAAAGTCAGTCGACTAGCTAGGCGCGAAAGAAAATCCTTTTCGAGTTTGGGAGTTCTTTCTCAAAAGTCCTGCTTTCTTGTTTTTTTACTTACCTCACAATCGATATGTAAAGCAGAGTGTTTACCTCGGGTGTAAGCATCAATTGCATACTCGGGCTAATTAGCGCTCTCGCTGCGCTCGGGCGCCAAAAACCTCGTATGCAATTGATGTCATACAGCCCTTGGTTAACAATCTACTATTGTTTTCCGGTGTGTACAATAAAGTGTTCTTATCTAATCTAATCTAAACAGTGCGAACGTATTCGAAAAGTTTCGTCAGTCCGGTCACTGGAGTACGTATCGAACTAGCAGATGCGACTTTTCCGACGCTGATAAACGGAAAGTACCGAACTTTCTGGCTCAGGTAGTAGGTTGCATTACTACTTAGCAACTGAGTAACTGAGTTGGTTTGTTTTTATTTATTGAAAAAAAAATTCATCAAGATGGTTTTTAGATAGATTATGTGGACATTGGTGCAGCCACTTCCAAATTAGGTCTGATAACATATTTATACTACCACCGTCAATTTATATATGATAGATGGATGTAATATTACGTTAAGAGAATCATATCTGAATACACTGCATTACTCGTATTTAACAATGTCAATTAAAAAAATAATAATAATATCACAAAGAAGTAATCTTCTCTACGCCACCAGTTGGTTGGCTAGAATAAAAAACTATTTAGTATTAAGCCCGCCAATAAAATTGTACAATTTTTTCTGCTACAATAAAGAAATTAATAATAATAATAATATGTACGGATGCCAAGTCCTTACCGGAGTGGTTAGAGGTGGCCAAAAGCGACTAAAGTAGCACAAGTTCGCCAAAAAAACTAAGTTTTTCTTACCGCTGGAGGGGCTGTCTGACTGTCCGGGTCAGCGGAAGGCTGCGGCACCTTGAAAGACTTGGTGCTGTCTATGGTGGAGTTGCCAAGTCGCAGCATGATCGGCGCGGGCGCAGAAGCCGAGAGGGCGTAGAATGAAGTCACTGTCGTCTGGGCCGACTCGTTGGCTGGTGGCTCGTCTGGGAAGGGGCAGGTTCGATTTAGTATGCCTTGCAGGATCTCAATAAAAGTAAGTATAATAGAAAACTATCCCGTTCTCGTAGCATGACAGCGCACTACATCGTTTCTCACACAGCCTGCGCCATCGCGACTTCTTGATTGATTGGACGGGCGCGCGCTCCTCCGACGGCCGACGTGGCTCTCCTTCAGTACTCACTGTCCTCTGGAGAGTGCGCACGCCAAATCAAAACACAGTCATAGTAATCCTACATTGTCTTATAGCAGGACACATTATCAGGCTAGAGCATCTATTTAAAATGTGTGCATAGAAAGGAAACTCTTAACATTTTGGATAACTAAGTACTTACATCGACGTTTTTTCATATTAACTTTAAGCAGGACACATTTATTGCTCATTACTATAACATATTCACAAGTCCACTGATATATGCACAAGGAATAACGCTTGTTTTCAATAATTGTTCCAAATAAGCCTATAGGGACGAGCGGGTGATCGTGCTCTTCCACTATAAAGGGAAATTTCTCGCCAGGCAGATCGTATGCCTGGGGACGGCCGGTCCAACTAATGTTCGTCAGACGTTATATTTATGGTATGTCATGTGAAACATTTTGCTTGCGCGATGCAGGAATGTTGGAGTTTATAGTGCACGCGCAGAGTTGACATATGCTCGCCACAAACCTACCGACAGTAGACTTTTAATCGGCCATTAGAAGCTTAGAACAATAAATAAAATAATATTAATTTTGACTCAAAATGATGCAGCCTATAAACGTTCCAGTAAGGCATAGGCTTCTCTCAGACAGATAATTATTATTAATAAATTCTTTACTGAACCAAATAAACTATATTATATGAATACTGTGGTGTGGCCCCTTTATATACCTATGAAAACAGTTGGCACGTCAATTGACTAATTGATTCTGAATTATTTTTTTCTATGCTGTTTCAGTTTTTTTGCAAATTTTAGTGTTTTTGTTTGTATTTGTTGTACTTCTATCTATCTATCTTAATAAAAAAACGCTAAAACGCTTCGATAAACGAAGTCTTAGTCTACGACTTACGAGCAACGGTGCCTGAGGTGCTCTTAAGAAGTTACGAAAATTACCAGATGGGGAGCGAACTTCGTAAGGCTCTATCTTCTGTAAAACATTCTTAGGGGAATACATTTAACTTTTAGAGCAATTACCTACAAACTGCACACAATTATTTTGGACAGTGCTACAAACGCGAACAAAAGTGATCTCATTTTTTTTCTCGCATTTTGTATGTTTCCAATGGGCTGTTAATAAGGTTTAAGTCTCTATGAAATTAACTGAGGTTTTATATAAGTTAATCAATCAGCCCTTGCACGTCCTCTGCTGGACTTTTTTCTGTCCTCGGTCATCCTCGGCCATCCTCATCCAGCCGTTGCCTGCAATCAGCGACCGACGATTAGTTTGCCTGTTTCTGGCCTTGGACGGACTGTAGAGTATCATCATCATCACCAGCCTTTTGACGCCCACTGCAGGCCATAGGCCTCCCTCATGGCCTCTCTCCCTATAGAGTATGGGGCCGCTGAATTAAATCCTCAGATTAATATGACACATATAGCTGACGAAACTATAACATGAACTAAGTAAATAAATGTAAGTAACCTGATCAAATTTATTTCAACAAACATTTTAAAAAGTCATTATCATGGTACTCCGCTTGCTTCGCCGCTTCACAAGCAGCCTAACATAACCTAACTACAGATTCTAGGGTAATTTTTTTCTTATGTCGGGAGGCGTTGCCCCCAAGCCCCACTTGTTCGTTTTTTTTTGCCACGTTTTTTTGTATGTAATGATGAGAATCCTTGTATCGAAAAACCACCCTGACAGATAGTTAGTTATTGCAGAAAAAAGCCTTTCAAAATGATTTCAAAATGTGAAACCTATTATTTATTTTCTCTGAGAATACGAATTTCCTCCGGGAAATTTGATTCTTACTGATTACTATATCAAGAGCTGTATGTGTGGTGTTAATTTCAAGTCTCAATTCAGCGACCCCATATATTTATTACCCGAGGTTTTAAGAGCTCGATTGAAATTGAGTAGGTACGCACCTGTGGCGAAGTGACACAGGACTATCTGCGTAATAAAGACAATGCCCGCACTCCACATAGCGTCAGCACGCAGCTGCACCCTGCCACGGGCTTCATAATCTGTGGACAATTAGAGATAAATATTAATCTACTAGTAGGCCCGGTGAAATAAATAGCGCGTCAAAGTAAAAAACTTTTTTTTCGTAAATTCTTCCCACGTTTTGATATTTATTCTTCAACATACCAAAGATTATAAAGATCTGTCTAAAAAAATACATACATAAACTCACACCTGTATCCCAGAGGGGTAGGCAGAGACCAGGGACTGCCACTTGCCACGATCCTGGCAGATCACTTTCGCTTCCTCAACATTCATTAGTCGTTGCATGTACGCACGCCGGTTTCGGGTACTTTTATCGTGCCCTTTGCTAATGCAGCCCCTATTTGGTCAAATTATGTCCACCTGGGTCGTCCTTTACCGGCCCTTCCACCCACATTCGCTCGATATATTGGTTTCGTCAAAATTTCTTCCTTCATCCTCTCCACATGTCCAGACCAACGCAACATTCCTTTTCAATTGTAGTCACTACATCCTCTTTCAGTAAACAACGTTCTCTAATCAAACTACTGCGTATCCTCTCATTCACAGTAACACCAGACATACTTCTCAAGAAACTCAAACAAAAAAAAAAAAAGCAACGAAATCCTACTAACCACTCGGGCAAAAGCACCAAATAAAATATTCAATCAAATAATCAGCGGCTGCCGAGTCAGATAACACGGACCGTATTTTACGGGATTTCCACATTCGACACCGCCTGCCTAATTACGTGCGGCTGCTTAAGGTCGCCACACACCTACTTATTCGTGAAAAAATTTTTATAAGCGAAAAAGTATCACCCTCGGTTTCTCTTGCGAGAACAGTCTGTTATTCTACTATTCAAATAAGGTGAGGTGAGATAAGAACATTCTTTATTAAAAGCTGTTAGTTTTTTGTTAGATGCACTTTGGCTACCGTACAGCTGTAGTAGATTATCAGATTGTTAGTGTACGAAAAACAGGAGGAAAAATACTAGCTGATAAACTGACGCTGTCCTGCTCTGGCCCCGGCCACACAGAAGGGATGTGGGGCGATGGCGCGGAAAAGACGCGACGCGTTGTAAAGAGTTCGCGCCCTCGCCCCGGCTCTTCTGTGTGGGCTTCGTCCCGTCCGTACATTTTGTATAAGAGTGAATTGAAAAGACGGCGCGTCTTTTTCGCCCACCCCACGTCCCTTTTGTGTGTCTCCTGCCTTTGAAATTCAAGGAAAAATTCACAATCAATTTTTCGAACTTTGAAATTTTTCCGCAAAAATATCCAAGTTGTCTTTTTCTAAAAAACCTTACTCAGAGTATTTGACAATTATTACACAAACATTTTTTTTGATGACTCGCGATGCTCATTATGTAGTTAACTATTACAATTATTAAGAATTATCTCTTACTTTTTCACTGGCGATTATTAGTAACCTAAACCTAACTACCTTAATTACTGACGTTTCGGCAATGATGTGGTTGTCGTGGTTACGGGTGGACTGAAATGGCGGGTACAGTTAATCCTCAAGTCATCAAGATACTACAACTGCTGATAGATCTGACGATAAGGTCACATTAAGGTGGTTGATTTATATAAAATTTAAATAAAAAATTATGACGATTAGACCGTTTAAATGTAGATTGATATAGATAAAGATACATCATCATCAGCCATTTGAAGCCCACTGCAGGACATAGGCCTCCCATATGGTTTTCCTAACCATGAGGGATTTTGCCATAATCGCCACGCTTGGCAGGCGGGTTGGCGATCGCAGTATGCGGTTGGAATCTCAGGAAGACGCTGCTGCCCGTCTCCTGGTAATTGATTTCCTTAGTTGCCTTCTACGACATCCACGGAAGGAAATGGAGTGACGCTATTCTTAATCCGGTGCCACACGGAATCTTAATCCGGCGCCACACGGAATGATACATAAATATTGCCAATTGTACCGTACTATGTTATTGTGTAATTCTCATAATATGTAATTCCTGGTGTACATACAACCAAGAATATTCTATCTATCTGCACTAATCTCAATTGTACGCTAACAAGCCGTTAACAAACTATTGACGTTTATCAGTCAGGGCCAAAGTGCATGGAAAAAAAAAAACAACTGTCAACCTTCAACAGTTTGTCGAGAGTTTGTACGAGAAATCGGGGCTTTCAACTTTATAAGAATTTATTTAGTATTATTTAGTAGTGGAAAGGGTATCTTTGTGGTCTGTGAAGGCGTATACAGACTTAATGTTTTAGGGTTCGTACCCAAAGGATAAGGGACCCTATTACTAAGACTCCGCTGGCCGTCCGTCCGTCCGACCGACTGTCACCAGGCTGTATCTCATGACCAGTTACAGTTAGACAGTTGAAATTTTCACAGATGATGTATTTCTGTTGCCACTATAACAACAAAATAAAAATCAGAATAAAATAAAAATTTAAGGGGGGCTCCCATACAACAAACGTGATTGCTTTGCCGTTTTTTGCACGATAACAACGGCAATAGGTAGACGCTTGAAATATTCAAATGTCGTATAGATAATGGTACGGAACCCTTTATGCGCGGGTCCGACTCTCACTTGTTTTCTCTACATTTGAAGAAATTAACGGTAGGATTTACAGCATTAGAATAGAAAAAATTTTTAGAAAAATATAAAGAGTACCCGAAACCGGCGTGCGTGCATGCAACCACTAATTAATGTCGAGGAAGCGAAAGTGATCTGTCAGGATCGTAGCAAGTGGCAGTCCCTGGTCTCTGCCTACCCCTCTGGGATACAGGTGTGAGTTTATGTTATGTTATGTTACATTTTTAGAATTAGTTAAAATAAGTACAATATCATTTTCTAACCTACACAGTAAAATCCATTATTGGCTGCATGTAAAAATTATTAAGAACCTATTGTTTACTGTGATTGTATTGCTGTGGATTTCTGTAAAATAAATAAAATAAAATAAAATAAAATAAAACTTACTGCTCGTGCTCATAACTCATAGGTCCCTAAGCACTGTCTCCGTACGCCTTTACGACACCAGCTAACACCTCGCCACTTCGCCGCCAGTATTAATCCCCGAAGGTATAGTTGTCCTTTATTGAACCCTAAGTTAATCTTGCGAGAATAGGGAATTCCACACCAGACTTCCCTATTCCCGCTTGTACGGTTGGACTTACATAAGCAGCCTATATACGTCCCACTGTAGGGCACAGGCCTTCTCTCAGCGAGAGAGTATGGGCTCAATCACCATGCGTGCCCATCGCGGATTGGCGATTTCAAGCGCTGAGGTATCTGAATAGCTCAGACACTCAGGTTTCCTCACGATGTTTTCCTTCACCGTTAGCGAGTGGTATTGCTACTATAACTTTACAAATGTACATAACTTAGAAAACAAAGTCCGTATGTACATGCCCGCACTGGGGATCGAACCTGGGTCTCTCACTTCCGAGTCCAATATTCTAGCCACTAGGCTACCACCGCGTTGGACTTGCCAAGCAAAAACTCAATTAATTTTTTAATTCAATAAAATTTTCATTTCATTAATTTTTATGTATGGAAAATCCACAGCCTACTTCAGCTTACCCTTGTAAATGTTTAATTTTTGTCACCAGGAGGTGTACAATAAAAAAGAGATATCTCTCAAACCACCTTCAAACTTAACGCATTTTCGAAAATTGAATTTCCGTACGATTTCTATAGCAACGGTAAATCAGAATCAGATGTGCCTATTTTCGTCCTCATTGACGGAAACGAGAGTCCTCTGAATACCCCACAGGTCTTTTATTAAGGCTTCCTCGGCGCAGACACCGATATTGCTCCGAAATAAATGAGTGGGAATTCCTTGATTATATCCAGAATGTGCCGGCAAGATAGGTTTTTGGCTAGTGAAATTAATTATCTCTCACTTGACACTGAAATGGAACGGGAAAATTCTGGACATACAGTTCAGAGGTTCTTTTCTTGTCGATAGATAGACAGAGAACACTTCATTGTGCATCAAAATGGAAATTATACAGATATTTCTTAACCAAAGAGTACAGATGGCGGCCTTATCACTTGAAGTGATCTCTTCCAGACAACCTTTGGATGGACTGGACTAGATAGTTGAAATAAATTAAAATGAGTCTTTCTTTTCCTCCATTTGCTTAGGTAAAAAAAACGCTTTCAACATTTCATTTTACATTGAAATGTCGAAAGCGGTTTTTTTACTTTACTTTACTGTACTTTATAATTAAGAAGTTGAGAAAATTAACTCAAACCTAAAATTATTCACAAGGTCACTTCGTAACATCTAGATAGAGTTTTGTAATTTTCTCGTACAAACAAATTAAAGTCTTTAGGTAACTAAAGTTAATGAAAAGATGAACTGAAAATTACTCTACAAGAACAAACAATATTCGTAATCCCTTGAATAAATCCTCTGAATCCCTTGAATCTTTGTGTATAATAAAGAATATTCTATCTATCTATCTATCTATCTATCTATCTATCTATCTATCTATCTATCTATCCGGTTGGTCTCTTCCGTTTATTTTATTTTATTGTGTTTATACTTTTATACTGATTCCAAATTATTGTTAATTATTTAATGCTTAATATTAGGGGTTAAAGTATGAAATTGCCGTTTTATTGCAATAGGTTCTTTGAATTGACATAGAATCTTCATGGTTTGAGGTTTTCGAATGAAACTTTTTTCAAATGGTTTCTATGATGTTATTTTTTTAAAAAATGTGAAACATTTGAATATCGACCTTCAATTGTTTTTGTTATTCAATTTAGACAAGAAAGATGGATGTTGCGAAAATTCGAGTGATTATGAGGCACCCATTTTTCGTATTTTTTTATTTTATTGATTTGACGCAAGTGAGTCAATATTGTGGGTAAGGTAACGTTAAACCATGCCGCTAATTCCTGGGTAGTTTGACTAGGGTCGGCTTCCACTATCTCTCTTAATTCATCGTTATTCACCTGTGTGGGCGGTCTTCCTCGTGGCTCGTTCTTTAAGTCGAAATTTCCATCACGAAAGCGTTTAAACCAAAATCGCACGGTGCGTTCATTAGTAGACCCCTCTCCAAACGCAGCATTGATATTGCGGGCTGTTTCTGCCGCGTTAGTTCCGCGTCGGAACTCGTATTCAAAAATCACTCGAATTTTCGCAGTATCCATCTTTCTTGTCTAAATTGAATAACAAAAACAATTGAAAGTCGATATTCAAATGTTTCACATTTTTTAAAAAAAGAACATCATAGAAACCATTTGAAAAAAGTTTCATTCGAAAACCTCAAACCATGAAGATTCTATGTCAATTCAAAGAACCTATGGCAATAAAACGGCAATTTCATACTTTAACCCCTGTTATTATACCTCACTGTTTTTTATTTATAAAGAATAAGTGTAAAAAATCGCGGCGGAGACTGAAAAACAGCATTAATGCTGAGGCTCCGACCATTTCAAAAGTGTACTAAATTAAATTACGCTTAACATAAGCAAACTTGTTACTTTTGAATAATGTTCTTTTTATTTATCTATTTTTATTTTTATCTAAGTCCAAAATACCTATGTTAATAAAACTAGAAAGAGTCTTAAGATTGAAATGGAAGTGGACGGGACACCCGGCGAGGCGGGAGGGCGGCAGGCAGAGCAGGGCTATCACAGAGCGGTGACCGAGAACAGGGCGGGAGGTCAGTGCAGACCAGCACGGGTGGTACGACGGCATGAGTCAAGCGTTTTCTGGCGCTAAAATGACAGAATGTGACAATGAAAGTACTGGAAAGTCGCGACTTTTGACATTCGAAACGAGCGACAAGCGTCGTCTTATTACCCATGCAGCGACCTGATGATGGTCGAACGACGTCGTTCAGTCGGCGGAGGGTCCATGGATGCGGCTGGGAGGGACCGTGAGTGATGACTTTGGGCAAAAAGCCTATATCCAGCAGTGAGCAGCGTTGGGCTGATGATGATAATGATGATGATATTAATGAAAATTAACCCGAAATTGGCGTACGTGCTTGCGGCGAATAGCTAATGTTGATATAGCTTTCGTTTTGTCCGTTTTTTTCGATTATAAATCGTGGATCAGTATTGTGGTAAGTGGCAAACCTTGGTCTCCTTCTGCCTACACTCCACCGAGACACAAGGGTGAGTTTATGTATATTAATCCAAATACACAATGTAATGGTTAACTTATATTTTAGAAGCGCTCCTCTGAATCACGTTACGTAACATTATACAATGTGAAATTAGATTTTATGTTAATCGTGTTGTATTAAGGGTTTTCAGAGTGAAGATAGGAAGCGCAAAAGAGGCCTCCAGTAAGGGGTTAAATTAAAATTATGCTGATGATAAATTAACTTTTCATTCTTTTGACATAACACTTTACCCTTTTTGGACGCAAATCACCATAAACTATGCACTGGACTTCTGAAAATTTTAATGCCACTCGCAAAATTTTGCTATGTGACGTTTTTTTTATAACTCGCTGATTCGCGTGCCATTAACGCGACTTGTTAATAGATTATTAAAGCGGTCAGCCTGGGCAGTACTCGTTGCTAGTCGCGCTTTTTAAATGTCAAAAGATGCGACTGTAACTGTAAAATTATGACATCTTAGCGCCACAAAACGCGTGACTCGTGCCATCGTACTACCCTTGTAGAAGAGCGAGTCTCTAAAAGGCAAAGTGGTTCAGTATAATCATAATAGTACATAAAGGTTGTTTCATTGACACGAATGCTGGCTTGTAACCAATCCCGTGCAAATTAACTAGGTGCCTCGCACGATTCGATGTTTTTCGCGAGAGACGTCTACTTAATTTGCGCGGGTTATACCGTTGGAATGACATTGTACAGTGGAAAGCACATCAACATTTACATTTTAGTCGCGAAGTCACCCGTAATGCAACGGAGTCGAGTGCATAGATGTAATGGATGACATGCTGTCAACTGTACTTCTATTGCTTAGTGGGCTACCAAATAGAGGCAAGTAACAGCTTTTGTTATGCTTATATGATATCATTTATTGAGAAAAAGTGTGTATTACACTCTAGGGCCTAGAAGCAATTGACTAGAATGCCAAGGGACCGAGAGGGTTGGTGTGACAGGGAAGAGGTCTATGCCCCGCGGTGGGTTCTCTTTACCTATTGGCTAGATAGTTCAAAATCGGAAGGAGTGCAAACACTATATTGCACTTCGTACGGCTTTGGACTAAAGCCAATAAAACAGTGATAGATTTTTTTTATACTTCTCAAGTAAGATAAGACAAGAATATTTTTAATTGTACACACCAGAAAACAATTAGGTAGGCAAAAGGTAAATTAAGTTAATTCAAACCTTTTTTTTTGTCAAAGTAGTACAGAATCAGCGACTTCATGAACGTTTCAAGCTAAACTAGGTGCCCATTTCAAAATCTAGATCATTTGGGAGAAAAAATGGTCAAAGAAACTCCAAAGTTACTTTTTTCAAAGTCCTTAATTAACAAAGTTTATATGAATATTCTAAAACCTGGAACTGATGCATTGAAATGGCTTTAATCCCAGACATCATTGTCATCTAAATAATCTTTAATCTTATAGTGGTCCTTTACGGTACATTCAATGAGGTATATTGAAAAGATTGTCGAAGGAGAAATACAGACGGGTAATTTATTAAGAATCCATTTAAAAATCACAGCGTAAATAAAAAAATCGTCTCCATCCATGATACATTAACTTTTTATTGCTTATGACTTATTTATTTGCGTTTTCGTGAATTTTTATTAAATAGGTAACTTAGTATTTATATTCTTTTTGTTGCACTAACCCGTGCTGGGACAATTTTAAAAACCTATTTAGAGGCTAAAAATGGGTGGAATTTTTAGTCTCTAAATAGGTTTTTTTATAACTTAGAATTTGTTTTTTACCTTTTTGTTTGTAAAATCCATGGCATGAAGTCCGCCGCGTTGTAAGATTTTTTTAAGTGCAATAAAAGTGTCAATAAACAATTAAACAAAAAATGTATCTACTTGATTTAGGACAATATAATCTTCCAAACAGTGCCAAAATGACTGGCTTCTTAGCTTACACCTCTCAGCATGGGTTTCCATTTTATCTTCCTGCAAATTCATAAGAAAATCTCTCAAATAAACAGTGTTTACACGGGATTAAAAGATTTACTTTGGATTTATTGGCACCAGCAAATATGTGCCGATTATCAAAACGTTCTTGCTCGGGAAAAGATTTGCTCATTTAGGGTGGAACGTTTCCCATACAAATGATTATTTCCAAATATGTTAATAAAATATACATAATTTATACACTGAAATTATATCTGTCTGCATTACTTAAGATTTTTATTTGTGCCAATATACAGTTTCATAAAAAAAAAAAAACTGGTTTGATAGCTTAAATGAGTTCGACAATTTAGTCAGGGGCTTAATTCTGCCCATCAACATCTGGCAGATTCCTGATGTTTGCGATAGAAATTTCTATGGAATTTGAGTTACACGATTGGAACTGTGCAGGATTTGGTGCGCGTAATATAGGGGCAGGACTCCCTATGTTTATTTCCGATTCGTTTGAAAGCCGAGAGCAATATTTTTACGCTTCTGTACATTTATGTTACTCCGTTGCGCTAAATAATTTATGATGAGTTGGTACAGTCCAATTCGGAAGTAAATTGCAAAATTTCTTTTAAATTTCCGTTTTCAACAGTAGGTATATGTTTATGATATTTTACTTAAAAAAAAAGAAACAACTAGTATATTAAACTTTTATTCCATTCGACTCATGTTATAAGAAAAGCATTGATGAAACGTAGGAAATTATGTAAAATATAAAGAAGAAATTCAATTGAACATTGCAAAAATAGAAATTACATCGATATTTTTCGGTGGCCTTAAAATATAACTGGGTTCTTGCTTAAAAATAATCTCAATTAAATAGGTATTTGACACGATCAACAATAAATTATTTCATATGCTCGATTAAAACAAAAATTACAAAATATCTCGGAAAATGTATCTCTTTTAGGCAATTACTAGTTATTACAATTTGTAAATAGATTAAACATAAAAAGAGTGCTCTGAAATGTGACGTCATAAGGAAGTATTTTCATACAAAATTCCGTTTTAAAAGTAACTCATTTGATATTTTGTCAAATACCCAATTGTGTGGCCATAAATTATTCTGGTAACACAGAACTAATATTAAACAGTAAATCTGTGGCTTGAAAGAAAGTAAAATAAATATAATAGCTGACATATAACGCGCAGTCGAAACGGGTTTGCTGTTAACATTTGAAAGCTATTTTTATATTGGTTTATTTGACTGAGCTGACGTCCGAAAACTTCTAAGTCATATAATGCCAATGAACTGAATTGAATTAAAAAATTGTGATTGGCAAAAAAAATGAAGCCCAAAATACCTCTATGGTAATAAAGTCATTTGATCCAGTTATTTGCCGGGAAATATACCTATACGTCAAGGATCATTTGATCAAGTTATTTGTCGGGAAATATACCTATGCGTCAGGGATTCGCAAAGTGAAGTAACAAACCCCTAGGGGTTTGTTAGTTGATCGCGGAGGATTCTTGATAACATTTAAAATTAAAACCAGATTGGGGTAAATGCCCCATGATGCATAACTTGTACACATCATTTTACATTTTTTTTCCTCTAATTTTGGCCTTTAAATAAGGGGTTCGCAATCGTTTGGCAAATTAAATAGGGGTACGCGAAGCTAAAAGTTTGAGAAACCCTGCTCCACGTAAATGAATCTTGTGGGATAACTCACTGGTGTAAGCAAGCATAACTATTTAATTCCGCAGCCAACCGGCCAAGCTTAATGTGGTTGTGTGTAAAATGAAACTCCTACCTGGAGTCTTACATATTAAATGTGTAATATGTGCTAAATCCAAGAAGAGCGTATGCAGAATTACCACTGAATAATTTGCTCTTTTTGCCGGCCGAGAAAATTATAAGGGATGGAATTAAGCGGGGCTTCATAGACTAACACTAGCGTCACAGAAGAAAAAACCGGCCTAGTGCAAGTCGGACCACGCGCAATGTAGGGTTCCGTAAAAAGAGGGTATTATTTTCTGCTTTACAGAAGTAACAACTTTATTGAAGTCATTTTCAATGGATTTTGTACGAAGTTTTACTTTTATAAGTTGGTTGCCCATTACTCGTTAACTAGTAAAGCCTACTTAGCTGTGAAACTTTTTCTTTCAAGTTCATTATATGTGCTACTACCCTGAATTTTTTCACGTTTCTACAATCAACCGTTTATCCAGGAGAGGGGGAGGACACCCTACTCGGACAAAAAATTTGCGCTTTAAAAATTTATTATTTCACATTCGGAACCCTAACTCGAAAAATGGTCTCCCTACATCCAAAATATTTTTCAACGACCAATCCAACGATATCCAACATGATGGGGTAGACAAGAAAAAAAAATCATCCCCACTTTTCATTTTAGGGGAGGTACAGTAAAAAAAAATCGAACATTTTATTGTTTAACTTTGTCGGCGTGATAAATATGTATACACATACCAAATTACAGCTTTCTAGTACCACCGGTGTTTGCGCTAGGCCACGGAGAGACAGACAGACAGACAAACAGACTGACGGACATGGCGAAACTATAAGAGTTCCATGTCGACTACGAAACCCTAAAAACCATATCTTTTTTACAGATTGAATTTGCAAAAAGGATCAATCACGTTAAATCAAAAAATCTAGGAGCAGATAGCATTGCCGCCAAAACCGGCGTTTTTAGCAAAAGTTCTATCTTGTCTGAGGTCCGTGATTCTAGGTTCTCGTTCGTGGGTCTTAAAAGTCACTATGAACATGATTCAGAGATTGTATAGACTCTTTTTGCAAATTCTATCTGTAAAAAAAATATATTATTTTTTTCCTCCGTTTCGCTAGTGTTAGTCTATTAGTTAAACCCTTAACGCAGCTGATGGTGATTTGATTAACTTACATTGTGTAACCATAGTAATTGTGCTTTTTTAGAGTTCCGTTGCCAAACAGGGCCCTATTACTAAGCCTTCACTGTCCGTCCGTCCGTCTGTCTGTCTGTCTGTCTGTCTGTCTGTCCGTCTGTCGGTCTGTCTGTCTGTCCGTCTGTGTGTCTGTCTAGGCTGTATCTCATGAACCGTGATAGCTAAGCACTTGAATATTTCACAAATGATGTATTTCTGTTGCCGCTATTACATCTAATACTAAAAACAGAATAAAATAAACATTTAACGGGGGCTCCCATACAAATTAACAAACGTAATCTTTCTGCCGTTTTTGCTCGATATTAATAACGGCAACAGGTAGACGTTTGAAATATTGACAGAATACTTAGTTCTATATTCGCTACAAAAATAAATAATTAAATTGAAATAAAATAAATATTTAAGGTTATCTCCCATACAACAAACGTGATTTTTTGCCGTTTTTTCTCGATCTTTGTGTCTAATGTTGTATGGTACGGAACCGTTCGTGCGCGAGTTCGACTCGCACTTGGCCGGTTTTTTGTTAAATTAAATTCTTATAGTTACATGTTACGCACGATGTTACTTATAGCACGGTACAAAATTAATCGGACATTAATTTAAATTATAATTATCGGTAAATAACTTGTCATCAGACATCTAAAATGCGTATTTATGTCACTGACTGATCAGAAACCTAGACCATTTCCATGTTTCGTCAGGTTAGGTTAAGTTGGGTACTTAGATAGTTGATATCTGGCATTTAATTTAGCTTAGTTGAAAGGAGGATATTGAACGAGATTAGCAGTGGACCGGCAAGGTTGGCGTGGCGGCGAAAAGGCCTGTGACCAAAGTGGGCGTCTTTCATGGGCTGTGAGGATAAATAAAAGTCATCCAAACACCAATAATAGCCCAAATAACTTGCTTTTAAAATACACGAAGGAAGTTATGATTAACGGCACTTGTATATCTTCGATCTTGACATCCTTTTGTGAAGGTGACAATCATGCACTTCGAACTTGGCCTCGTTTTCATATTTATGTTAATTTTTAAATGGGTTTTCTAATTTAATGTTATTTTATGATCCATTTCATTACATTCTTATTAGCTGGCTGAATCAAAACTAAGCTATATCTATACTTATATTATAAAAGCCGGCCAAGTGCATGTTGGGTCATATGCAATGTAGGGTTCCGCAGAAAGAGGTTTTTTTTATCTGCTTTTCAGAAGTAACAACTTCATCGAAGTAATTTTCAATGGATTTTGTACGAAATCTTTCTTTTATAAGTTGGTTGCCTATTACTTGTTAACTAGTAAAGCCTACTTAGCCATGATACTTTTCCTTTCATCTTCATTATATACGCTACTACCCTGAATTTTTTCACGTTTCTACAATTAACCGATTAGCCAGGACCGGGGGTGAGGGGGATGCTCTACTCGGACAAAAAAATTGCACTTTAAAGCTTAATAATTCGCAAACGGAACCCTAAATCAAAAAATAGTCTACCTACACCTACAATATTTTCCAACAATAAATCCAACGATTCCACACATGATGGGATGTGTGAAAAAAAAAATCATCCCCACTTTTCATGCTAGGGGAGGTACAGTAAAAAAATGTTTTGTAACATTTTATTCTTTAACTCTGTCGGCGTGATAAATATGTATACACATACCAAATTACAGCTTTCTAGTACCGCGGATCTTTGCGCTAGGCCGAACAGACAGACATGGCGAAACTATAAGGGTTCCTTGTCGGACCACGGAACCCTAAAAAGGAAAACTTTGTTAATCTCTGAAGTTACTTAACCGATTTCAAACATTCTTTCACCAGTATTTAGAATGAAGATGGACATAGGCTATTGACTAATCCGTTAACAACTGGAACGTAGCTGCTAGCATTTAATATTTTCTTTCATGACAGTGTTTACTGCATGAATAAAATACATTGTCGTAGAGGCTAAGAAGCGGTGGTAGCGAAGTGGTCGAATGCCGGCTTCTTATTCAGGAGGTCGTGGATTCAAATCCCAGCATGTACCAATCACTTTGTTTTGAAAGTTACGTACATTTGTAAAATTGCAGTAGCAATTCCAATCGCCCACAGTGAAGGAAAACATCGTAAGGAAACCCTAGTGTCTGGTATTTACATACCTTAGCGCTTGCTACTTACAATGGCCCAACTATGAGGCCAAGTGCGGATATCTCTGGTCTAACTAGAACTAGTCGCAGTGTCTGGTAGTGTAGTGGCGTGTAAATTTTCATATTTTGTCGGCAATGCTTACAAGCGGAGGCTTCAAGCGTTACCTTTTCCACATTGTTTAAGTTTGTATGTTTTTCTAAGCCTACTAGCTTTTTTGCGATCAATCGGTAATCACTAGGCGTGCCCTTCGCGGATTAGTGATCTCAAGCACTTCACAGTTAGTTAGCAGTTTTTTTTTAAAGCCTATATACGTCCCACTGTAGGGCACAGCCCTATCTCTGAGAGAGAGCATGGGCTTAGTCACCAAGCGTGCCCGCCGCGGGATTGGCGATTTCAAGCACTGAGTAGTAGCAGTATTGCTACTACAAATATCACATCAGGCATTTTATCTCATTTCAGTAGGTTTCGTGTTGCAAATTTTATGGGATATCAACACAGTAAGAGAGATTGTACATTTATTGCTACATACGTTTGTGAAGTTTTAGTGGCAATACCTCTCGCTAACAGTGAAGGAAATTATCGTTCCTCTCTCTTTTTTAACATTCAAAAATTTCTAGGCTGGCTGGAAGAAATTTCTTTTGAAATAAGTCCGCCTTTTCACATTTTTTTTATCACGAGCGTGTTATTTAAGTTTCAGTTTTGTTAACGTTTTTTATTGTGCAATAAAGTGTAACAAACAAAGGAAATTATCGTGAGGAAGCCTGAGTGTCTAAGGTTTTCACACAACACGGGCACGCGTTGTAATTAAAAGACCACACTATCTCTCTCTGAGAGATGATCTGTGCCGTACAGTAGGGCGTATGTAGGTTATTTTAAAATAAGATGTTACAATGTGTCTTGTGAGTTGTGAATTAAACTCCAATGTCCCCTGACCAGTCCGACAATATTTCTCAATCGATTTTATCTAGTTTGACCGACTTTTCAACTTGCCAAGACTGGAATCCTTTTCGGTATTCAATTTCTGTGATACAGCCCTCACAACTATTGCTAAATAATTCAACAAGCTGGCCTGCCTACGGGCGCCATCTTGAATATTTGTTGCTTTAAAAAAGCACTGGAGGAACATGGAAACTATATTGATCGGTGTGAACTGTGGACATAATTTTGTATTTAAACACACAGCGTATGTTTAAAGACGACTTTTAGACCTAGCCTTTCATAATATCTTAAAAACTGTAGAAGTACATCTTTGGTCTTGTTTTATTTATTTGTTGTTATGCATTTTATGTTATTCTTCTTCTTCTTAAGTTCAGACAATATTGTCGAGATTTAAATTTTTTTACTTGAATACACTTAAACAAATTAGTATAACTTATATTCTCCGTTCGGCACCAGCACATTGTTTTATTATAAACTTATTAACTTATTCATCCATACATTCATTCGTATTGTTGTTCGGTCGGTCGGTCGCTCGTTCGTTCGTTTGTTCGTTCGTTCGTTTATTCGTGCGTTTGTCGTTTGACGTTCGTTCGTTCATTCGTCCGTTCATTTGTTCGTTTGTTTGTTCGTTTGTTATTCTTTCGTTCAATAAATCATTCGTAGCCAGGTTTGGGTAAGTTAAGATACGAATGATTAATAGTTCACAGTCGAAAGCACATCAAATTTTAGTTGCAATGTCACCCGTAACTTAAGTCTATAGGGCCGTTCCACGTCAGGCATAACCAAATATTACCAAAATCGGAAACATCAAATTTTTCTACCTGTCCGCTTGACGTGGAATGCCGCTATATAGAAGTATTTGTCGTCAGGCGCCTTTTAAGGTATCAGTAGAAACTCTGTTACTCGTTAAAGTCAGCTCAGGCACACAGGGTCAATATTAGCTTTAGCGATTGACGTCACAGCAAATGACTTGCCCGTACCAATTAGCATACTACGAATAGGCAAAGATCCTGCAACTAGCGGTCTGGATCGATCACGTTACCTAAATGAAATTGGATATATTTGTAGTAATGGTGAACAATTTTTTGTATAATCTACACACTTATTTATTTATTTATTTTATTATAATAGTGAAACTTACAGCTACGTAAAAAGTAATAAAGAAAGAGAGCCAATGACAAGTGTTCGCTGGTAGAAATATTATAGTAGAATATGCCTAAGTACATAATATAGGAAATAAAATTTGACTCACTCCAAAACAAATAGATAAACAGACACTCAATACACGTTCATGGTCTCAAATTTAATTCTTAGAGTACAATAAAAAATAAAGAATACATTAAGTAACGGTCAGTCAATCCTTATTCAATGGTCAGGGAATGTACCTATGTTTAAATAAAAAATAAAACTATAATATTAATGTATTGTTTTTATTGTATTTTTTCAGTGGGTTAGGCTTGAAAACGTAACATATCGACAAGCAGAATTTCTTTCCCAGTTATAACATTACCACAGTGAGGGTTAATTAGTTTTTGGGGCTTTCAGATTTTGCCTTATTTTAAAAACACGTTGTGTCGGGATCAGAGAGGCAAACCCCAGTATCTGCCTACCCCTCCGAGAAACAGGTGTGAGTTTATGTAATTTAAAACGTGTAGGTACATGCAGGTATTTATCACAATATTTTTACTTTATTGTTTATAAAAATATTTTATTTATTTTAATTCTTTTCAAATGCACCACGGCACGCACTCCATGGTAAAATTATTTCTTACCATAGACACTTTTTGTAATATAATAATTATAAAAATTTCTACATAACACAATCACTTATCCCTGGTCCCAAACTAGGATACCCCGTGTTATGGTAACCAAAGATATCACAAACAGGGAAATGTACCCAGACCCACAACCTCCAGCACGGTAATCAGACGCGATACCGCTGGACCAACGAGGCAGTTATTGTTTCGTGGAGTTACTGCATTATACCCGGGCATAGCTGCTCGGATCGTAGGGTATAATAGTCTAGTCTAGGACCTTATCAAGCCCATGCTGTAAACATTTAGCCCCAAAGTTTGACGCGTGCGTCAGTCGTTAGCTTGTGGCTAAATATTGGAACAGTCCGATGGCGTCAATCAATGTGAAATGTTGATTATTGATTCAGTAGCTAAACTTCAAGTTAGCACGAACGGTTGGGTACAAATTTCAATAGTTTTCAAATAAATTTCAAAAGTCAAAGAGCTAAACAAAATTACTTAGCATAATGACTGGCTTAAGTCAGTATAATGACTGGCTTAAGACTTATAAACGACGCTAATAATTGACGAAGAAATTAAATTATTGTCAATATCAACAATTTTCTATTCTAATACCTAAGTTAATCATACTTTGATGTAATTAATTCTGTTTTATTTTATTACCAAGTGGTTTAAATAAAAATTTTTAAGACGACGCTACATGGGCCTCGTTTTTTTTACCATCAGATGAGAATTATAAATCAAAGATGATGTAGATTTTGAAATGGACGCCTAATTTAACTTGTAATTCAATAAGTCGCAGTTCTGCGAATAAATTAATTTTAATTTAAGAATATGAGAACTGTATTATGTTTAAGACTTGGGTCTAATTGGCAGGGTACGCAGAATGTGACTTAGAAGTCTTCGAATTGTATTTTAATCAAATTAAGAAATAATAATTTTAAAAAAACCGGCTAAGTGCATGTCAGGCTACGCGTAGTATAGGGTTCCATAGAAGGAGGGGTTCTTACCATCTTTACATAACCAACCACTTAATCGAAGTAATTTTATAAATCGGTCGCCTATTACTCGTTAACTTGTAAAACCTACTTAGCCGTGATATTTTTCCTTTTAACTTCATTCATTATTCGTGCTCTAATTTTTTTCCACGTTTCTATAATCAACTGCTTAGCCTGAGGACCCTTTACTCTAAAAAAAATTTGTGCTTTAAAGCTTAATATTTCGCAAAGGGATACCTAGATCCAAAAAATAGTCTGTCTATACTTACAATATTTTTAGCGACCAATCCAACGACACCCCACACTATACTTTATACTTTATTGCACACATAAAATTACATGAATAAAACAAAACATTTAAAGAGTTAAAAAGTGTACATAGCGAGCTTATTTCTGCAGAACTCTCTTCCAGCCAACCCTTGATGTGGTGATACGAACATAATAAACAAGGGAGGAAAGAAGGCGAGAAAAAAATTGCATCCCCAATTTAGGTGTTGGAGAGGGAACTTCCATTTTTGTTGAGGTTTTATCGACTTTTGTCGACGTAATTAATATATTTGTATATGCAAAATTTCAGCTTTCTAGTACTAATCGTCTCTGAGCTAGGCCACGGAGTGACATACAGACAGACAGACGGATGGACACAGCCAAACCTATAAGGGTTCCTTGTCGACTACGGAACCCTAAAAATAGTAACATCTGAACAAGACAATCACTACGGCTGGACCCAAACTAGGATACTCTGTGATATGGTAACCACGTAATGACATAACAAACAAAATGTACGGCATCCATCAGCAGAAATCGAGCCAACGATTTCTGCCATGAGAGTCAACTGTGATACCGCTAGACCAACGCGGCAGTCGAAAAAAATGTTGCTCCTGAGTGTCCATCGCAAAGTAATCGCTGGCGATCCAAAACAGATTGTTGGCAGCAGCTGTACGAGGATCAGTGAAGAGTACGCTTACTCAGCACCAATATGAACGACTCAGCTTCACAAAAAAAATAGTTATATAGGGCAAAAAAAAAGTTATCTAAGGCTTTTATTGCGACACGATAGACATCGACTTTTACAAGTTATAATAATAACACTAAATTGTTTATTTTCATTAAAATAACAAGCTTCCCGGTCTTGTGCGGACCAGGGAATGCCACTTGCCACGATCCTGACAGATCATTTTCGCTTCCTCAACATTCATTAGTCATTGCGTGCACGCACGTCGGTTTCGGGTACCATCCCCTAAATTTCCTATTTGATCGAAGTATGTCCGCCTGGGCACATAGCACGCAGAACTGATGGCCGATGGGGCCGAAAAGTTCTCGAATGGAGACCAATAATCGGCAAGCGCAGCGTAGAACGACCAGCCACAAGATGGACAGATGACCTCATCCAAGTGGCAGGAAGGCGCTGGATGCAGGCTGCTTCCAACCGGTCTTTTTGGAAATCCATGGAGGAGGCCTATGTCCAGCAGTGGACTTCTTGTGGCTGAATGATGATGATGATGATGTCCGCCTGGCATGTCCCTTAGCGGCTCTTCCACCCACATTCGCTCAATATATTAGTTTCGTCAATCTTTCTTCCTTTATCCTCTCCACATATCTAAACCAACGTAACATTCCTTTCTCAATTCTAGTCACTACGTCCTCTTTCAGTTCACAACGTTCTCTAATCAAACTATTACGTATCCTGTCATTCAAAGTAATACCAGACATCATTCTCAAGGACCTCATTTTTACTGCATTAATCCTACTTTCTTGCTTCTTTTGCCATACCCAAGTCGCGCTACCATACGTAAGTGTTGGGACCAGCACTCCATTATGTATAGCAAATCTAGCTCTTTTGGAGATGTTTTGTGCATAATATGATCAACAACAGAAAGAAAACGTAAAACACAACAGACAAGACAAAAAAAACATAGATGTAGCCTGTGGTGTATCTATAATGTCACAAAAGGCAGTAAAAAGAGAAAATAGAAAGAGAAAAAAAAGAAAGCGTTATCTTTCTAAGAGTCTTTTTATCTTACAATCAGTATTCTGCCTTGCACTGGACATTGTGGAAATTTGCTGCAACTCTCATTTTGAAATTCCTCGATTAAAGTCCTGAGCGAAGCGGAACTCCATGTACACTGACCAGAATGCGCTCTACTCTAATTCAAGCCTAATTCAGAATTACGCAGTGAATCCGGACAATCGGATTTTACGCCCCCGGCATACCGCAACAAACCAATGCTCACAAACTTGTCATTTCAGCATCGTTTGGCAGATTTTCTTACCTCAATCGACTTAAGCAATTCTTCGTTAGCTTTATGACAGTAGAAAATAAAAAGATTTTTTTAAACGCGACTCAGTCAGTCTGACGAAATAAATAGTTTTACACTCATGAGTTTGCTAGAATCGGAGGCTCTTCTTGTCAATGCAAAGAACTTTTGTTGTGAGGAAAACATCGAAATCGCGAAAATATTATCACGTGTTAGAGCGTCCCATTTTTGGAAGTACGCGGTGATTTTATTACTGTATGATAAAAGTTAGGAATATAAATTCAATCAGTACCTACCACTTCAGTGGGTCGTCTGTCTGGGTGTCTGCCCCACGAAGTGAGGCATTTACTCTCTTCATGATACCACGCATAACCACATTTAATTACAATTTAAAGGTTTAAGATTTGCCGCATTATGCCAAAATTTGGCATAGATAATGATTATAGTCTGGAAAAGCACTTAAGGTACTTCTTATTCCGGAAAAACACTTATCAAACCCGTCTCTAATTTCTTTCTTGTCTCAATCTAAGGTTCATCATCAGCATCAGCCATTTGACGCCCAATGCAGGACATAGGGTCCCCTCGTGGTTTTCTAACCATGAAGGGGTTTGCCATAATCGCCGCCTTGGCAGGCAAGTTGGCGATCGCAGTATGCGGTTGGAATCTCAGGAAGACGCTGCTGCCGGTCTTCTGGTAATTTATTTCCTTAGTCGCCTCCTAAGACATCCACGAAAGGAAATGGAGTGACGCTATTCTTAGTCCGGCGCCACACGGAGGTTGTCTATGGTTGCCTGGAAGAAATTGCTTGTAGTAATAAGGCCGCCAATTGTACTTCAATTTATTGAATTTCTGTTACTGTAATCTCTGTGTACAATATAGAAGATTCTATCTATCTATTAAAGTTTTCACGTGAACGAAGTCACGGGTAACAGACAGTGTAAAATAAACATAAAAGACTGGGAGCAACAAAGGAACGACCCGAAGGAAACCCAACAATTTGTACAGAGCTTCATTTACTTTAATACACACCCGCTGTAAGTACACGAATATAACGCTCTAATTCGGCGGGGGACGGAGATTGAAAATGAGAGCAAGCGAAATGTCGTGCGAAAATTGAGAACTCCGACATAGCACCCCGGGTCTCTTCTAACCTTGGCGATCCTCACTTGATTGGTTAGGTAGGTACTGACGAAATTTATATTTCTAACTTTTATCATTCAGTAATAAAATCACTGCGTACTTCCAAAAATGGGACGCTCTAACACGTGATAATATTTTCGCGATTTCGATGTTTTCCTCACAACAATAGTTTTTTGCATTGACAAGAAGAGCCTCCGATTCTAGCAAACTCATGAGTGCAAAACTATTTCTTACGACAGACTGACTGAGTAGAGTGCACGCATGTAAAGGTTGAAGTGCTTTCAACCGAAACGAGACCTCTCCAATAACAAGTTTTGAAAGATCAGCCCCTATATTACGCTCACCAAATCCTGAGTGATTCCAATCGTTTAACTGTCAAATTAGTATGGAATTTGACAGTTAGACGATTGGAATCGCTCAGGATTTGGTGGGCGTAATTAGGCCACTGAACAGCGAACAGAGAAGAACAGCGTGAGAAACGAGTCCTTCCAACCAAGTCTTCGTGAAATCTTGAAAGATGAGCCCCCCCCCGTTACGTAACTGTCCACTGTATTGGGTTAGCCATTTTCACGATTCCAAAGTGTCAAAATACGTATGTATTCATCCATACAGTGGAGAAACTTAGTTAAGGCCCAGAACAGCGTAAAAAAAGTTTCTCAGTTAATCAACAATAAGTAGAGCGTTTGACAATCGAACACTTCACTACGATTCTATTAAGAACGGGACAGATTGACGGACAGCCAATTACATAGCGACACAATTGGAAATGGCTAACGCATTTTCTCTGTCTATTGGAGGTGTTTTTTTTTTGCTTTCATTATTTGCTTCGTTAAAATGTTGATGAGAAGTAAAACTCGTTAGGGATAGATAGACCGTTACACACGTGCACTCTGCTCAGTTACTTTAAGGGCAACTTTGCAACAAACATGTAAAGGTTTACCAGCTGTTCAATGTACTGTGTTTGTTCGTTTAAATAATAAAGAAAGGTTGAGAGTTTTTATTGCACTGGGATTTCGCGTACAGATTTTCGTCCCTATTGGAAAGCGTGGAACGAAAATATTACATACTGTTCTATAGAAAGGATCAACTATCAGATATGGGTAATTGAAATGAAAGTTTATAGTGAGGAGAAAGTGAAGTGAAACACATTTATTTCCATTGCAACACAAATGATCATAACACAAAAATAAAACAAACTTATGTAGAGAAACGAAACCACAAAAATCATCATCAACCCATTATGTCCCCACCGATGGTCACAGGTCTCTTCCCTGAGGAAGGTATAGGCCATACTCCACCACGGGGGCCAAGTCCGGATTGGTGGAGGCTTGTAGACTAGTGGCTCGTCTACTGTCAGACCAACAACCACAAAAATAATAGTACCTAATACAATGATGCGGAACACAAGGGCTACAATAGAAAAAGGCTGCAGCTCAGCAAAATGCTAGTGAAAGGCGACTAGCGCTGGTTTTCTGCTGCACCTGATTCGCTGAGGTATGAACAAATGTATTTGTTTTGTTTTTCTTTTTTTATTTGTTCACATTTAAAAACCCTCGCATTTTTTTTACATATTTGATCAGAGACAAAATAATTATTGAAATTATTGAAAAATGCGCTTAAAGACACAATTGGATAAAAATAGAAACATATATTTTATAAAAATGAGTAAAAATTCTATCAATATAATGGCCTAACTCGAACCAGACTGAATTCCCAAAAAAATGCCACTTTGTGATTCCGGAATTAAGTTAATAGTATGTAACACTAACTGACCCGGCGAACTTCGTACCGCCACAGAATCCGTACATAACATTCTTGCACAACGCCATCTATTTTTAAAACACAACGTTCGCTCGCACGACGCCATCTATTCAATTCAATTCAATTCAAATATTTTTATTCATTGTAAAAACAGAATTTTAAACTTAAAATAAATATTATCCCACGGGCACGCATTACCAGGATATCAATCTAGGTCTTTGTCTATCTGTACGCCAAGTTTCAGGTAAATCCGTTCAGCCGTTATTGCGTGATTGAGTAACAAACATCCAAACATTCAAACATCTTCACAAACTTTCACATTTATAATATTAATTATAGGTATATACATATATGATTAACGGGTAGCAGAAGTAGGATTAATGGCCCTGGCATAGGCTTCTTTGTCTCTAAGGAACATTGCTCATCCATGAATTAGGTCAATTATGCTGACAGCCTTTATGCACCGTAAGCGCTTTATCTATGCATCATAGGTATTGAGTGCGAGATACTCGATTTGTTCAACGATATTTGATGGATCCACAAATATTACTCCCTGTACTGGTATGTATCGTATCGTAAACGGATTAATGATTTACGATCGTGGGTTCGATTCCCACTGGGGGCTGCTGTACATTTGCCTGGTTACCGCAACACAGGGTATCCTAGTTTCGACCAGTGTGGGAGTTAATATTATCGTTATTTTTACGCAGATTAATTCATACGCGTTCTCGAAACACTTGGCCGTGCTGTATGATTATCAGTGATCGAAGTAGGTATATAGATTTTTCGTACTTGCATCATGATATCATAACATGGAAATGCCACTTTTCTCAAAGTCTTAAACGTAGTCATCTTAGTAAAATTTGAGCTCAGTGCAAAGTGTTAATGAATAAAGTGTCTGCAAGATTTTACGCGCAGCTTTTATGGGAGAGACAAAAGTTTTATGGGGGTTATTTGGGGTTAAAATTGCAGTGTAGAAGTAAATTTGTTTTTAAAACAAAGTGTAAGACCATTTGGCCGGAATTTTCACGATCCGTTTTACTACTGAGCTGAGCTGAGCGCAGCAGTTTTTGGGACATAAAATTAAAATACCTGCATACTATCTCAACTTTATTGTAATTTTTGTGGGCACATTTAAAACATAATTTTGAGTAAAGTTAACTTAAAATAATACGAAATGTAACCTATAGAGCAGCAACTACACGCATTACAAATACAAATATGTTTATTTTCTCAATCCACAAATCTAGTACAGTTTACATAAATATAAATGATTGCAAAATCGACCCGAAGGAAGATTACAATACATTGTATATTGACATTCCGTAAACACAATATAAATTCTTTACGTTGAAAAAAATTTCAGAATTCTGGCGAATTCAATATCATTGGAATTAAGGGAATGTGCTTTATGTTTTAATATACAATGATATTTATATAAATAATGTAAAAGCGGTAGTAGCGCAGTGGTAGAACGTCAACCTCACATTCGGTTCGAATCCCGGCATGTACAAATAACTTTGTGTTCTAAGTTACGTACGTTTCTGAAGTTGTAATGGCAATACTAACTGCCAACTGTGAAGGAAATTATCGTGAAGAAACCTAAGTCTGAGGTGTTGACGTACCTCAGCGCTTGAAATTACTAATCGGCTGTGGGCACGCGTGGTAATTAAGCCCATACTCTCTCTCTGGGAGAAGGTCTGTGCCCTGTAGTGGGACGTATATAGGCAACATACAAATAAAAAAAAAACAATGTAAAAGTAATGGTACAACAGTTTCGTACATAATAGGGATATTCAACGTTGGTTCAAGTTTTTCATCACAAATCGAAGTGGTAAATACGAAATATCGTGGATAAACGTTTGCTTTTACGAAGATTAATTGTCCGATGTACATAAACCAATAAAATTACTAATAAGTTTGCCGGTGCTGACCATTAGCTGCTCATAAGATAGCCTGAAGTAATTTTCGGCAGTAAAAGGTGTGAAACAAATGTGCGAGCTTTTTTAAGACTCGTGCCCAAACAAAGATTTGAAATAAAAAATTAAAACCGACTTCAAAACACTACAGCACTAAAAATAGAAATAATAAAAAATAACAACTTTAAATTACAAGTATGTATACATGTAGAAGTATAAATTGTAGTCGGTGCCCAAAATATATTTCCTGCTCATGTAACTGGACACCGACTACATACATAAGTACTTCTAATTTAAAGGCATTCTTTTAAATTATTCCTAATTTTTCATTGTTGTAGTGTTTTGAAGTCGATTTTTATGTTTTGTTTAAATAAAGATATACTTAAATTTTTAGCGGGGGAGCGGGAGAAAAATAAACAAGTCCCTTATAATATAACCATAATTTAACCTACTTAATTCGTTGCTTTAAAATTTGAAGTTCTCAATTTCCATCGTCGAAAGTCTTCACCAGAACATCACCAAATTACCTTGGGACTACTACGCTATTTTAAAGCCTTATTTACTGTTGTCCATGGAAGAGTTCCGTTCTTCATCTCTTAAAGTCTTCATCAGATCTCCAACAAATTACAATAGGACCAATGAGACGTTATATCTATTCATACAAAAAAAGAATTGTCGCAGCAACGTGATACCTCCTCGTTTTTTGAAGTCGGTTAAAAAGAAAGAATGAAAGGAAAACACTTATTTTAGACAGAGATTGTGTAAGACCAAGTCAAGTGACATCTAAAATGTGCACCCTATAAGACCAAACTCTTCCCAAAAATTAAACTGCCAAGACCTTTTGTTGCTTGAAGCTACTTGTTTTACTTTCACGGTGTGTGGAACTTTTGATTCAGTTCCAGACTTTTCACGACAAACAGAAAGTTTCAGCTCTCTTTAATAGAGGAAGCCAACCCACGTCACTTGAATCCCTCATTCGCTCGGCTTAGAAATCCGAAAGTGGAGTGTGACTAACAATAACTAGAATTTTCATGCCATTTTAAAATTATAAAAAATCACATAACATACATAAGCAGCCTATATACGTCCCACTGTAGGGCGGAGGCCTTCTCTCATGGAGAGAGTATGGGCTTAATCACCACGCGTGCCTACCGCGGATTGTCGATTTCAAGCGCTAAGGTATGTGAATAGCTCAGACACTCAGGTTTCCTCACGATGTTTTCCTTCACAGTTAGCGAGTAGTATTGCTACTAATGTTCTACCCACTAGGCTACCAGCTACCACCTGTCCAGGTGGTGTGCGCTGGGGCGTTATCTTGACGAAACAAAATAACTTTAACAAGTTTGCCACGCCGTTTTTCGCGTATTTCGTCACGCAATTTTTTGATTTGTTCTGCGTACATATTCCCCGTAATATTGGCTTCATGACTGACGTATTCAATCATCATCACCTCTTGGCTGATGAGCCTCACCATCATCGCATCTTGGACGGAACGGCCTTGAATTTCTTAGGATTCGGTGATGTTGGTCTCTTCCAAGTCATGGATTGTTTTTTTTGTTTCAGGGTCGTAATGGTGAAGTCATGTTTCATTCGTAGTTACAAATCGAGCCAAAAACCGGTCAGGATCTTGTTGTAACAGTTCCAAACAGTTTTGTGAAATTTTCAGCCTGGTTCGTTTTTGTTCGGCCGTTAGCATACTAGGCACCCAATGTGCTGATGCTTTTTTTCGGCTGGCAACCCCAGACCGAACAGCTGACTTCAAAAGCAGCTCAGTAGTTTTTATTTATTATAATTGATATTTTTAGTGTATTTCGAGTCCAGTTGAACGTAAATTCATTTAGCAATACATAGTAGTGAAGTGTGAATCAAAGTTCCTAGCGAAAATCAAAATAATACCAGAAAAACGTACTATAATTGTACCGAGCGGCCGAACTGTCAAACGGTTCGAATTGCAACGACTAAATCGGGGAAGTATTGTTTTAATACTGTATTTTACGCCTCATACTACACTTAATACTGCTTAAACAAACTGTAAATAACCTCACGTACGTGAGACACGTCCCATACAAACACTTCGGCTCGGTTTTGGCTCTCTTTACTTGACGAAAAGTGGAAGCGAAGTTGAGACAAAACAACTAGCCTCAGCCATCACAAACATACACTCAACACCTATAAACGTGCCATCAAATCGTCATCAGTCAATATCATCTTACACGGTCAGATACTGACACCGATTCCCGGTTTTTTTCAGGTAACAGTAGCATGCTGACCCGAAGCAAGATGACTGCACGCGATATGGAGCTGAGGCTAAAGGCGACCCTGCTCGAGCTCAAAAAGAGCAAGGAGCTGTGTGACTCGCTTCTTCAAGAACGAGAGGAAAGTGAAGAGGAGATCCATAAACAAAATAAAACCAACTCAGCACTGAAAGAAGAGCTCAATGAATTGGACATCCAGTGCCAGGACTTAATTGCCCAGCGGGATGAGTTGCAACATCAAGTGAAATCATTTAACAAATGCCATGATGTCCACGATGTAGCGCTACAGCGCATACGCTCGCTTGAACACCAGCTTGCTGAGGCACATCACGAGCTTCAGCAAATAAGTGAGCAGGAACAACACAAAGAGAGCGCTAAAACTATGGCTCTATATAATGAAGTTATGAGTGACACAGGGATACCAACTGTCGACCTTACCACAGCCAGTGATAAGTCTTGCACTATGCAGAATAGCAGTAGCATGAAAATGAACAGTGTAAACAAAATCAAGAAGTATATTAAAACAAAAAAGTACATTCAGAAGGTACAGAAACTAATTAAACGAAGCCGAAGGAGTTTAGAAAGTGTACCAATTCACCGTCAAAAACTACAGTTGGAAACGGAAATGGCTGAATGTCAGAAGGAGTTATTCACCAGCAACGTGGACCACGAGCTAGCGATGGCTGAACTACAACTACAAGTCGAAGATCTGCAGTATCAATTACTGGACATCACCTGCAAGTACTCGGCTACGCAAACTCAGTATAATGACAGCATTTCAGCGATGAATGGGTTGATTGCACTCAGCAAAAGCAATCTGGAACGTGTCGAGTCCAGCTCTATCCAGGATTTGGAAGACTCAGAAGAC
The DNA here is from genome assembly GCA_947308005.1 of Yponomeuta malinellus. Taxonomy (NCBI): domain Eukaryota; kingdom Metazoa; phylum Arthropoda; class Insecta; order Lepidoptera; family Yponomeutidae; genus Yponomeuta; species Yponomeuta malinellus. The sequence goes on along the minus strand of OX371007.1, from coordinate 3,316,066 downwards.
AGACCAAGTTTGTTACCACTGCCACTAACATCGAATGTGCTTACACACTCAGCCCCTATACAGCTGAGCTCCATGCAGCCTCGGAGCAATGGAACGGGCAGTCAGAAGCCATGCTTGTCTCCACTATGCCCAGTGCCCGACACACTGGCCCCTTTACTGCTGGATCTGGCACAACAGCATGGAGGTGAGCAAAATGGACCGCCTGCACCAACAAATGCGACAATGGAGACCAATGTGCCATCAACCTGTGATGCAAAACTTGATGGACAAGCCACGACTAGATTGACCAGCAGTGATGATGCCTCTTACAAGACGATAATTTTTTCAGATAAGATAGGTGTAGGTTTAGGTAGCAGGCTGCAGTTCAATTTAAAGCAGCATGTAGAAAACATATGTATGCCTAATGCCTCTTATATGCAATTAGTCAACGCTTTGCTCAGCAAACAATATGATAGAAATACTACTATTGTATTATTAATGGGGAACAGCACAGGGATTCAAGAAAGTGACTTGATAAATTACTTTGAGTCCATATTAGTTTTGAATGTAAGGAAAATCATTATCTGTGCTTTTCCCTATTCAAAAACGTTGTCTGAGACACAGAATGCCCGGATAGGTAAACTTAACCGGCTATTGTATAACATGACCTTTGGTCATAGAGACCAAGTACTTTATTTTGATACGAATAACTTTATTCGAAATTTTATATTGACTAGGGACACAATGCATGTGCCCCTTTCTTCAAAGAGACAGATTGCCAAATTGTTGGCATTCAATATTTACGACCCAATTATTGTTAAGACAATAAAACAGGTACCTGTAGTCAATACAAACTGTAGAAAAAGTTCTACTAGTAAACCTCTGTATTCGGAGGCTTTAAAAAAACATAGCATAAATAAGTTAAGCTTGACTGCTGATTTAAACTGTCAGCGCAGACCACAGAAAAGCCCCCCCTAAAGAAATTAATTTTAGCTAATCAGAACATACAGGGTGGCTTTTCTGGAAAGTTACTAGAGTTAGAATTATTTTTAGAACAACATGAAGTTGACATACTTTGTGTCACAGAGCACTGGCTACTAGAGACTCAAATGAATTTTACTGTACATAACTATCAAATAGCCAGTTGCTACAATAGAAAGTCTTTACTGCATGGGGGATCTTTAATACTAGTAAAAGATAGTTTAAAATTTAAACAAAGGAAAGACATTTGTAGGCTTTCTGTTGAAAAAGTAATTGAGCTGTCATGTGTTGAATTGTCTAAACACATTGTAGTAAGCTTATACAGGCCCCCTACCAGCGATTACAGTATATTCGAATCGGTATTAGAGGATGTATTAAAAGTAGCTTCCAGTAGTAATAAGAAAGTTATAGTGTGTGGTGATTTTAATATCGACCTGCTAATAGATTCCCCTTTGACAACTAAATTACAAATTATTTTTAAATCATTCAATTTAGTCCATATTTTTTTAGAGCCCACCAGGATTACTGAAACTACTGCTACTTGTCTCGATAACGTCTATTGCGATTGCAATTTTTTTGATTACTCCACAGTGAATTGCTTAAAGTCAGATCACAGTGGTCAAATTGTAAATTTTGAAATAGATTCAGAAAAATCTAAGCAAGTTATTCTATGCAGGCCCATTACAAGTAAAAAACTAGAATCATTTAAATTACATCTTCAAAGTAGCTTAACTGCTCATAAAGGTAAAACCCTAAATGCTAACGCCCATTACGAAGACTTCTTTAGAGTCGTTTCAGTTCATTTTGAAAATGTTTTTAAATTAAGAGAATTACCTAGCAATGAAAATAAAGTAGGGTTTAATGAATGGGCCACTGCGGGCATCCGAAAAAGTAGAAACACACTGTATGCATTGTATGAGAAAAAAACATACACATATGACCACAGTTTTATAGAATATGTTAAACTATATTCTAAATTATTCAGGGCCGTCTGCCACAAAGCTAAATGCGAACATATAAAGAAACAAATCCTCCAGTCTTCAAATAAATCTATAACAATCTGGACTATTATAAATAGGGAAACTGGTAAAGCCAAATCAGGAGATCGCGAATTTTCTCTAAAGATAGATGATAAAGTAATAACATCAAATGAGGACATTGCTGCGGCCTTTGAACAATTCTTTACAAATGTTCCAATTGAAACTACGGCTCCTTTAGATTCGTCTCCTGATCTTGCTGCAAGTTTATTAAAAGACAATGTCCCCTCGTGCGGTTACGAGTTTTCGTTCGACTTCATTAATCCCCATAGCGTAATTAAAGCGTTTAAACTATTAAATCTTAAAAAAACGGAAGATTTGTGGGGAATGTCAGTAATCATAGTTAGTTCAGTAATAGATGTCCTCGCTTCTCATTTAGCAAAAATTTTTAACAAATGTGTAGGTGAGGGTTCATTCCCTGACCTAATGAAATACAGTAGGCTCGTTCCGTTGTTTAAAAGTGGCGATAGGCATGATCCCACAAATTTCAGACCAGTCTCGATCCTACCCGTATTGAGCAAAATATTCGAAAAGATTGTTTTAGTTCAACTACTTAGGCACTTTAATAATTATCAACTTCTCCATAACCAGCAGTTCGGCTTCACGCAGGGACGGTCGACGACGGACGCTGGTGTCTTGCTAGTTAAACATATTTATAGTGCATGGGAGGATCGTAGGGATGCTATAGGTGTTTTTTGTGACTTGTCAAAGGCATTTGATTGCGTGGACCACGAGACACTTTTGGTAAAACTAGAGCATTACGGAGTAAAGGGGAAAGGTTTAGAACTGATGAGATCTTATCTAAAAGGAAGGGTTCAAAAAGCGGACATAAATCGTATAAAATCCACAGGTTCACAAATAAAAATGGGAGTAGATCAATTTTGGGGCCGTTCCTTTTCCTTGTATACGTAAATGATTTGCCGTTTATGGTACAAAACATGTCCGAGATAGTATTATTTGCAGATGACACGTCACTTATTTTTAAAATTAAGAGACAAGAAAATAATCTTGACGATGCAAATGATGCTCTCTCGCGTGTGTTGGATTGGTTCACGGCAAATAATCTGCTTCTAAATTCCAAAAAGACAAAATGTATAAAGTTTACCTTACCAAACGTAAGATTAGTTGAAAACAACATTGTACTCGGAAAAGAAAAACTAGAATTTGTAGAAGATACCGTTTTTCTAGGCATCACAATCGATTCAAAATTGCAATGGGGTCCTCATATTGTAAAACTAGCACACAGGCTTAGTTCTGCAGCATATGCAGTCAAAAGAATTAGAGAGCTCACTGACGTTGCAACTGCTAGGCTTGTTTATTTTAGTTACTTCCATAGTATTATGTCCTACGGTATACTACTATGGGGCCGGGCAGCAGACATTGAGACTATCTTCATCTTGCAGAAGAGAGCCATCCGATTTATTTACAAGTTAGGTAGTAGGGATTCGCTAAGAGATTTCTTCAAAGAAACCAACATCTTAACAGTTGCATGTCAATACATTTATGAAAATATTATGTACGTTAGAAAAAATATCAAAGACTTCGAAAATGTTGGTGGCCACCATAATGTTAATACTAGAAATAAACATAAATTGTCATTTCCACTATTTAGACTTGCAAAAGTTAACACATCCTTTATGGGGCACTGTATAAGGTTCTACAACAAAATTCCTCAAGATATATTAGAGTTACCTCCAACGCGATTTAAAAAATGTGTTAAGCACATTCTGTGCAAAAAGGCTTACTATAACATCAAGGATTATTTAGAAGACAAAGATGTTTGGCATTAAACAGTAGATTAATATTATTTAAAGGACGATTGTGACTAGTGTTCAACACATTCATGACTAATATTTTAAGTTGAAAACTCTGTTAATTAAGTTAAAACGTGTTTTGAAAAGAATAAATGTGGAGTTTCTTTGTTAGTTTCTTCTCCACATAATCCATTAATTGTGAAACTAACAACTTTGACGTTCATTAAGTAAACATTCTGTTTTTACAATGAATAAAAATATTTGAATTGAATTGAATTGAATTGATATGCTGAATGCAATGAGACTTATTTCATTCCCAAATGGTCATGTATTATATTATGAACACTCCCTATTGAAATCTTTGGTTTCAGCTATAAAACGAAAATTAGTACGATGATCCGCCAAAACAATTTTTTCAACATTTTTTGTCATTTCTTCAGTTACTGCAGTCGTAGGGCGCTCTGAGCACGAGTCGTCATTAGTGGATGTTCTTCCCCTCTTAAACTCAGTACACCAATGCACAACCGTAGAATAGGGAGGAAAATGAACCCCTAACGTATCTTGCAATTCTTGATTTACTTGTACCGTAGTTAAAAAAATTCAAACATTGATATTTAATAAACGTGCGAACTTCATTTTTGTCCATTTTCGATTACTCGTTGCGACCGAACACAAGTTCTTACTTGTTACCCCTTCTATGATTGAAAAAACAAAAGAGCATCAAACTTTTTTTATTTTATTATGTCGACAAATAAGTGGGCTTTTTTTCCTCTATCCAACGAGTTTATACCTCATTCTCACTATGTATTGACCACCCCTCATAGATGCCTACGAGCCTGCCAGTGACCCTTACATGATCCGCCAAAAACAGGATGGCGAGTGGAGACAAACCGACTTCGATGGATACCGACTACTGATTACTGCAGAAGATTTTTGCGGAGTTGGAGTGCTTGATAAAACTTAAAAACAAGAAAACAACGGCTGGACTCGAACCTCAAGCCCCGACGCAGGAACAACTGATAAACTCCGGTGTATGTTGGTACACTCAATATTCAACAACGAAGCGAGAAAATGTACCTCCCACTGCAGCTACAACACAACGCGGAAAACGTCTGTTGTGGCGGCAGACTACAATCGTCTACATCCAGATGAAAATTTTGCGTGCAAAAAATTCCTTAGCCGTCTGGAAAATCGACAGACACGTCACAAAATAAAAGGTAGACTTAGCGGAAGTAAAAAAGCTTCACGTTCTTTTTGAACAGTGAATGAAACTGAACCATCTCGCTTGGGTCAGTGACGCTGAATCGGAGATATTTGCTCCAGTGTGTGGGTGTAAGTATACATTGTCGTTTTTATAATTATTCTGTCTGTTATGGTACTCTATCTCTATTTGGTTAGATATTAAAAACTTGTCAACATAATACGAAAATGGTAGAATTGACTGACCGTAACCAAACAGACCCCAAAATCTGCGAACCCAGTTTGTGATTGCTTCAAAAGTTATACGTGGTTTCTTGAGAATGTGCTTGTTTCAGATAGTCCATAATACCACATCTCAAATTAGCTGTCGATCCGACAAAGCTACGAACTGCAAAGGGTTTTTTTATTCGAAGACTGCAAAGTATGAAAACTCGGATAGGCAGCGTTCGGGAAAGTTAAACACATTTTCGCGTCCAAAATACCTTAGTGTCTCAAGACAAAGGTGTATGATTGATTAATGTGTGTTGCCAGTGATGACTTATGGATGTGAGACTTAGTCGCTGACTATGGGATGCTATGGGCCTCATATAAAAAGGTCACCCAACGAGCAATGGAGAGACTTATGTTAGGAGTTTCACTGCGTGATCGAATCAGGAATGAGGAGATCCTCAGAAGAACCTAAGTTACTGATATAGCTTGAAGAATTGCTCAGTTAAAGTGGCAGTGGGCGGGACACATAGCTCGGAGGACAAATGGCAGTTGGGGCAAAAAAGTTCTGACCTGGCGACCGCGGACCGGACGACACAGCGTAGGCAGGCCCCTCAACAGTAGGTCTGGTTACGGTGGCACCAGGTCGTCTGGTTACGGTGGCGGGGAGTCACTGGATGCGGACAGCACAAGACCGGGAAGCTTGGAAAACCATGAAGGAGGCCTATGTCCTATGCGATGGAGGCCTATGCGATGTCAAATGGCTGATGATGATGATGATGACGATGATGATGAAAGTACGATTCTGACGTCTGTATCTGTACTAATCCATTGTGATCGTTTAGATCAACTCAATTGCATTTAACTTTTCCTTACTTCTGTAGCAATGCAATTGTAGAAACTAAGAAACAGTTGCGGTTCTTTCGCTTCTTCCATTTTAAAGTTCTGAGCGATTTGAATTTTTGTACCCTCATTGGCGATAGTTGGTATGGATCCGTCCATTATCTACTTCTTTATGTGTTTTTTAAGTTATTCCTTTGAAAGAGGCAGCAAAGAAAAACCAATTGACTCTGGCTTAGTAGCTAGCGGCTATGTCTGTAGCAGTCTACGTTTACGGAATATATAATGTAGGCAATATTCTGAGTTGCATTACAAAAAAAAAGCTATACGGTTTTCATTTCTAGTTTAGATTACTTAGGTACGCGCAGTCGGCTAAAAGTTTCCCTTAGAAAATTAGACGAACAAACAACAGTCTCTTTTGTTCGTATAATTTTGCTAAAATTAAAGATGGATTGAACCAAGAAGTTTGGCATATCCGTTGTTAATTTTTGCATAGCATGCAGCCTATGTTCATCTCGATATAGTGTACAGGCCTTCTCATAGCGAGAGAGAGAGAGAGAGACGGGGAGAGAGAGAGAGAGAGAGAGAGAGAGAGAGAGAGAGAGAGAGAGTATGGGCTTAGTAACCACACGTGCCCACCGGATATTAATGATTTCAGGCTCGCTGACGTATGTAAACATTTCAAACACTCAGGTTTTCTCGCAATGTATTCCTTCACGCTTAGCGAGTGGTATTGCTACTACAAATCATAATAGAAATTAACTTATAAAACACATCATCATCATCGGCCATTTGACGCCCACTGCAGGACAAAACACATGCCAGAATCGAAAGATGTCAGGCAAGCGTCCGCCTGGTGCTATACCACTGCAGTTCTAACCGCCCTGGCCCGCGTTTCATAAAACTACAATTGATCGTTCAATTCAATTTACATTAGTATATCAGCTGATTAGAACAAAAAAATTAGTCTTTATACTTGTTAATCTGCGGGTCAATCGCCTATGCAAGGTATATCGAATTGTCGTAGTAAACCACGAATTGTACTTCTATGAAAATGGAACGCCGGGCTTTCAATTTGGACATTCTTATGGCGAGCACAGCAGGAATGCACGTATACTCGGTATTGCCAGTACACTTCGCATTCCCGCTTAGGCGGAAATAGAGCCCTCTGCCGCACGCGAGGCTTGTCACGGTGTACTGGGTTAGAAATGTCGGTAGGGTGAACGGAGGCACCGATGGATTGTGAACAAAATTTCACAGTGGCAGTTAAAATTTAGTGTATACATAAACTCACGCCTGTGTCCCGGATTTCAAGTTAGTGAATCCGGACTAAATAACCAGTAGTGCTGACGAAAGTTTTAGTTGAAAACACAATATTACGGTTGTCGTGTATGGTAGTAGTGCTATGTGATAGAATCTTAATAAAGCGGGTATTCTTCTATGTTGGACAATGATATACCGGAGTAATTATATAAAACTCAATAAAACAAAAGTTGACGTAAAAGACAACCTTACTGTCGTGTATCAGGAATTACGCATTTTAGAGGTAACCCTGTATATTATTAGGGGTATATTAAAATCTAAGAATTTTCTTTACTAAGATCACTCTATTGTTGCAATATTTGTGTAAATAAAATAAATAAAGAAATAATTGGGCCCACTCGACCAATAGCAAATTTTGAAGATGGAAACTCGTTCCTTATGTAAAACTGATAGGGGCGAGATGACGAAAAACAATTTTGGAAATGAGGATCATTCACGTTTTGAACCAAGTATGTAGTTTTATAGAGACATCAAAAACAATATATCCTATGAAAAAATATCGAAATCGGATAAGAATTGACGAAGTTATAACTACTTTAGTGCACAGGTTCGAAAAATGGGCGCGAGCTGACGCCATACGCTTGAAATGTCATAGGTTCCAAAGAACCGCGCGCTTGGTGGCTGCATACATAGCATCTCGGTCTGTCTCAGTAAATTGATGTGTGCACGTGTCGTTTTTAACGTTTTGTAGGCGATAATATCGCGATACATGTTTGCACATTAATAACTATAGCACACATTTTATAGCTGACAAGAACTCAATCTACAGGTTTGCTAAAGGTCATTCGAATGGTGGCGTGGTGGTCGGGTCACCTATCTCCCTCTAAAATGGAATGGTGATGGCTGACCCCTGGGTTATGCTCGTGAACGGGTGCTGTTCGTGTGTCTGGCCGCAGCATTAATGTTTTTCCTACTTTTGTAAGAAGTGTTATTTTGGCTTTTAAAGTTATTGGTGGCTATCACGGAATCATATCATATAGGCTTTGATGTATAAGTTTAAGATGATTTGAGAAAAGATGGTCAGAGTGGAGTTTTTTTTTCCCGCTGCCTTTTTCTCCGCTACAAATACGGCCCAAAGGCAGCGGCTAACATAGTAACATAGTACATTCACATTCAGCAAACAGAATGTAAATTCTTTACGTTGAAATAAATTATTGATTTCTGATTTCTAATACAAATGTGCTAGCCACAAGATGGACAGATGACCTCATCCAAGTGGCAGGAAGGCGCTGGAAGCAGGCCGCTTCCAATCGGTCTTTTTGGAAATCCATAGAAGAGGCCTATGTCCAGCAGTGGACTTCTTGTGTCTGAATGATGATGATGATGACAAATCTGTATTGTAGTCTGCCAAAATGCAGGAATACGACTGTAGCTGATGATTTTTTTCCCTTGGTGGCGCTAGTTTTACTGAAGCCCTTTTATCATCATCATCATCGTCGTCAGAAATTTGACGCCCACTGAAGGACATAGGCCTTCATTATGGTTTTCCAAGGCCCTAAGAAGATATAACTACTTGGAAATCGGACTTTTTGCTTCCCGTGAAAAAGAAAAAAAATATTCCTTGGTAAAACTTTGTCATGTTAGTTGGGAAATTTATTTGTATTCCTGAAGTACATACATATAATATATGTATGTACTTGAGGAATACAAATTATATAGCCTCCTTTTTGTGTACACTTATCCCAGAATTCCAATAATTTAGGTTTTTAGTTTTCATTTTTTTTTCGTAATAGGACGCGATTCATTCATCAAAAATTTAAAACTTAAATTACTGAAATTCTGGAGATGGTACGAAGTTTAAATTTGCACGTCAAAATGAGGTTTTGTACCTTAGGAAAACAAATATTTTTTTCTTACTAACATGCAATATTTTGACCAAAAAATAAAAAATGGAAATAAAAAAAATCATGCAATAAAAATGGGCACGTACAAAAATCGGCCTCAGAAAACAATGTGGCATTGGATCCAGTTCCTATTGTGACGTCATAGCGCCAGTTGGATCCTATGACGTCACAATAGGAACCAAAACCCGCCGGGCGCGTTTTAAAACAGCCTCAGTTTAATCTTCTCCACCTTTGTACCTAATTTATTGATGGATTTGTGTCATTCAAAAAGTCTATGCTTAATGCCACTTTTTGAATGATATTGATGTCTGAATGATCCTCATTTGAAAAGTCGCCCGCGTCCCAGTTTTAAAAGCGGCCGAGATGACAACTAACTCGAATGGGTAGGCTGACACAAGGGTGTGCTACTTGTCACTATTCTGACAAACCTCCTCCGCTTCATGACATTAATTAGTCGCTGTAAGCACGCTTGTTGTTTTCAGATCAAATTATTTGTTTTCGCTGTTGATATCCTTAATAAAATAAATAAAAAATACGTTTGATCCTGTCCACCTGAGGCACGAATATATATACAAAGGGAAAAGAAAATACATTTATTATAAAAACAAGACATATCAAAGAAACAAAACAGATAAGGAACATTATGTTCCTTTAACATTATGAACAAAAAGAGAAAGAAAACGGAAATATAAATTTATCCTGGATACGCTGTAAATGTTAACCAGACAAGGAAATATTTTGTTTAATGACTCGAAGTGTATTTAACGGGTCTAGTCATAATGATTTATTAAATAAACTTGATTATCTGAATTCCGTCCTAATATTGCAGCTACCATGGACAGAAACTGCCTAACCCGTCAAACGTGTTTGTACTAATTGCTTTACAATTTTATACGCAAAATAATTCAATGTCATGCAACAAGCACTTAACGGACACAATTTGGCCGCAAAGATTATGTCGCCTAGGGCGATTAGCGGACACCGTATGTCCCTAAGCAAAGTAGTCTGTTTGGTCGACGATTTTTGCCGTTCCGATTTGAGCTAACCAAAAAATTACTACATCACTATTATGTTTGACATCCAATCCTGCATTAATACGCCATTTTTTATGACATTGTCGAATTGGAACGCGCCATGTGGAATTACAACAAAATGTACTGTACACCCATCCGCAAGGCCACCCGCCATTTTCAGTTATTGCAATTTTTTGCTATCGCAAAGTGTTTTAATGTGTTTTGAATAGTGCTAAGAGTAAAAAGAATTAGTGAAATGATTCTCTTCAGAGTAAAAGCAATAGAATTGGATAAAACGTGGCAGCAAAATACGGCCCGTGTGAAAAAAAGGAGAACAAAAGAAATATCACACATATGGAATAACAGGTTTTTTCGATGTCTTATTTTTAGTATAACATAGGCGTGGGAACTTTGATCGAGTTTACAATGGTATATCATTTATGCTACGATTGATAATAATTTTTGACTGCGTAATTACAGTTTTTCTTAGAGTGGGTCCGAGGGAAATCGATTCCCGATTTCTGCTGAGTGCTGGAGCTCTAGGGCGCAGTTTTTGCGCTATCGTTTGTTGTACGGGTTGAAATATGGTAGAATCCAGCAGAAATTGAACCAATGTAATGGTAAGTGGTTGAGGTATCGCTAAATATATCAGGATGGCAAAGTATTGTACATGATGATCGATAACGGTACTTGGAAAATAATCCATTGCGATCAAAGTCCAGCGTGAAAACCAACGGATAAGTCTACTATATAATATCTGTGCAACCACTGCTTTAAATTATGATCATCATCATCATCATCATCACACATTTGACGCCCACTGTAGGACATAAGCCTCCTTCGCGGTTTTAATAACCTTGAGGGGTTTTGCCATAATCGCCACGCTTGGCAGGCGGGTTGGCGATCGCAGTATGCGGTTGGAATCTCAGGAAGATGCTGCCGCCCGTCTCCTGGTAATTTATTTCCTTAGTCGCCTTTTACAACATCCACGAAAGGATACGGAGTGACGCTATTCTTAAATAATGATACTTTCTCATATTTGCCATTAGATTTGTGGTTAAATTTCAACTTGTCGTTAATTAAAACAAAGTTTTGCACAGCGAGCTCAATGCTATTTAACCTAAAGTATGCCTTACGAAAAATTACTCTGAGTTTTGAATTGACCTTCGGGGATGTTCCATTTCAACACTGTGTTTATAAAGAGGCAGAAAACGAAAACAACTGCGTGTATAAAGAGGCAGAAAACGAAAACAGTGGGGAGTAAATCAACTGAAAATTAATGGATATCGGCCACGAACACTATAGTTTGAAATAGTTGATCAAAATACTGTTTTTAAGAAGCTTACTAAAACGCCAAACGGAGAGATTTATCTCTCCTGGAAATCCTCGTAGAAGGAATATACGACTTTTCAATAGAATCAAAGGCTTGAATAATAGTACTTTATGTGACAGTCACATAATGAGGGTTATTAAAATACGAGCCAGATTTTAAAAAACGAGCCTTGGCGAGTTTTTTAATAGCATTGGCGAGTGTTTTAATACCAAGTTATGTGCAGTCTCATACACTACTTTATCTATAGGTACACTCATAATGAAATTTTTGAAACAAAATGGCGCAATTTCGACAAAGGTATCTTGACATTCAATCGTCTGCACTCAGTTTTGCGCGCGCAATTTTAGGTATTTTTAGTTGCACTTTTGGTACCACGAAAATTAGGTTTTTTATAGACTTTTTTTGACATAAAAAAAACTTAAGTTTTGTTCCGTGATCACAACAACATTTTAAAAAAAATAACTGTAACATAAAGTGAAAAATCTGACCTTTAATGTAACTTTATATTACACTTTTTTTTTTTTATTTTCTTTAAAGTTATGTATTGTTTAAAGCCTGTCAATATGTGTTTACCTTTGAATTCTTAATTTGAAGATTATGATATGAGTGTAGATAAAATTTATTATATGTTGCTTGGGCTTACATTTTGTTACAGAAAAAAACAAAAGACGGATGACAGAACAAAACAATGATTTAACTAGCAAGAAGGTAATAAATACTTTTTGGCAGGCGTAAACACCCACTGTTTATTAATTTATTACTTAAAAAAATCGTACAATTCGGCGGACTTAATGCCACAAGCATATACTATTCCTAAAAAACCCCATTTATTAGAGTATGTGTGTTGCAAGAATGTTTGTTCTGTGTCTTAAATATTTTCTTAGATCCATATATTTTAAATATCAGGGCTTATACAATTGTATTAAATTTGTGCACTACGTGCTCCAGCAATATTGCAGTCTCCTGCAAATCATTTTCCGAGATAGCAAAACGTCCATTGTACGTATAGCTTAAAATATTATCCATGAAACAGCACCACTACGAAGCAGAGAAACCGTAAATATGATTTTATTTTTATAAATGATGAACTCTAACCCACGTGTCTCATTGCCCATCTTAGAAACCACCATGTATACGTTTCATAAGCCTTCTCTATATTAGCTAAAGAAGAGAACTCATCCTGTTTTCACGATTTCACTGTTTTCTAGTTGCTTAGCTGTTCTTCTTTAGTCAAAGTATATAATAATATATTTTTTTAAATCAATGCTCTTTACGTATTGCATTGCTACTTTAAATAAACAAAGGCGTAACCTTCGTTACTCGCAAAAAGTAGGAATAAATTAATCATCAACGTAAAAATATATTTGAAAATCTTGGACCAACTTCGTTCAAAATAACAAGGGAGTAAAACTTTTCAGTGTCTTACAACTTACAAAGTTACTGGCCTGTTTTCATAAGCGGGAAAAATAAAATAACTGCTTCAAACTTTTTGGTCGTAGAAAAATAATTTCATTAAATATTTTAATTTTATGTGTGTCTAGATGGCCAGTCCATATTATTACTTTGCTAAATGTTAATTTTATCAAATGGTAAAGTTTGAACTCTTTCGAAAAAGTTATTGGCTGATTTTGATATGCATTGTGACAATAACTGTCTCAAACTTTTTGGAAGCAGTAAGCAGTTTTGTGTGTCGGTAGATGGCTATTTCGCTAGTGTGTTAAATTGTAATTTAACAAAATATGTAAACGTTCAAAACGTTTCTTGTGCTTGCAATTAGACCTGTTTTTTAACAGAACTTTGGGCCATCTCTGTCAACCCTGTTACCACAGCCAACAAAAGTATATAAAACATGATTTTTTTTAAATACTTATAGTAATAATATCAATAGCCCGTCGAACCTTCTTAATTCTCTATTACCTGTCTATAAATAGAACACAATTCTACTAACAATAACAGCAATTTTTAAAAGATCCTACAATTGTTTACTTGTTCCTGACTCAAGAGACGATGTTCCTGTCAGTACTACGTTCTAACATTTACAAACAGCCAACACTTTCTCCAGAACCTACAATAAAGAAGGCCGTGGGCGGAATTAAGCCACGTCTAATGAGTTCTTACAATATTGATCCGCTTTAAGATACAAAAGTTGCTCTAAGTACGTGAGTCAACGTCTACGCTACGCACTTATCGCAAGAGGGCATTTACATCTTACGATGCGAAATATTATCAACGAAAGGGATTCATTCGGCTTTATTTTTCTGGCACAGAGCGCTAATCGTACGTATTTAGACTGGAGGGTAAATACAGTAATAGCAAATCATCTGTGGTTACCTCTCCAGAGGCCTAATTATGCGCACGAAATCGAGTCGGATTCCTGACGGACGTTTGCGATAGTAACTAGACAGTTAGACATTAGAATTGCTCAACATTTGCTGTGAGTAATATAGGAGCAGGATACAGACGTAAGTTAATTTTTGATAAAATGTATTGTAAATACCAACAACAAAAAGATAATATTCTTTATCTATCTATCTCCAAATAATGTTACAAAGCGCACAGATACTTTTTTAATTATAATTACTAATTTCGGTAATAATTAGTTAACAATTTTTTTCTTTTTCCTTTATTTAATTCTAGTGTTATGTTATTTAATATAGATTTGTCAGGAATAAAAATAATTTATTTATTATTAATATTATGGAATACAGTGTGACACCGTGGGGAAATTCACATCTAAATATCGACGTTACAATAGGCTGGTGCAACGACACAAGATAAAATAATACTTAAATACTTGGCACGCCCGTTAGAGACTACAATACAAGCCATTCCTGTGACGGCCCGCCAGCTGCAAAGGAGCCTTAAAAGTGAGGTTTATTTTAGTATGTATTGGCCGCACGTTGTCGGCGGATTCGAAAGATTTTGTTTCCTCAATAAGACTTAGTTAATAAAATCTTTACTGTACCTAATTATGGAAAAACCTAATGTATATGAAGTAAGTGAATCCGGAATTAAGCTAATAATTATTTATTTGAGTATCAAATAAATAATTTACTTACTTACTTACTTACTTAATAAACCCAATATATGTTCGGCACCGCCGCCAATAGCTGGTCACTTCATTTATGTAATGTACTTAAGAAGCTGAGTAAGGGAGACCTACGCCAAGTCACTGGATAAGTTAGTAAATAAATAAAAACATATCCAAGGATATACATAATTATAAATAGCTAATTGAGTTGACAGGCATACAATGTATCTAAAGATATCTATACGAACTCATCCACTGGATAGCGCTTACCCATGGATAAACAGATGGATAGTTCTTTCAGATAGCGTTGGTGTGAGCGAGCCTAAATCACATAGTCTAAAGTTTGTAACGCTAGAAAGTATTTTGTATTCCACACAAATATTACTCATTCTTTTTGTCGTGTCGCTGCGTGTAAAAGCCCCCAAACTTATCTTAAAGGGAAATATTTTCAGGACGTGCTACAGATGTTTTACAAGATGACTTAACTCTCCGGTGCGGAGATAAGACCGTTTCTCTAAAGAGGCATGGGACGTTTTATTACGAATCTTACCTTATCTTTTTTGAGAGGTAATTTTCGTAATATGAGGGTATTTTTTGCGAGATGTTCTTTAGAGTTTCGAATACAAACGGGACCGGGTGCAAACGGGATCTTATTGCTTATGTTTGATACATTATCTATCTATCTATCTATCTGTGCGTCTGTCTGTCACCAGGCTGTTTCTCATGAACGGTGATAGCTAGGCAGTTTAAATTTTCACAAGTGATGTATTTCTGTTGTCGCTATAATAACAAATACTAAACAAATAAATATTTAAGTGGGGCTCCCACACAACAAACGTGATTTTTTTGCAGGTTTTTGCTCGATATTAATAACCCGGCCTGTGGGGACGCTTGATGCTGGAAATATTCCAGTGTTGTACAGATAATGGTACAGAACCCTTCGTGCGTGAGTCCATCTCGCACTTGGCCGGCTTTTTTATGTTAAAGTTGTCACCGTGGAAAAACTTAAAAAAAAATTATTTACACGAAAACAAACGGCCTTACAAAAAACATGTACGATAGTCTTATAAATTAAAAAGACTTATAGTTTTCCGAACTTACAATTATTTATATAAATCCTTACAAATTATAGCCTACGCTTGCAAAGCTAAACCAATTGACTGATTTAAGCAACAATAAAATTACAAGAATCAAAATGAGACCGTAGCTCACCTTTAGCCCACTAACTAAAGTATAACTAAGGACCCCCCTTAAATATTTATTTTATTTTTAGTATTTTTTGCTATATCGGCAACAAAAATACATCATCTGTGAAAATGTCAACGGTCTAGCTATCACTGTTCAAGAGATACAGCCTGGTCAAAGACAGACAGACAGACCTTAAAAATAATAAAACTCATGCCCATAAAACTTTAATATAGCAATAATATAATAATTAAGTTATTACCTACGTGGGTGAATCTAATCGAAATCGTCGCGCTTATTATTCTTATAATTGTCACAATTCATCGTTGTCAGCGTCACAGGTGTTAAACAATGTGTTTTTTTTATATATTAGTTCAATTATATTGACACTATTACAACATATTACAACAACAATAACTGTCAATTACGATCGCCAACCCACCTGCCATGGTGGCGATTATGGCAAAACCCCTCATGGTTATGAAATCCACGAAGGTGGGAGGCCTGTGTTCTGCGGTGGGCGTCGAATGGCTGATGATGATGATGAGGTAAGTATGTAAAAGTGAAGACTCTTGGCATCCGCCTTCAGTTTTGTCAACAAACAATTCAAAATAAGAGGTTTCTGATAAAAATAATGTCAAGAGATAATTAATGTTTGTAACTTTTTAATTATGTTTCCAAACAAAGTTTCTTTAAATTATTGTTTACCTACTTGAAGTTTTCTTTGTTTCTCTTAGCGGCTACTGTCAATACACGAACCGTTACGTAAAAAAAGTTTATTGTAGTAATTAAACATCGATAAGTACCTGTCATAATAAATGTAAAAATAAATGTAAATAATTTTCTCTTTATTTCTTTCTTTAAATTGATTACCTAATGGATCAAAATAGATTTAATGGGTAGCCAGGCAATTCTCTAGCCTTTGGGAGGAACTAGGTATGTCTGACACGAGTGATTTAGAGCCCATCCGAATAGAGAATTTCCATTCGATTCAGATTCCAAGAGTGGATATACCTAGAGAGGTGGTAAAAAGATTCAAGTAAGACAATAATATTACTTGAAATTACTTGTAATTTTTTTTCTGATTACCAGAGACTGGCTCGTTATGCCGCTAGCGGTATCACGACTGATTATCATGCTGGAGGTCGTGGGTTCGATTTCCACTGATGGCCGCCGTACATTTGTACACATGACCTCAGTCTGGATGTATTTCCTATGTCCTTGCCTCGCTACCATAGCACAGAGTATCCTAGTTTGGGATCAGGACAACTGATTGTGTTGTGTACAAGTTATAGTTATACTGTTCAGTTGCATAAGATAATATAAGCCATTTTATTTCTTATAGCTAGTGATGCTCATGTATAGTTGTTTATTTAGCCGGTTGCAATTTATTAGGTAAATAAACTTAATTAGCTTAATTCCCGACGTTTCGGTGAAGTTGCAGTTACAAGTACCATGGTCACGAGTTGGCTGAAATGGCGAGTACAGTCTATAATTCCCCGAGGTCTACCCGTGACCACAGTAACTGCAACGTTGCTGAAACGTGGGAATCAAGATGAATAATTTTACCTAATACACAATTGCAATTACACCCGTTAACTGTGTAACTAATGTTAGCTACTCTTAAACAAATTAGCTAAGCAACTGGTTCCTCTTTACTACCGATTGTAACTACAGTCTACCTGCCTCCATCTATAGGATTGGCATCTGGGGAGCTATGTTCAAGAATCGGGACGAGTATTTGGCTGGAATTAGCGGGTTCAATATGATGTAACTAGGTACATACGGTTGAGAAATATATAATACATACTAGCTGTTGCCCGCGACTTCGTTCGCGTGGTAATTTTGATGTGTATTTTTCCGAAATAAAAATAGCCTATGTGCTAATCCAGACTATAATCTATCCGTTCCGCCGTTTTTCGTGAAAGAGTAACAAACATCCAGCCATACATACACACATCAAAAAAAGTTTGTGATCAATAGCATAAGCTCCTATAATTCTTTAAATTTAACTTTATCAAGAAAAAATCTATGTTGTATGCTTTCTTTAAATAGGAATACCCTGTTTGAAATTAAAATATAAAACTATTTTTTATATTTATTTAAGAAAAATTGAGCCATTAATCATAATGTAATTTTGATAGAAATTTCAGAGAAAGAAAAATACTGTTTAATTAAACTTAAACAACAATTTATTATTAAAAGGTTAAATTCAATATAAAATAACTCCTACCCTGGCTCGAACACATGCGGAGATCCTCCTGGGCATGCTGAGGATCAAGTTATCCAGCATTTCCTGGGGTAACCTATCCCATTCTTCAATAGCGGCTTCCCTGAGCTCTGGAACTGTCTGGGGACGTGGCTCACGGTTCCATACAGCTCGTTTAAGAGCATCCCACGCGTGCTCTATTGGGTTTAAGTCGGGCGAGCCGGCAGGCCAGTCTAAACGTGTGATATCGTATTCTTGAAGAGCAGCATTAACTCGTTGAGCTCGATGTGCGGGCGCATTATCATCGACCAGTACAAATTGGTGCCCATGGTTTACTCGGAATGGTCTGACGATATCATCAATAACAACTGCTTTATACATGTCTGCTGTCATGTAGCCCCGATACGGGATCAAAGGCGTTCTAGCTCCAATCATAATGCCACCCCAAAGGACACCGATTTTCCGCCTTGCTGAACTGTTCCAGTGGCAGTTCTTTATCTTTCACGGTCGCCTGGTCTTCTCCAGACACGGACACGTCGGTTATCTGGATGAGTGCTGATTCGGGATTCGTCAACGAAGAGACAGTTTTGCCAAATGTTTTCTTCCTCATCTTCTTCATTTTGCCGAAGTCTAGCCCACTGCAATCTTCGTTGTTGACGTTGCCGGGAATTGAGCGGAGCTCGCCAAGACCTCCGTGCTCGTAATCCAGCGTGGTGCCAGCAATTGCGAACGGTCTGCATGCTAACTTCAAGCCCAGAGGCGGCCCTGACTTCTGCTTTTATTTTAGTGGCGTTGATTGTTGGATCACGGGCTGCCAGCAATCTAATATAGCGCTTTTGGGCAGCTGTCAAAACAGTTGGGCGACCGCTGCGGGGTCGGTCAGCTAAATTCTCCATTCCGTGGTATCTCTGCAACGTAGCCACGACACAGGATTGGGATATAGCAAGTCTGCGTGCTAGTACTCTCGTGGTGTATCCTTCTTCCCTCAAAGTTACTATTCTTGCTCGTAAAACCTCTGATAATCCTCTTGGCATTTTTTCAATCACAACTTTCCGCAAAAAATATCTTGAATCGGTTATAATTGACTAAATCAGATTTCTGAATGAGCGTAAGCTAGGACTGAAAGCCTTTTAATATGAAAAAAACAACTGAACGGGTCATTGTTTTGTGTTCTAATTCTTTATTTTTAAATAAAGAATCTAAAAAGAAGAAAAAATCATAATATAATCTACAGTAACAAAAAAGATTTCAGTTTTTCAAAGTGATCGCAAACTTTTTTTGATGTGTGTACAAACTTTCGCGTTTATTATATTAGTAAGGATATTATTTTTTTGAAATATATAGTAAGCAGCCTATACAACGTACTGGTTGATACCAGCAGCCAATTGACTGAACAAGTCAACAACAAAAACCGGCTAAGCGCGAGTAGGACTCGCGCACGAAGGGTTTCGTACCATCTGTACAAAATTTGATTTTTTCAAGCGTCTACCTGTTGCCCTTATTAATATCGAGCAAAAAAACGGCAAAAAAATTGTTTGTTGAATGGGAGCCCCCCTTAAATATATATTTTATCCTTTTTTTAGTATTTGTTGTTATAGCGGCAATGAAAATACAGCATCTGTGAACATTACAACTGTCTTACTATCACGGTTCATGAGATACGGCCTGTTGACAGACGGACGGACGGACGGACAGCGGAGTCTTAGTAATAGGGTCTCTTACCCTTTGGGTACTAAAAACGAAAACATTCTATAATTAAAGTGGGCGTATGATTATTTGCAGAAGTTGACATTGGCTACCGATGGCATCATGCTACCAAACCTTCTACACAGGGAGACACAGTTGGTTGATGGCTCTTAACAAAGAAAGCGTTTAGCTCTTGAGTCTTAGCAACCTACTTCACATGAAATATTTTTAAGAAACGGAATGTATAGGGAGAATTAGAGAATTAAATAAATTGCCAAGTAATTCTCCGGAAAGGTCGACCCTAATGCGAGAGTATTTGGCCTCGCTGTTGTACTTTCGCATTTAATATTTTTTTAGGACCCTGAAATGACATAAGTTAAGATAAACGTTTTCCGGGATTTCATGAAAATTATCGTTTTAAAAGACAAAACTGTTGTCATAGAAATTTAAAGCTCATTTCCACCGAATTGTACATTTAAGGTTTTAGATTGGAAATCAACACGGTTGGTATTGGACTTTCTTCCGAAATCCCTAATGACCTGCCGGTTATAAGATAGATAGATAGAGAACACTTTATTGCACAACCAGGTGAAAGATATATTACAAATAGTTTCTTATATCTAAGTAGTGGTATACAATTGGCGGTCTTATCGCTTAGAGTGATCTCTTCCAGACAACCTTTGGATGGATTGCATTGCAGCAAGAATATAGTCGGTAGATGGATGCACATAAATAAGAGAATCTGAAATATAATGCTTTGTGAAGTAACAAATATGTATAGCGAGAGATTACAACAATATACGTACTTATAACTACATATTGTACCAATAATATACTTACATGAATACCTAAAAAATAAATACAACATTAAACACATATACCTAAGCAACAGTTTACATGCAGATAAGGGGCTCCAAGCGGTCAGATGTAAACCAATCCTCACGAATCTCTGAATGCAAATGTCTCTCTCTGTGATACGTACATTAAGGGGGCTAACACAGTAACACGTGCCACCAATTAAAAAAAAAAATGTTGTCCAGATTTCTTTGCGGAAAGTGTCAGTACAGTTTCCAAATCATATTCACGGTGATTTTTAGGACCTATGGCCAAGAAGCTCTAGGTCCGTGGTCGTAGGTTCTCGGTCGTGGGTATACTAAAAATCACTATCAACATGATTGAGAGATTTGACCGTTGGTAGTACACCGGCCTCACATTTGGGAGGTCGTTCTCTGACCATATTCCACATTCTTTCCACATTCCAAGGAGATTGGTTCAAATCCCGGCTGAATGACTTTGTTTTCTAACCTATAAAATGCGCAAACAAAAAAAAACCAAAGTTGGTCTAGCTACGGTATCACGCTTGACTACCGAAGCAGAAGTCGTGGGTCAGGTTCCCACTGGGAAAAGTCGTACTTTGTACAGATTAATGGCCCCAGTCCGGGTGTTTTTCCATGTTTGTGACGTTCTTGTCTGGTTAGCCAATCACTGGGGAGACACAAGTGATTATGTTGTTGAAAACTACTTTTTCTTTTTCCAATTTGTGAACGTTCAACGACGCGTCCTCGGTGTTGTAGTGTGCATTGTGGTGTAAACTTGCTTTAAATTTTTCATTCACTTGTACATGTTTTCCACTTAGTTACTAGGTATATGCGGAAACTTATTCTTAGCTTATGTGTAGTTATTCTAAGTCTCTGTTCATTTATAATGTAAGCTGCAAGTTTCCTAAACAAATAATAATAATATCTAATAATAAAAAACAAAACTGAATTATAAAAACGAAAAAATCTGTTGCTAAGAAAGTCTAAAGCGAATGGCCCGACCTGGTATAAATTTAAATTAGTAAACAAGGCCTTTCGTACGCAGCAGGTAAGTTACTTTGTATTAGCAAACTAACTTAAAATATTCAAGAGACTCATCTAAGCCCTGTATGAGTTTTTTTTGTGTTACTGAGTATCACTAACAATATGACAGCAGACGTCTGTTAATCTGTTTTCTTTTACTTGACAACATATCGATGAAAATATTGTAATCGCTGCGTAAGTGCGGCGGTTTTTACTTCTAAAGTCGTCAAAATATAAGAAGCCCGTTTTGAGAGCTACAAAAACCATAGAATCTAACCTAGTTTGAGATCAAAAACATTAAAAATCTAAACTATGAGTAACTTTTCGGGTTACAAAATCAGTTTTTTTCTTTCGAGCGTTAAATAACATGCCAGGGTGTGTGTCTTTTTATGTATTTGTTCGAGTAAATTCAAAGTAAAATGCATTTTTGTGTAGCTGTCAGAACGGGCTTCTTACATTTCGACAACTATAGCCTAGCACATTTTTGTTTTAAAACTCGCATTTTTTTAATTGAAACTGAACTGTCATTTCAACCATAGTTTCTCAGATCTACCAAATGCACAAAAATAATCATAAAAATCGGCGAAGCCGTTTCGGAGGAGTTCGATAACAAACACTGCGACACGAGTTTTTTATATATTAGATAATCAGTAAGTACAACGGTAGATATTAATTCAAATTTGTTTAGGTATTCAGGAGGCGTAGCGGAATAATAAAACGGACAAACATACACACATGAACCCTGCAAACATAACATTCCATTTTTGTTTGGACAGTTCGTGGAATAAAAGGGCACAGCTGCTCGTGGCGGTTTGTTATCTATCTTCAGAAGTTTGGGCGACCCTTGCAAAGAGTAAATCTTGTTATTGCGCGGGCGTTCAAACTTGTATTTTAGTAGCGGCTGAAAAAACGGTATGAAAAATTTAGCTTTGATGCCTTATTCTAACAGAGTAACCTTTTGAAAACACAGCTCGTGAGTACATACATACATAAGCAGCCTATATACTGTAACGATTCCTCTTTATAGAAGCTGGCTGGCAGAGCCTTCTAGTTATATTTTGAATATTTTGAAAGTAATCGTTACGTTTTGTTTTAGAAGTCAGTCGAGGCAGCGAGGCCGGACCATTTGTATAAATGTTCCAGAACCCAATGGTTGCAAGACCGTAAAAAAATAAAATAACGAGAAACTAAAGAATAGGTAGCAGTCAAGGTTGCTGATTCCAGGGGGTGCAAGTCTATAAGTTGACTCTCCCTTCACATAACAAGCATAACTTGGTGAGGAAGCTTTGTTGGCTTTTGGCGAGTTCAATATGGGCTTGGATCCACGGAAGGAAATGGAGTGACGCTATTTTTAATCCGGGGCCACACGAAAAATGTGACTTGAATGTTTGTACGAAAGCCTTTTCATCATAAGCAGCCTATATATGTCACACTGTAGGGCACAGGCCTTCCCTCAGGTAGAGAGTATGGGTTTAATCACCACGCGTGCCCACCGCGGATTGGCGATTTCAAGCGCTGAGGTATGTGAATAGCTCAGTTTCAAACTCTCAGGCTCAAAGCCTTTCGATTGCATTGATTTATATCAATTATTTTTGGCACTTTCAAGTGATTGTGGGTCTTATTCAGAACTTGACATTCATTGATACTTGATCCGATCTTAAGAGAAAGAGTTTTGACTCACGCCTGTATCCCATAGGGATAGACAGCGACCAGGGACTGACACTTTCCACGAACCTGACAGATCGCTTTTGCTTCATCAACATTCATTAGTCGTTGCATGCACGGACGCCGGTTTCGGTACTTTTCAAACTGACAACAGTGTGATAATAAGGGTTTTATTATACCTTATGAGGTATGAAACCCTAAAATATGTGTCCAAGAAAGTGTTTCCATGGCCAATTGTTTTACAAAATTTATTTACAGTATACTAGCTTGTGCTCGCGACTTTGTCCGCATGGAATGAGTAATTTCCGAGATGAAAAGTATCCTATGTCTTTTCCCGGGACTCTAACTATCTCCATACCAAGTTTTACCTAAATCCTTTCAGCCGTCATTGCGTGACTGAGTGACAAACATCCTAACATCTTCACGAACTTTCACATTTATAATATTAGTAGGAGTTCGTGTCCGTAAACAATCACGAAGCAAAAGAGCCTGATAAAATCTCATGTAATCATACACTTCAATCTCTCAGAGATAATCTCTTTGAAGTTTCATGCGACTCTGTTCATAATGGAGCTGAATAAAAACGAAATATTATTTAGAGCCCTGTATACAATAAGGCAGTCAGGTTAGACTGCATTACTAGATTAACATTATGAGCTACATTCAATTAAGAATGAAGAGTCCGCTTTTATACCACACTACTAAATCGTCGGCTTATTGCAAGAAGTCATTAACTGCAAAAGCTCACTAACCACGTTTTTTTAAAGGTATGGACATAGAGATGTATTGAACAATGCCACAATAGTGGTGTTTTAGTATCAGGCATTATTTTAACGATGTTATAGGGAATAAGGAGGAGGAAATACAACCATTAACTAACACGAACTAAGAAGTCCTTTTTCTGCCAATAGTGAATATGTCGGTTAATGAGTTCTTGCAATAAGCCGACGAAATTACTTACTACTTCTAAACTACTTACTACGACTACTTTTACTACTAAATTACTTACTAATATTAAACTCTCCTTGCTTATACTCAGATTTGATGCTCTATAATTAAGAATAGTGGGACTTTTGCGATCGTCGGACCATATAGTTGATACGGCCGAAGGTCTGTGGGTGCGGATGGCAAGGGACCGTGAGAGATGGCATTTGGGCGAAAAGCCCTGTACCCAGCAGTGCGCTGCGGTAGGCTGATGGTGATGGTGATGAGGATTAGAGACTGTCGTGAACTAAAAGAGAATGTGGGGACTGGAATTAAGAAAGGAATGTTGCGTTGGTTTGGATATAGATATGGAGAGTACTGAGCCAACCCGCTTGCCAAGTGTGGCGATTATGGCAAAACCCCTCAAGGTTATGAAAACCATGAGGGAGGCCTATGTCCTGCGTTGGACGTCAAGTGGCTGATGATGATGATGATGGAGAGTACTAAGGTAAAAAAATACTTAAGATAAATCGAGCATAGTGGCCATAAATCGAGCAAATGTGGGCGGTAAGGGACCTCCCAGGTGGAGATACTTCGACCAAAAAGGGGTAAGCAAAGGGCAAGATAAAAGTACTGTAAACCGACTTGTGTGCATGCATGACAAGGACAGCCATAAAGATATTTCTTTGTGAAGCATGAGTGCACTGGTAGGATGGAAAAACATATAAATTAGCTCTGTACATGCTCTGCCTCACGTGGTGTACAAATTATGGAAATTTCACCACCAATAAAAATTGTAATATAAAATGTCAACGGCTTAAAATTAATATTATCATGTGTGATGTTGTTGTTATCACTTTATGTATGTTTTGTTTAGTCTTCTTTTTTTGCGTTGGAAACAAAAATGCCACTCTGAACCAGCCCCAACGCAGCTAGCTTAAATAAAATTTCATTTGCACGCACATAATTTTGTCTTCCCTTTGACTTGAGAGGAAAAATGTGACTGTTTAATGCCGAAATCACATTCCCTTGTAAGATGCTCTGAATTCTCGGGTGTTAATTTACGCGTAGCCTCAATGCGTAGCCTCAAATTATTGTAACGTTTATGGCGCGTGGCAGGGATTACGGGTTTAGGCTTCGTGTAGGGTTGAGACGTGTTTATTGTATAAGAGAGACTTCCTTCAACTTGTGAAAAAAACTGGTCAAGTGCGAGCCGGTCTCGCGCACGAAGGGTTCCGTACCATTATCTAGAACATTAGACGCAAAGATCGAGAAAAAACGGCAAAACTTCACGTTTGTTGTATGGGAGCCCCACTTAAATATTTATTTTATTTTAATTGAATTATTTCTTTGTAAAGCTAATATAGAACTAAATATTATGTGAATATTTCAAGCGTCTACCTGTTGCCGTTATAAATATCGAGCAAAAAACTGCAAAAAAATACGTTTATTGTATGGGTGCCCCTCTAAAATATTTAGTTTATTCTATTTTTCGTATTTGTTGTTATAGAGACAATAGAAATACATCATCTGTGAAAATTTCAACTGCCTAGCAATCACCGTTCATGAGATACAGCCTGGTGACAGACAGACAGATATACATACAGACAGACGGACAGTGAAGTCTCAGTAATAGGGTCCCGTTTGGCAACCTTCGGGTATGGAACCCTAAAAAGTGGCTGGGCCTGTGTCGGGTTACACGGACGTTGGTTACACGGACGTTGATTAAACGTGAAACGAAAAGTCTATAAGTAAGCGTTAATTTTTAGCCCAAACTGCACAATGTGTTATGGGGCACTGGCGCCATCTAGCGGCAACAATCATAAAGATCTGAGCAATCGCTACATTGTTGTACTCGACGATATGTTAATGAATTATACACGACATGTAGTTACAGAGTTAAAGCCCTCCCCGAGGCGATATAATTTCGTTGCATGCGGATTTAGCAAGTAACTCCCTACTGCCAAACTGAAAGCCGTTCCACGTCAAAAATAAACCTGCCGACTTCCTCGCTGGCATGATGGTAATATGTTTGCCTGCAAGGACGTGGGTTTCAACTCGGCCGTAGGTACTTTGATTTGTACAATTAGCCTCAGTTTTAGATGTTTTCGATGTCCTCGTCTCATTGCCTTAGCATTAATGATGTAATCCGCGCAAATTAAGCAGACATCGCTCGCGAACAAGATGTGGGGCGCCGAGTTAAGTTGCACGGGTTATACCATTGCAATGCGATTGGTTACTAGACTGGCAATAGTGTCAATAAAAAATCATTACTTTACTTATATGATACTATTGAACAACTATGCGTATTAGATACTCGCCGCCTAGATCCACCTTCACTCTGCCGAAAAGCAGCAAAAGTCTACGATTAAAAAAGCCATACAAGTATTTCTTCCTACAAAATTCACTCTCAAAAACGGCATTCTGCGCGCCATGCGTGACGACGTGAACGTTGATTGGGCGATAGTAAGTGACAGCATAAGTTATGTATAATCCGTCGATATATGTAGGTACCTGGCAAGGTGGTGATCTGACGGTGGTAGGGACACAGATATTTTTCCGGGTAATATTGAACTCGCTCCGATTGGTATTTAACGCAATTGACAAGCCCCGCCAGCCTTCCCACAATTAAACGTAGGGTAATTATTTAGGAAATGGAGTGACGCTATTCTTAATCCGGCGCCACACGGAACATTTTCCGGCCTGCAAAGCGTGGCGATTATGGCAAAACCCCTTATGGTTATGAAAACCACGAAGGAGGCCTATGTCCTGCAGTGGGCGTCAAATGGCTGAAGATGAATTTTTTTAGAGCCAGTTAGACATCAATGTTTTTAACTATCACTGAGCAAAAGTAGGCAGTCGTGCCTTGTTCAACATTATTGACGGCCTCTGTACCGTCTTAGAATGTCTCAGTTAGCCTCGGGCTAACATTCTTGAGGATACATTCTAGTCACACGCCTCCTGACTCCCTCGGGGCTTTGTGTAGGTATCTTTATTGAACGGGCTTATACAACAGAACCATTTTGAGAAATTGTAATTAGTAGGTAACTTGGAAATTGGGAAACGGTAACGCAGTAGAGAAAACTCATTTAAATCAGCCGTAAGCCAGTCTGTTCCATAACAACGGTTTGCTGGAAGAGGACGCGTCTTGCATTAAGCACGCACTTATGCATCATTCTGTAACTAGTGCAATAAATAATTAAAATAATGGTCACAAGTCGATCTGAGTCAGGATGGTTAGTCAGTCATCATGTTAACCCTCACTTTGTCTTTCACTCTGTAAGAGAAGCCCTAAACGTAAATAAAAAAAAGTCTTCTTACATAGAATTCCGAATGAAAACATTCGTTAAAAATACACAGCGCAACAGTGTCCGCTTTAGTAAAATGTAATAGCTTCTCTACCCAAATCGTATCTCAATTTAATAAATTAATCAATTACTTTACTAAAGAGATAATGAAAACCGCGAGCTTCGGAGCTAAAATGTAATATTTTTATCAATTTTGGTCGAATAAATTTAATTTAATTTAAATAAATCAAGAATACTCATTATTAGCTTTTCCCGCGACTTCGTTTGTGAAGTAGGTATTTGGATAAAAAGCACCCTAAGTTACAATTCAGATTGGCCAGATGATTTATACGACGTTGAATGGCTAACTTTCAAAATTTTAAACATCAAAACGAATACATGTATACCTAAATGTAAGAGTTGTTATAAAGTTAGTTTAAGAAATTTTGGAACTTTTTCCATTAAAGCAAATTCAGGCGTTAATTTCTGTTTTTCATTCCTAATTTTACTTGATATAAATCATCTAAACACGAAATGAATTGAATATTTTTTTTATTGAATTTTACTTATATCGTTAAATTATTTACTATAAAATCAAAATATCTACTTAATCAACGTCAAAGCTTTTTAGTTTCAGAATTAATAGATTATGTGGAAAAGAAGCTAACAAAACACCTCCATAATTATCTTTTTTAAAACAATACACTCCGTATTTGCGTTTTGTCCGCGTGGCGCCGGATTAAGAATAGCGTCACTCCATTACCTTCCGTGGATGTCGTAGAAGGCGACTAAGGAAATAAATTACCAGGAGACGGGCAGCAGCGTCTTCCTGAGATTTCAACCGCATGCTGCGATCGCCAACCCGCCTATCAAGCGTGGCGATTATGGCAAAACCGCTTATTGTTCGGGTAGGGCGCCCCGCCCCCCACCCCTCGTCTCCTGGCTAAACTATAGAAACGTGAAAAATTCAGGGTATAAGCACATTATAATGAACTTAAAAGGAAAACTATCACGGCTAAGAAAAGCTTTACAAGTTAATGAGTAATAAGCGACCAACTTATAAAAAGAAAACTACGTACAAATTCCACTGAATACTAAGTTGATGAAGTAGTTAGTTCCGTAAAGCAGATAAAACCCCTCTACTACGAAACTCTACACTGTGCTTGGCCTGACACGCACAGTTTTTTGGTAAATATCTTCAATATACAAATGAATTTCCGCCTCAGTTTAATAAAAGTGTAAGTCCCAGAGCTATCGCCAGTAGTGCAAAAAGCAATTAATTTACCTCTAGTGAAAACCGCGAGTGGTGAAAGTAATTAATTAACCCCAGTGAAAACTGTTGTCACTGAGGACTTGACTGGCTCTCTCTATTATACGACGAAATTAACTGAATGGTCAGTAACTCGTGCGCCGATGAGATTTACTTTGGCTAATGGGGTCCTCTTACTGTAAAACTGGCACTCAGGCTTAGCTCTGCAGCATATGCAGTCCAAAGAAATAGACGCTCTCACTCACTGTCGTAGCGAGGCCTGTTTATTTTAGTTACTTCCTTAGTAATAAGCCATAATTAATGGTGAGTGAAATGTGGGCCAATTACAAAATACGGAGTTTCATTATCATCAGCCATTTGGTGCCCACTGTAGGACGTAGGCCTCCCTCATGATTTTCCAAGTTTAGAACATAACTATAAGGGGTTTTGCCATAATCGCCACGCTTGGCAGGCGGGTTGGCGATCGCAGCATGCGGTTGGAATCCCAGGAAGACGCTGCTGTCCGTCTCCTAGTAATTTCAGTAAGTAATTTTTAGTAATTTTTATTTTATTTCCAGATACCTTTCAGTGTTGATACAATCTAACACTAAAACTGGTTTATTGAAAAATGTTTACAGATAGGTAGAATGGCACAAAATATAACTTCATGAAGTAACAGTGTCCCTACACTAGGCACAGCCTGCATCATGGGCGACGGTTTCAGTGTTGTTTAACAATAAGTGTGGCATGTTCTTGTCTAAATTTGAGTTATGTTATGGTAGGTATACAAATCTAATCTATAAACTGAATGAAAACTAAATCTAAAATAAGTGAATTTGAACTTTTAAAATATTTGGAACAATTTTTAGTATGTATTTAAAACTACGTGTTTATCGACTCTCGTGATATATACGCCCTTCCACATTGAATAGATTCCTGAGTAACTGAATATCCCGTCCTAAACTCCTTATATAATCGCCTATTCACACTGATAAGGCCACTGAACGCGTACCTATAGATACACGACCTTTCGCCGTGATTAACTTACTAAAGCTGGGCACGCACAATCAGGCTTGGACGTTTTGGGTTTACCTGAAATCAGATAAACACACTTGAATTGAACCATTTTGCTCATCGCGTCAGAGTTGATAAATGACGTTGCTATCGGATTCTCTAAATTAAATCACCAAAGATTGCTTTGAAGGTGAAACGTCAATATCGTAGATAAAATGCACTGAAGACAGTTTACTAATTCATACTAATTCTACGATCAGGTTATGCACTCGACTCTTAAGTAAGGAGGAAGCCTAGTCCTAAGGTTACAGGGAACTTCTAGCTCTTGCGGCTTACTAGGAATTATTTTTCTCTATAGTTTTCAGGTAATGACGGGCTGGACACAGCGCCCTAGCTCGGGCGTTCTATTCCTAAAGTGTTGACTCAGCGACTCAATCCCTATTTTTTTAGTTCGTGGCATACTTACGGGTTCACGGTATTTAAAAATACAATAACTCTGAAACACTCCTCAAATGCAATTTAAACAGCCCTTTCAATTGCTTCCTTCGCCGTAGGGGAAACTGCATTTGAATAGTGTTTTTACATCCCACGCAAAACAAGAAAGGACAATCTAGATAAGGTTGTAACCTCTCTAACCTAACATTTCCCTTTCGAAAAAATCAATTAATCTATTGTTTATTTCTTTCAGTCGTTTTTTTGTACACTTTGTCCAACTGACACCTGTTAACAGTACAATATAAGATTGTTGGTGTACGAGAAACGGGGGTTTACAGGGCCGGATTTAGGGGAGGGCAGGCGGGGCTACTGCCCTGGGCCCTGGGGGGAAAGGGCCCCCACAAAAGGCTAATATGTACTATCATTAAACGCCAATCTTTTATGAGTACTTATAACGTCTGTTTGTTTGTCAAATTTAAGAAAAAAATTCGTTGACTCATTGTATAGTTTTTGTTTCGTATTTTTTATTTGGGAATAATTAGGGGCCTCCGCTCCTTCGTTGCCCTAGGGCCTCCAGATCTCAAAATCCGGCTTTGGGGGTTTAGTATTTTGTCCCGGCGCTCTAGTCAAAATATCTGTACAATGATTTTAAGCGAATAAGTATCTATTTCATTATGTATACGTAATAACTAGGTAAGGACTAGTATTATATTTCTACATCATATTCTTTCATGGTTGTACCACATCGCGGTCTGTGACGCTTGCGGGGTATCTCCTGGCACTGACTGAAAATCAGCGCTGAAGGCTCACCCATCAGCACACTGCTGAGTCTGCTGCCATTTATAACAGCAGTAACTCATCGTGACCTTAGTTTTCCTTCTTTTCTTTTGTGCGATTTTTTATGTAAGTAGTCTTTATTAATGGTTTTGTTTTGTTATTGTGGCGTGTGTACTATTTTTGTAATAAATGTTTTTTTTTTCTTTTTCTTCTTTTTCTTCATGTGGCAAGGCATCTCCCTTCTACGATTCGGGTGACCATTCCCTCGACTACCGTCAACCGAACTGAACGTATTTTTTTAACTAGGTCTTGACATGGATCGTAAAAAGAAGTGCTCACTTCTATTATTGCTAAGAAGATACAGTCAAAAAGAAACAAATAAGTTTTAGGGTTCATCCATTTATTACTATTATGAACGCCGATGCGAATCAATTCGCAAGTTCTTGCGATGCGTCGCGCGAACTCGCAGATTTTACGATGCGACATCGCATCGCAGTTTTGTGTACGGGTCCATACTACGAGTACACAGCGTGGCTTAGTACGGTGTACGATGTCATGGCGTAATAACCTCCTCAATCCTGACCTTGAAAATAACAATGGTTTTCAATTGTTATTTTCAAGGTCAGGACTGAGGAGGTTAAATCGTACGGCGCGCTTGTCTGAATTTTGAAAGGATACTATATGTATCATGTAAACAATCTTAAAGTTAACAATATTCAACGATACAATTTTACACTGCGGCCCCACACTAGGCAAGCCTGTAACGTGGGTACCATACTATACTATACTATACTATACTATACTATACTATACTATACTATACTATACTATAGGTGAGCACAATGGGCACTACGCGGACGCTTATAGTTTCCGATGGATTAGACGTGGGGTGGATCTCGCAACCCGTTGTAATGTTAGTTAATAGGCAATAGCTTGCAAAGACCAAACCAGTCATTTAAACTCGGGCGTAGAAGTTACATGGCAGGCGATGATAAGGCAAAACGATATTAAAACATCGCAAATGGCGCCAACGTGAGCGGTCGAATGAGACCGCACCCATTATATTCCGGCCGTAAAACTTAAGGTCACAGCTTTATAAGACTTTAAATGTAACGTGGTGAACGTTTATGATGCCTTGGTCCACGCTAGCACACTTCATGTGACGATTCGAGGACAGTCGTAAACGTTTTTATTAAATTCCCGGCTGAGGAGCATATTGTAGGTAAACATCAGCAGTTTAATCCAATCTTATCGTGAAGTGATAGAGTTGGATTCAGATTGTCGTTTGTGCCATATTGTCTTTTTATTGTGAATTTTACTGCCATTTTTGTTTGATATTCACACATATATCGTGCTTGATAAGAATCGTTGGACACCAGGCTATAAGATTAATCCGAAGTCAACTGAGGAGCATATTGTAGGAAAACGTCAGCAGTTTGATCTGATCTTATCGTAAAGTAATATAGTTGAATTGAGATTCTCGTTTGTGCCATATTATTGTCTTTGGATTGTGAATTTTACTGCCATTTTTGTTTGATATTCACACTTACACTGTGCGTGGTAAAAACCGTTGGACAGCAGCTATAAGGTTGATCCGAAGTCAAATGAGGTGGAGAGTGGTTCTTGGATAAGCCAGAATGAGAATAAATGAGGCAAATGTTCTCACATTACCTGTAATGAGTTCAGAAAAAGTACTACCTATCTAAAACTCGACATCGAAAGAATATGATTTAGTTGGGGCATTAAAAAGAGGTAATATTTTTAAAGAAAAAATATATCTTGGTAGCCAATAGGTTGGCTACCAAGAAGTTTAGAGCTAATGTAGTAAAAATAAAAACAAAAAAATATCTACTTTCTTTTGTTGAGCTGTTCCATTAAAAAAAAAAACTTTTAGAACCTTACATTTTACTTGCGATTTCCCAGCGTCCTTACGCCTCACTGTCGTTGCCTAAATCCTGGCAACTTACAAAACAGAAAACGTGCCAAAATACCAAATAAAACAAAAGCACATCTGACAGTTTGATGGGGTATGAATATATTCGGTATCGGTCAGCGAGTGGCACGGGCGGGACGCGCATCCGGGTGCTTTGTGACAACCACAGGCCAAAACAGAAAGTTCACTTCTCAGAAGATGCCAAGAATCTCTGAAGAACCAACAGGGTTGAGGGTGAATCATTAAGTGTCTAAGATTGGCTTTTGGCAAAGCTATGTGACAGCACTATCCATCTGTTCATTTATGGGTAAGCACTATAGGATAAAATATGATAAGAAACCGAAACCGGCGTGCGTGCATGCAACGACTAATGAATGTCGAGGAAGCGAAAGTGATCTGTCATGATCGTGGCAAGTGGCAGTCCCTGGTCTCTGGGTACCCCTCTGGGATGTAGGCGTGAGTTTATGTATGTATGTTAGATAAGATAAGAATATTCTTTATTGTACACCAGGAAAAACACAATAATTAAGTCCATAATTAGAAGCTCAGTGAATAAGTCCAAAAACGTTCAGCACAATTACATTTTCTGAACTAAATCTATAAATAAATTGTATGAAAACCCTGTAAATCGTTTATTCGTTTATACCTACATATGTATTTATTTATCTATTACTTACTTAACCAGTAACTTGGCGCAAGTCGCTGCGACTTTTTGTCATAGATTACACGTAATGTTTACGTTTCTTTGTAGGTACAAACAAATTTAGGAAAATGTTGAATCTGGGTTAAGATCTATCACTTCTACATCACAATATTTATTGTGTGTTGCACACTTACTGAAAACAGATATCGTAATTCGCTGCGATAAGAAGAATCACGTATTTTATTAGTATGTTTTCATTGGGACTTTGTGGGCTAAAAGAGGATGTACGGACTAGAATTGAGAAAGAAATGTTGCGTTGGTTTGGACATGTGTAGAGAATGAAGGAAGAAAGATTGACAAATATATCTTCTCATCTTACATCTCCTCGCCCACCATTCGCACCGCCTCGCCCCTTCTCTGTCTTTTGTCTGCCTCCTCCCTCATTTTCTGCCAATCAATTTCGTATTTTCTGCTGCACAAAAGACTCTCGTTGCCGTCAGAAAATATTTGATTGCTGACTAAAACCATTTTCAAATCTTTTTGTGCGGATATACTTTTTTATGATAAAGCTAATTAGAGAAAAAAAGCGGGAATGGGTCAATTTACACGGTCGTGCGCTTAAAGTAAAACGTCTATAAGTAGGCATTAATTTTTAGCTCAAACTGCGCAATATGTTACGCGGGACTGGCGCCTTCAGGCGGCACGAATCAAGAGGATCTGAGTAATGGTGATTTTGTTCTACTCATATAAATGAATTTAATTTTATGCCCCCGCCGATGCAACATGTTTTTGCTGCATGCGTACTATCAAACTAAAAATATTTTAACCCAAATCATGGTCAGAATTTCTCCTTAAAATGTTGCTAACGAATTCGATGTGTCTCTGCTGCATAAGCTGTCAAGATGCTGTTTTATTTAGAACAGCATATTGTTGGCGCACTCAATGTGGATTCTTAAAATACATACGTCCGGCGCGAGGCAGATAGTCTGGAATACCTCATCATCGCAGGTCGCGCAGATGGGAAAAGTAGAAGAGGGCGAGCACTAATGTGATGGGCGGAAACCATAAGCGAAGTTACGGCAGGAATGCCACAAGCGGCAATACATCTGGCGCACAATCGGACCAAATGGAGAGCGTTGGTGACGAAAGCTGCCACATAGTCACGTCCCTCAGTCATGAGGCTGCAACCAAAAATAAGAAGAAATACACAGGACCTTCTATTCCTTCGTATTTTGTGGCAGGAGACGAGCCCTTTATGATGCCTCGTAAATCAGTCTTCGCCCTTTCGTTTTATTTCCTGCTTGTATGAACGTTTTATTGGGCGAAAAAAGTAGGTCGGCGCTGATAAGCAGCGATCAGTTGTCCGAAGACCTTTGACGGCCTGTGTGATTTGAAAAAGGAACAATATAAATCACGCCACATTTTGAAATAGGGATGGCAACACGAAACTAATTACAGATAGCGCCACTGAGATTTGCCCCGCCAAAGTTTATTTTGATTTCTTCTGAATTTATATTCCAGGATTTTGAAATTTCAAAATATAAGATTACAATAAACTTGATCAATGTATTCCACATGGTGTGTAGATGCATTAAAGACGGAGTTGAAATGCGCGGTGCTTCATTAAAGGGAAAAAGTTAGGATTGGTTGAAAGGTTAGCCCTCAAAACCATAACATTAAGTATTTTTTATTAAATAGTGCATCTCCCTTAGATAATTTATGGTAATTGCATTCTAATTTCACTATACGTTAAATGTTTTTCTTTAGGGTAAAATGTTTTATTTAGTGTAAAAATCAAACTTCCAAAATCATCAAAATGTTCGTGACTGATCGTATCTATTTGAATTGCAGATTGGATCTTTACGATCAAAATTTTAGACATCTTAACACTGATGGGGATGATCTGGCGATGTTACTGGCTGCCTTGTTTACTCTACAATGCTGACAAGAAACTCAAAGAAGCCCGTGAACTGTATGAATCTCAACATCTGATGCTGGCACGTGCTGTAGTCATTAATGACTTCACTTATGTGAAAGGGATTTGTAAAAAATCCGTGCAGTATGAGGTGGACATACTCGTAAAACTTCAAAATAACTGAATTCCGGATGAGAGTCATTGTGAATGTCTCGCTGGAAGCGGCACTGAAACGAGGTGTAAGCATGTAGCCGTACTGCTTTTCGGCGTTGAAAATATGATACACCAAAAAATTATCATTCTCCACAATGTCAGTACGCAAAAATTAAAATCCTTCCATCTGCCAAAAGCGTCGTTTACTGCATCTCCAGTTGTAGCACGTAAATTACCAAGAAAGAAAAACAACAACATTTACTCCATATCCAACTAATAACATTGATAAAGAAATTTACACTTATAAGATAAGAGTGCTGAATTACTCCTCATCAATGCCATTAAAAGTGTTGTATGAGCCAGCAAATCCTTATGCCATGAGCAAATGCTCATGCCTTGAAGTAAACTTTAACTTTATTGTACTTCATTGCATCCAAAACATTGGACATTACATAAGAAATAACATGAATAGAATCATTTTTAAAGTTTTTTCTACTGTGAAAGTACTGAAGAGTAGCACTCCCCATTTACGGACGTGCTTGAGAATTTGGAAAATGTCTGTTTAATAATCCTTTTATAGGGCCTGTCTTCTCTCACAGAGAGAGCGTGAGCTTAATCACCACGCGTGCCCGCCGCGGATTAGCAATTTCCAGCGCTGAGGAATGTGAATACTTCAGACACCTCATTCTTAGGGTTCCGTACCTCAAAAGGAAAAAGGAACCTTTATAGGATCACTTTGTTGTCCGTCCATCTGTCTGTCAAGACCCTATATCTCGGGAACTCATGGCAAGTGGCAGTCCCTGGTCTCTGCATACTCCTATGAGATACAGGCGTGAGTTTATGTATGTATGTAATAAAAAAAATTGTCTTTGAAGCTCGGGGAAAGGTCGGAAAAAACTGCGAGACTCGATTCCTGAACTGTTAGTAATATATAAGTACCTTAAAATTTGTACGAAACCCTCGGTGGGCGAGTCCGACTCGCATGTGTCCAGTTTTTTTTATTTGTAGTAGCAGTACCACTTGCTAATTGTGAAGTAAAACATTGTGACGATAACTCTGTATACCTGCCTAGAATCTTAACAACGAATCGACGTCTTTCTACACGCGACACAATTTCTGGAGTAGTTTCTATTTGACCTGCTTCTATTTCTAGATACGTCTAAAGCTAATTATTAGCTCTGAGAGCAGCTGGAAGTCAAAGGAAAGCTCTGCTTCCTGCCGGGATGTCTCAGGACAAGTATTTGCTCCACTGAACACTACGGTGTCAATAGGTACTCGGCTAATGACGTATTCAGACTTGTAGAACTAAAGAGTGCATCTTAATTATGGTGTCATACATTCATGCTCATTTTTATAAAAAAGGTAAACTGTTATCTCCGCTTTCTTAACATGAGATAAAAAAAATATTTAAAATTAAAAAAAAAATATGCCATATAGACAACAACATCCCCCCTATCCGTTGGGTTGATGACATTAAGAAGGTGGCACGAGGACAATCGACAAGATTAGCAGGGACAGATCACTTTCGCTTCCTCAACATTCATTAGTCGTTGCATGCACGCACGCCGGTTTCGGGTACTTTTTATCTTGCCCTTTGCTAATTTTCTTACACAAAAAAGAAAACTTTACGAGCAACTGCATTGAAAATATTATGATCACTACATGTTATATTTATTTACTTTAAGTAAATTAATTGATCTGTCTTATATACACCTACCTACCCACTCTCATCTTATTTCAGTCCTGTCCATCCTAAGGTTGTCTGGAAGAGATCGCTTTTAGTGATAAGACCGCCAATTATTTATTAATAAGAACTAGATATTAAGAACCTTATATCTCTGTAAATTACCGGTGTGCAATAAATTGTTATCTATCTATCTAAGAGCTATTGTCGTGCTAATATTACTCTATTAAACTACTGAGTCTTTATGAACTAAAACTTTCGTAAGTAAGTACTACAAATCATAGACTTAATTCCGGATTTATTTACTTGAATTATCATTTGACTTTTTTCTTTTCTTTTCTTCCGACAAAAGAATAAAGATAATCCGGAATTAAGTTATAGCTATCGATTTATTAGACTCTAAGCCCTGGTGATTTCTAACGATGCCGTGGAGTTACAGTAAAGTTACCGTATAATGTGAAACGGGCCAATCAGCGCAAAAACTAGTTCGTTAACTGAGTCCTCGAAAATAGCTGCAAATATTTCCGAACATGTTACGGGTAGGCGGTACGATAGACGTAAAATCAAACAGAGGGCTCTGTAACGGTTGTGCTAGTTATTAGGGTGCCCAGTAATATCCCGCCGGGTAGCGAAAGGAAGGCAAAAGATGCTGCTACACCGAGGCACAAGAAAAAAGCTTAAAAACTAGGCTATCTCCAAAAATGTTGCTATTCAGTCAATAAAAATAGTATAGGCGTGCGTGGCACGGTTGCCAGGTATATAGGATTATTGATATTGCACAAGTGATGTAAATTACTTCAGCCAGATGTCGCTGCCTGTACGTAATACAGATAAATTTGTACAGAGGTTCGTTTAGAAGATGCCTGCACTTGGCTATTAGCTCAGTCGGGAGAGCGCTGGTATGGTTAGCCTGAGGTCACGGGTTCAAATCCCGCCATGGGTGGAATTTTTAGCCTCTAAATATGTTTTTAAAATTGCCCTCAGCACGGGTTAGTGCAACAAAAAGAATGCAATCTTATATACCTACCTATCAATTTATAACTAGTCGTGACAGCAGGAGATGGGCAGCAGCGTCTTCCTGAGATTCCAACCGCATACTGCGATCGCCAACCCGCCTGACTAGCGTGGCGATTATGGTAAAACCCCCTCATGGTTATCAAAACCATGAGGAGGGAGGCCTATGTCCTGCAGTGGGCGTCAAATGGCTGTTGGTGATGATGATGATGATGTGACAGCACAAATTGGATTCGACGACGTAAGAAGTTTCACGCTTGTGCCACATCATGTATTATTTACGAATTGTGTTTAGGACAAAGCAAAAATAAAAAGCTACTAATCTATTGATACATATCCTCAAAGGTATGAGAAAACAGACAGAGTATATAGGTTAGCCTATCATTGCGATTTCCAATATTGCTTCTTCATAAAAAAAAATCTCTAGTATTTAAGTACGAAAGTTCTGAGGTGAGGTTGAATATTTATAATGTGAAACAATATCGGACCTTGTTGCCCGTAATAAAATATTTTGCCTCAGTCTGGGTGTATTTTCATGTTTGTGACGTCCTTGCCTGGTTACCAGGTTAAGTGATTGTATCATCATCATCATCAGCCATTTGACGCCCACTGCAGGACATAAGCCTCCCTCGTGGTTTTCATAACCATGAAGGGTTTTTGGAGGAGTGATTGTATTGTGTGGAGGTTATTATTATTATTAAAAAAATCCAACATATATAAAAACGAAACAGCGTGAAGTCCCGTAATTTTTGTTTTTTTTTTCTTATATGATTAAATGGTCTAAGCCAAGACAGAAAAAAGATATATCTTCCTGGACCACCAGCCTAACCTCAGCTATGTAGCAGCGCGGCCAATGACTAGCCATTTCACTGAGTGCCGTCACATTCCCCGGCCTGATGTCCGGCCAAATCGCGCTTTGATTGGTCCCGCGCACTCGCCGTGGCTTTTTATAGTTTTTATTGTTACTTTCCTTTGAAGCTAATGATGCGGACTGTTGTTTTTTGGCACTTAGCTAACTGTTGTCTTTTTTTTCTTTTAAGGTTTTACACGGCACGTTGTGGACGGCACGACACGGCACAGTAAAGCTTGGCACAGTATGGCGCGGCATGGAACGGCACGCCCCGGCACGGCACGACACGATACAACACTATCCACTATGCACTATCTACATAACCCAAGGTCAGCTGGAAGAAAATACTTACTAGTATTAAGCTCGCCTTTGTGCAAACACCCCTTTTGCGCAATAAAGTATTTTTGAATTGAATTGAACACAGCATAACAGCATAATCTCACGCCTGTATCCCGGAAGAGAGGCCAGAGTTTTCCACTTGCCACGATCCCGACTAACACCTCGTTTGCTTCATCAACATTCATTAGTCGTTGCATGCACGCACGCCGGCTTTGCGTGTCGTTTGGATGTAGTTCTCGAACTGAAACTTTCGTAAGCACGAGACGAGCAACCGACGACGCGAGCTCCGTCTCTACTCACCATGACTAAGCTCTGCGAATCAGAGCGAAACATGGTCGGACTCTTCTGACAAAAAAGCAAGTTAAGTGAAAAAGCTAATATAGTTGTAGTTCTATGAAATGGAGCCCTGTGTGTAACCCTTCATGAACACCATTTTCTTCATCTAGTAATGTACGCTCAGTCTAAAAGCCCCTACAAAATCTAGTCGCCGCAAGCGCCTTTTGTAACCATTTCCTTTTCATTTGCAAATCGGATGTTACACGCCGCACAAAGGGTCGCCATTAGCATTTGTCTCCGCATAAAATAGGGGTTGCAGAGATTAAGCCGCAGCAGGTATAGACGGCTCTGTAGTTGGAATCTTCGTTGGAGTGAAAAAAACCAGCCAAGTGCGAGTCGGACTCGCGTACCAAAGGTTCCGTAACACCATAGATGTTTGCAAAAATTTCGTCCAGTATGAGAGCCGTACAATTTAAGGGAGTACAATTTACACTTGACAGCAGGGTGAAGAATGTGTGTGTGTGTGTGTCTGTGCAGTGTTTTTTATGTGTGTGTATTGTATTGTATTAATTATTAGTTAGTTTAAGTAATTTCAGGTAGTGAATCACCTCTACGAAGAGTGTTTTGATGACATGTGAATAAATAATTGAATTATTCACAAAATCGATTCAATTCGACTATTCAATCAGAAACTTAGGAAAATAAAAGTCCCAGAAACACACTAGCTCCACACCTACCGAATCCAAGACCTCGGTCGTAGGGCTGAGCAAAGCACATACATGAAGTATAGTGAGGTTTGAGGGTTCTTGATTGTCAAAACGCAGTATAAATTAATATTTTTATTCTTGTGTAGTCGGGTAGAGAGTGCCTTCAGTTTATATGGCACAACTTATTTTAAAAGCAACTAATTGCTAACTTAACACTATTCGTCGCTGTAACGTGGTAACTACGCTAATACAATTTCTACGTACCACATCTCATCTCTCCTTTTAAAGACCATTCACCCTCGGGTGGTGGAAAAATATTTTTACGGAGGGGACTAGCTTTCACAACACGGCTTCATCCTTTTGTATTTATTTGTTTTTGGAACAAACAAATATATTTTAATTTTTAGTTTCGTTTTCATATGTTAAAAAGCTGACGGAATTCGTAAACATAGTATATTCTCTATCTACCTATCTTCCGGTACCGTTTGGCAGTCTTTGGATACGGATCCCTAGAACCGAGAGACCGAATGATCCTAGGGGCGGCTGCCGAAGCGTCTGCTAGACTTAAGTATGTGAATCAGACAGCCAATGAAAAGGTACCTCAAGGCCGGTTTCTGAATTGAGAATTTCACTAAGTAAATGCTTAAGTTAATGCTCTGTCACGCTCCTTTCTGAGAAATCCCAAGAGACAGCACTACAGTTAACTAATTACTTAGCGAAATTCTCAATTCAGAAACTGGCCCTCAGGGGGTTCAAGTTTGAGTTACTCAAAGGATTTTATCAAGAAGATAGTGCGTCATTTAGGGAGCCCTACAATTGTGTTTATTTAATGCAAAGGATTTTATTTATTTTATTTTATAACAAGCCCCGCCCTCACAGTTTTGCCATCTTATACAGCAGGTTAAGTGAATACCGATAATATTATTAACATTTAAGTCAATATTATATTCTTTGTTGCACTAATCCGTGCTAAGGACAATTTTAAAAACCTGTTTGGAGGCTAAAAATTCCACACATGCTGGGACTGGAACCCGCGACCTCTGGCTAACCGTGCCAGCGCTCTCCAGACTGATCTAATAGGCAAGTGCAGGCATCTGCAAAATTTCGAACCTCTTTACAAACTTCTCTGTTTTTACGTACAGGCAGCGACTTCTGGCTGAAGGTATTTACATCACTTGCAGCCCCGAGTAGGTACCCACTTTGCAGTTAAGTTTTAGATCGGAATGATATCGCTATACTAACATGATTATATTCTTTGTTGCACTAGTCTGTACTAAGGACAATTTAAAAAAACGGCGCAGTTAGCCAGAGGTCGCGGGTTCAAGTCCCGGCGTGGGTGGAATTTTTAGCCTTAAATGGGTTTTTAAAATTTAAGTCAATACACAATATT
Source organism: Yponomeuta malinellus (assembly GCA_947308005.1). Classification (NCBI taxonomy): domain Eukaryota; kingdom Metazoa; phylum Arthropoda; class Insecta; order Lepidoptera; family Yponomeutidae; genus Yponomeuta; species Yponomeuta malinellus. Next base: position 3,274,348 of record OX371007.1, on the reverse strand, counting down.
GGTCTTCGTAAAATATGTTCATAATTACAATCAAAATAGTATCACATTAAAACATGTCATTATATTGATTCAAGAGAAACTTACAATGGAGAACCTGCAATAAAAAAAGTTATAATAGAATCGAAGAGAAATCTACGACTAATACTTTTCATAATGTGACCTGTCAAAAAGTCACTCTAGTCACGTGGTACAAAAACGCGCCATATAAATCGGACTTAAGCTATGACGTCTCAACTTGCAGGCAACACCTTATAATGTATGAATCGTTTATCGATATTCGAGTTATTTCATAAAATAGTGTTTTTTATGCATTTACATCCTTTTTAGAAAATGTTTAGAATTCAATGAAAAAACTAAATCTGATATGTTTTTCATTATCAGAGTAACTTGATCTTTCGCATTTTTGGGACCCCGAAAAAAATACATTTATACTTTTATTTAAAAAAAAAACTTGAGTTTTCCTACGTTTTCTATGGTATAAAAGCAATGCCACTTTAATCTAAGTTTGATGCAAGTTCCCCATTTTAATATATAACATAATATACCCATGTAATTTCGCCCAACTAAATCAGCGATTCTACCCAATATTGAGCTGTATACAGGTCTGTAATTTGATTATGATGATAAAGACCGCTTTAATAAACACTTCATCAATTAATAATTACTTCAGTAGAACACAACGAAATTGTAGAATACTGTGTGCAACGGTAACCTCCAGACGAAAACGAAACCACGACTTCTGCCTTGGTAATCAGGCATCTAACTGCTAGGCCAACGAGGCAGTCTCACAATAAATTATTCTCGTAATTATGATTTCTCAATTCAAAGTCAGAAGTGGAATAAAGGTAAAACAATTTCCTTTGACGAAACCTGATATTCGAAGGCTTTTTTGCCGATAATGATTTATAAAAAAAAAAACTGAAAAGCAGAGCGCAAATTTAAATAAGAAAGCTCCGATCTTCATTGATATATTTTTCTCATCAAAATTAAAGGCAGGACAAAAGAAAGCAATCAATGAAATAGGTAACTCCGAATAAGTTGGACTGAATTTGGTTTCTTGAACAGACGTAAATTATTACGGTATGCGCATGAAAAAAATATCTCGTTCGGAAAATATTAAATGAACATCCTGTTACTTTAAGGGAGTTGATATAGTAAGCAGACAAGCCACACGGCCGGGGCGCTGTGACGCAATAATGTACAGGTACGCTATAGAACATGCGCGGGCGCGCGTTAGGCGCCTTTGCCGCTGCCTTTTGTGGCAACTTAGATACACCACAGGCTACATCTATGGTCCTGTTTTATTTATTCGTTTTGTCTGTTGTGTGTTTAGTTTTCTTTCTGTTGTTGTGCATATTATGTTACTTATCTGCTTATTTTGTTTCTGTGATGTATCTTGTTGGTATAATAATCTTTCTTCTTTTTCTATTTTGTTCTACACTGCCGTCCACAAGCTAAAACGCCGTTATCTTCAAAAATCAACTTTCGAGTTATGCGCAAAAGACCTGGGAAATTACAAAATTACATGCTACTTGATATACATAACTTGACTATACTTGAAATATAAAAAAATAGATGTTTTTGAGTACTTCCATCTTTAATTAGTAACGATAAATTCAGTTTAAAAGTCACTCGCCTGACGCGACACAAATCTGTGTCCAACTTAGTATGGGCCACCAGCATTCTATTCCGCGAGGGCATTTCAGGGGTTAAACATAATTATTATTTAATAATGAAACTAACATAACGTCAATTTTCTTAGTTTTTTTATCTCGGGAAGTATAAAAGCTGGGAAAATTGGGTTGGAGGGATCGATACAGATTTTTTTTTCTGATTAAGATGTCATCAAAAAGTCATAATCATTTGGATGATAGATAACGGAATTTTAGCTTATGGACGGCAGCATAGAGTTCTTACATGTTTGTGTAGCAACGCCCTGGCCGCGCACCCTGTCCGCTTGCTATAATACCCTTAGATGTGAGAATTTCTGTAAAGTTACAGAATTCCTGCTAAGTTAATTTTAGTTGCTATGTTGAACTAACTGCACCGTTTGTAGTTGGTTAGTTTTGATACTGCCCTCTTGTTTGTGGCACTGTGACCGAACCCATGCCTTGGGCGTAGAGCAAGCAAGAGGGTAGTGTGTGGAGAGTTTCAAATACTTCCAGCCTAAGATTTAAGAGCAATATAGATTGTAAAACATATATATAAAACCAGGAGCAACGGCCAACAAACTGTTATGCAATTTGGCGGAAATACAAGTCACGTTTGTTTCGGTATCTGTCTGAATAAAAATCTTTGATCAATCAATCAGTTAACAGCTGAACCTTGACATTTTTGTTGCAAGGTAACTAAGGAAATTAGAGAAACGCAATAAGAAGAAAAAAAGTCAGGATTTTAGTAAGAATATTTTAACACAGTCTTATCTACATTATCTAAACTAATAAGGTTTGCATCACATGTCTGGGCGCATCATCGGGTCTGAAATAAGTGCCTGTCAGTTTGTCGCCGTCGACAGAACCGTTGTGCTGGACATCATTATCATCATCATCATCATAATCATCATCATCATCATCATCATCATCATCAACAACATCATCATCATCATCATCAACATCATCATCTACACTAATATATAAAGAGACAAAGTTTTTAAATTTTGAGTATAGTAGGCACCTCCAAAATTACTCATCTGATTATGCGAATTCTTTCACCAATATTTTGTATAGACTTTCATGGCGGGCATAAGCTATTTTTAATTATCCCTGAATTCGAAGCAGGTAACGCCGCGGCCATAGCTAGTCGTATCTTAAGTGCCAATAAGGTCATCGTATATTTACGCACAACGTACCCTATTACTGCACTCTGCTGTTGAAACTACTTTGAAACTCATAATGTTGTCATTTATTCATAGTTTCAAAGACCCATTTTCGTTCGTATTTCGAGGGATAAGTCTAACACAGCGAATAGTATTCTTGCGAGCCGAAAACTTTTGCCAATTTCGCGGGATTAGTATTCAACATAGCGATCAAACAAATACCGAGAACAACTTGACCCTTTGAAGACAAACACTTAGCTCTGACGACAAAGTGAAGAGTACTTGAAAAGGTTTTGGTGGAGACTCTGATAACATCGTTGATTCGATACTGATTGGGAAGAAAAGCGGTGTTTACAGTCTACGATGGTTAAATTGCAAGTTAAATTGTCTAGTCTGTATCAAAATAGAATAGGGAACTTGCGTCTAACTCAGATTGGAGTGACTTTGCCTTTATACCATAGAAATCATAAATTTTAAAAATACAACAATAAAAATATTTTATTCGGGGTTTTCGGGGTAACAAAACATGCGAAAACTTCTTAGATTTCGTTTTGTCATTAAATTCTGAATGTTTTTTATAAGGGTGTACATACATAAAAACATTATTTTACGAGATAACTCAAATATTGATAAACGCTTCATACGTTATAAGCGTTACGTTAAGGAGTGACATCATACTTTAAGGCGCTAAGATTTGTATGACGCGTTTAAGTACCACGTGACTATATTGACTTTTTGACTGCCAATATTACAAAAAGCACTTTTAACGTGTTCGCTCCTATTCATCTCTATTTATATGACTTTTTTTTCCTTTATACTTGTTTATGTTACTGGTTATGCCTTTTTTTTCTTGTGAGGTGTTAATTTGTCCCAGTAAATGTCTTTCTTTGTTTCTTTCTATTATATTTAAATTCTATTCTATTCTACTATATAAACATTTTTAGTGCAAGTTCTCCATTGCACAAAATGCTGAAAATCCTAAGATAGTTAACTATTTATCGTCATTCATATTGCAAAATGTCACATGTGAAAAAAATATGTTTTTTGTTTTTTCATCGAAACAGTATGAAAATTAGTAAATTAGAAGAAAATTAAGTCTTAATAGTATACACAGCTAATCAGACCGAGGATTACTATGTCTTGCACGTGTGACAGAACCTATTTTTTATACAATTTCGATAAAAGGCGTGAAATACCTCAGACAATAGGGTTTCTTTTCTCATGTTTTTGTTCTCCATTAGCGAGGGTTATGGCTACAACAAATTGGTAAACATGGTAAATTGGTAAGTTAGAAAAAAAGTTATTGGGACATGCCGGGATCCGAACCCACGACCTCCCGAATGTGAGGCCGGCTACCGATTCGCTACCACCGCTCGAAATGTGAGGATATGATATGACGCGATTCGAGATTGTTGGATTATTAATATACAACTCAATACATCCCGCAATATTCATAAAAAAAATTGTATGTGTATTACAGTGGTGATACGAAAGTTTACCCATTTCCACAACGAGCCAACTCTCGCGCCGCGCTTGCCCTATACATTTTTAAACGTGTCGCGAGCAGACAAACTTTACTTTTTTTTGTTGCCAACCAGCCATTTATGAATTGCTGCGAGTACAGTCGAAGGAAAAAATCCCAAAATCTCAATAAATAAACGCGATTAGACCCGTTTAATATGTATTTGATGACCTCCGTGACGCAGCGGTAGCGCCTCTGGCTACCATGCGAGAGGTCCCGGGTTCGAATCGCGGCTGGGGGCAAAAAAAAAACCCCAGGTCTTGGATGTTTACGTGTTTGTGCTGTCGTTGTTTCTGTATCCCACGATACAGGGTATCCTAGTGTGGGGCCAGAAGCAATGTATGTGCCTGTACGTAAAATGTTAAATGTTATAGTTATAAATAAATAATAATAAATAAATAAATCGTTTATTTACTTTACAAAAGGCTTACAGTGACATAATTGGGCAAGAGCTTCCTTTTAAGTATGGAAATACCTGTATCAGGAAGCTCCGCTCCTCCACACTTGGACGCTATATCTAATGTTGGTCTAAATGCTAATCAACTTATTTTCTAGGTAGGTATTACCGTATCTATGTATGTATAGTGTATTATGATGTGTGTGTGTGTGTGTGTGTGTGTGTGTGTGTGTGTGAGGGTGTGTGTGGGTGTGTGTATGTGTGTGAGGTATAGTGAGTAATATTTTTCTTAATTTAGGGTGTTAGTTTAGTACACTCAGACTCTCGGAAGAAAAATTGGCCAAAAAATTCAATCTGAAATACTATGAGTACTATAGTATAATACCCGGCAGACAACTTGAACAAAATCCGCGCAGTTGGGATGTTCTTACGAGGGAAATTTTCATCCGCGTCCTTCGCCAATGATCCGAACTTCGCCCGTGCAAAGTCGAAGTCGGTTAGACTATCTGTCGGGCATCACACCAATGTACAGAGATTAAGCAAACATTAGGCTAGCTAAAAATTCTAAGGAGTAAGCTACTTACCCATAAGGTTACATACAATGTATGAGAGTATTCACATCAAATCACAATTAACAACTTTCTTGCCAACATCAATTTAGTAGTTAACATATGAGCATCGCGAGTCAGTAATAAATACAGTCGAAGGAAGTTCCAAATGTTGTTGCAAAGTCGCGCGTAGATGTAACTTAATATGAATAGGTATTAAGCTTGATCCGTTCTCACTATACAGTCATAAGCAGCCTATATGCACCCCACTGCAGGGCACAGACCTTCTCTCAAAGAGAGATAGTACGGGCTTACCTAATCACCACAAAGTGCTAACCACGGATTGAAGTTTACAAGTCTACGTGAACACCTCAGACACTCAGTTTCCCTCACCATTTTTAGGGTTCCCAACCTGTACCCAAAGGGTAAGGGACCCTATTGCTAAGACTCCGCTGTCCGTCCGTCCGTTTGTCTGCCACCAGGCTGTATGTCATGAACCGTGATAGATATGTTTCTGTTGCCGCTATAACAATAAATAGTAAAAACAGAATCAAATAATTATATAAGGGGGGCTCCCATACAACAAACGTAATTTTTTTGCCGTTTTTTGCTCGATATTAACCTGTAAACGCTTGAAATATTCAAATGTTGTAAAGATAATGGTACAGAACCCTTTGTGCGTGAGTCCGACTCGCACGTGGCCGGTTTTTCCTTCAAACTTAGCGTGTGGTATTGCTACTAAAATATCTCAAATGTGGGTAACTTTCAAAACAAAGTCATTGGTACATGCCGGGGTTAAAACCCACGATCTCTCGCAAGTGAGGCACAGGATCTACCCATTGGATATCACCACTGCCTGTCTCACCCCCGGTTTCTCGTACACTAATAAGCTACCGTTAACAGCGGTCAGCGGTTTCTTTTTGTATGCACTTTGGTCAATTGATAGTTGCTAACAGTAGATTAACAGCGTGTTAGTGTACGAAAAACTGGGGGTCAATAGATTAATGCGTGTAAAGGTAGATGTGAGGCCGAGCGGTGGTAGCCTAGTGGGTAGAACATTGGACTCGGAAGCGGGAGACCCAGGTTCGATCCACAGTGCGGGCATGTACCTATGACTTTGTATTAAGTTATGTACATTTGTGAAGTTATAGTAGCAATACCACTCGCTAACGGTGAAGGAAAACATCGTGAGGAAACCTGGGTGTCTGAGCTATTCACATACCTCAGCGCTTGAAATCGCCAATCCGCGGTGGGCACGCGTGGTGATTAAGCCCATACTCTCTCTCTCTGGGAGAAGGCCTGTGCCCTACAGTGGGACGTAGGCTGCTTATTGAAGGTAGACGTGTTGTCGACTGTACAGTGACGTAACTACCAGAGGGGTACATGAGTGCGGCGGGCACCTTTATTGCCCATTCCCGCTACCCGGGTTGCGTTACACATTAGGGCTTCGATAAGCAACCTCACTTGCAAGGTTTTCAGCGGTTGTAATGCTATCCTCTAGGTACTGTAATATCTCTTTGTAAAATGTAACACGCTATTTTATTTATACTCAGATTTAAGGAGTGTTTGTGAAAAAGAAACATAACTTGACATTACTATGGCAACGTAAAACAGTCACACAATGTGCATAAGTTGTCTTTGATTCACTCATTTAAAATAAATGTTTTAAAATGTAAATCAAGGTGTTTTTACTGATTACAGCATCTAAAAAGATGCCAAAACAATCAAGGAGCAATATTATTTTATTCCAGTATTTTTCATCGATTCCCTAGCCTAGCTGGGGATTCCCTTCAAAATATTTAAAATAAGACTAGAAGGCTCTGCCAGCCAGCTACTATAAAGAGGAATCGTTACAGTACTTAAGGCAAATATACATACTCATATTTAATACATACATACCTACATACGTTCATACATTCGTTCACTCATACGTACGTACATAAGATAGGAATTTTCTTTTCTCAAACATGCTCGGAAATTTGAGCATAGCGAATTAGAGATAATAGGGTTAGTTTTGTTTGGTTCCCGTAGCTAGAAATTGTTTTGGAGCCGAGGCAGGCTGAACACGCGTGGCGTTAAGCTAATGCCTCTGGCCCATGGCCATTAGGTATTTACTGTCTCGATAGCCTCTTTATCGGAGTGTTTGACCAGAAGTCGCTTGTTCACCAATATATTCGATCATGTCTCGTTACGTATCAAGATGTTTCAAACGTAGTTTAGCATTTTAATGACTCGTTGGAGTTCCGAAAAGGAGGAGGTTCTCAATGCGTCGGAATCTTTTTTCGTATGTTCCCCGATTACTCGTTCTTTTTATGTTGGAAATGGTAGACTTAACAGGTAGTCCCATAGTCATCAAGTTAAGATCTGATGATGAAATCCTGGAGAAACTGTGGGAATTCTTCAAATTTTAATGGCACACATGAAGCGATTTAAATAATTTTTATTGTGACTCGTGCATTTGCTTCCTGAAAACACAATTTGGCGAAGTCGTAGTAACTAATATTCTGGAAAAATCGTGAAAAATATTTTTTTTCAAATAAAATTTGCAAACCGACTTCAAAACACTACAGCACTAAAAAAACAGAAATAATTTAAACGAATATGACCTTTAAATTCGGTGAAGATATTGTATAATATATTTTGGAGTCGTTGCCCAAAATGTGCTGGTCATGTAACTTGGCACCGGCTCCTGGCTATACAATACCTACGAAGTCGATTTTAATTTTTTATTTCAAATTTTTTTTAAACATGCTTGGAAATTTGAGCATTATTTCGGCATCCTTCTTCGAGATAAATCGAAATCGCTGTACTGGCCAATTACATGGCTGAAATTGTATGAAAATCCATATCTGTCGTGTTTTAGCTGCCAAATAAAATAGGAGAGTACCTTCAGCAGTATTTCCGAGCTGAACCAACTTATCTAGTGTAGGACTCAAACCAACATTTTCCACAACTCAGTCATTTCTATTACTGTAAATAAATAATTGTAAATATTGTACTTTTCCTTCCTGCTCTATCGCGAGCGCGAGCCTACGCTTGTCCACTGCTGGACATAGGCCTCTCCTATTGCACGCCACTGAGCACGGTCCTCGGCTACTCTCATCTAGCTCTTGCCAGCCGCCCAGCGGAGATCATCGCTCCACCGAGTCTGAGGATGTCCTACACTACGTTACCGATCCGCGGTGTCCACTCAAGAACTCGTCTAAGATCTACTCGGACGAAGATTAATGATGATGATGACTTCCTCAACATTCATTAATGCTTACGCAGTCCAATAGACATTGTGGCGGAATTAATGCTAAATACCTACTTTGTTCTAAATATTGACAATAGTTACAAATGATACGGCATCTTAAAGATATCTATATATCTATCTATCTATCTATACAGCCCATGAAAGACGCCCACTGTTGGGCATAGACAGATAGAGATACTTTCGTATTTAAAATATTGATTGTTTCTTTGTGCACAAGAACGTGGAATGCCGTGGATTTCACGCTTCTAGCTTCGCAAATAACGGATATCCGTAGATACAAAGTCTTAAGCCTAGACCTGAATGAGGACGTCGAGCTTCAATTTTTAGTAGGTGGGAATAAACACGAAGATGCGGGCACAGGACAAGAATCATAAAACTAAAATGGAAATAGATCGGGAATTTGGCTGGGCATGAAGATGGCCAGTCGACTAAGGTAGCTACTGAATAGTAGCCAAGAACGGTTCGACGATTGGTGGGCTAACCGCCAGCCGACATTTTGAAAGAGGCTGGGAAACATTGGAAACACGAGACTAGCAAAGGACCGGATGGGTTGGCGTGAAAGAGAAGAGGCCTATGCCTAACAGAACGCACTGTTTATGTACTAACTAGACTAACTTATCTACAAACAAAATGTGCAACGATATGTTGAACATGCTAAGCTTGGAGATTCAACGTTCTCATTGAGGCCTCGATTGAGACTTTTTGTTAGCCGGGTTTACATTCTTTTAAAAACCTTTTTTGTTTCTCAATCACCATCATCATCAGCAGATAGCAGCATTTTCCCCGAAGTGCCATCTCTCACGGTCCCCTGCCATCCGCATCCACGGACCTTCCGCCGACTTTACATTCGGGCCATCGGGCTGCTGGTCCACCCCCTGAATGTCAGCCTGTTTATTAGTTAACATTTTTGGAAATTCATCCATAACAGCGCATAGTAGGTAGTTCCCCCACACCGCCGTAAGGAACTAACACTAGCCGTGCTATTCATGCTATTCAAACAGTAAGTTTTCTCATTAAACCGGTGAAGGGAAAAGTTTGCCGTTGAATGAGCATTCATATCGGCGTATTTACGACCGAGCGTGACAGAGGCTTTATCATGGAAGGACGGTCAGAAGCATGGACTAGGGAAAAGACTTCGCTTGTGCGTGATATTTGTTACGTTGGGTATTCTGTCTTGCTCTCAAATGCTAATATTTTTTTATAAAAAAATATTCTTTTGATAAATGTAGTCGAAAGAAGGACGGTAATGGTGACCGAATCTCGAGTCTGAAGTGGCGATGGGCGGGACACCGGGCGAGGCGGGAAGACGGCAGGAGGAACGGGGCAGTAACGGAGTGGCGGCTGAGAACCGGGCGACGGTCAGTGGGTAGACCATCAGCCCGATGGTCGGTCGATGTGGTCGGGTCGGCAGGACGCCCGTGGATGCGTATGCCGAGACACCGCAAAGGATGGCGTGATGGGGAAAAGGCCTATACTCAGCAGTGGATAGCGTCACTCCATTTCCTTCCGTGGATGTCGTAGAAGGCGACTAAGGAAATACATTACCAGGAGACGGGCAGGAGCGTCTTCCTGAGATGCCAACCACTTACTGCGATCGCCAACCCGCCTGCCAAGCGTGGCGATTATGGCAAAACCCTTCATGGTTATGAAAACCACGGAGGAGGCCTGTATCCTGCAGTAGGCGTCAAATGGCTGATGATGATATGAGGTGTGTTTGTGCACGGGCCGCAGCCAAGCGCATTTTTTTATTTATTTTTTATTGGTGGTTTGAAAACTTAACTACTGTTATTATTATTATAATGTTGAAATATATTCTGAGGCTCTTCTAGATACCGACAACTGTTTACCGTTAGTTATTAGCCTTAAAATGTATGAAATATCGGGGGTCAGTCTATAAAGCATAGACCAAGTTGTGGTCTTATTCCATGGAAGTGGGTTTTTCATAAACATTGTCCGGCTTTTATACAATTTACTATAAAATCGAGTACGCAACAAACCAGACATTTTAGTGTCTTGTAATAGATCATCTTACTTTAAAACTCTTAGAATTTTTTAGATAACTTCGCAATAGCAACAAAGAAAAAGGGGAAATGCGACTTAATTGATGTGAAAATTGTTCACTAATTAAATCTACTGAAACTCACTGACGGACGTTCTGTGACTTCCGACGTCGCACAATTTATGGAGGCGTGTGACAGACGGGCTTCTTAGGCTTATCTGACCTGAATTGCCGCAAAACGTATGTGTCATCGTGTTCTGTTACACAAATTGGGTGATACCCTGTCAGACCTTAACTCTCTCTCTGTTAATTAAGTGAAAACTTTTTTTCTAAAAGAATAAAATTAAATGTGGAGTTTCTTTGATAGCTTCTTCTTAACATATTTTTTTTATTGTGACTCTAACAACTTTTTTATTAACTACCCTCCTCAGTCCTGACCTTGAAATTATCAATTGAAAACCATTATTATTTTTAAGGTCTGGACTGAGGAGGTTAAGTAAACATTTTGTTTTATAATGAAGAAGCAGTGACCGCGGCTTCGCTTGCGTGGAGTTCAATTTGTGATTATAAGAGTATCAGGACAAAAACTCTTTTTTTGTACTATAAAGTGTTCTCTACTTACTCACAATTATAATTCTTATTATTCTACTGAAAATTTACGTAAATTATAATTTAAATTGTTCAAATAAGTAATATTGTCCGTTGAGACGAGAGAGAGGAAATTCCAGTCCTAGTACCAGACCCTGGTCACATATGTTCACCTAAATACTCATCAAGCTCGACCAAATAAGCCGAAACTCGAAGAGTCTGCTTTTATCCGTCCAGAAGTTTTAGTATTTACCTTCTACATTCTTCTACTTCTCCTTGTAGTTCGATTATAACGTTAGGTCCTGGTCACTAAGCTTCACCAAAGTCCTCATCAAGACTTATCATAGAGCTTAAATTTGAAGGGTCTCCTACTGTCTGTTAAAACTAAAACCTTATCCACCTTCTATCATTAGACCCTCGACACCAAGTTTTGCAAAAGTCCTGATCAAAACAAGCCCAATCTCAAAGTAACTTTGCAATATACCACATCTAACTTTATGTAATTGTGCATACAAATTATTAAAAATAAATCTATTTTATTCTATTCTATTCTATCTGCTGTAATCCGTTGAAGAAATCCCGTATCCATATCTTATTCCCATCATCACACCTTTGTAACAAAATATAAAATAACGTGACATGACATGACCACACACGACATGACCTCACACGACACCCCACGATACGACACGACACGACACGTTACGATACGGCACGGCACGGCTCGGTACGACACGACACGACACGTCAAGACACGGCACGGCTCGGTACGGCACGGCACTGCACGACACGGTACGGCATGGCACGACACGACAGAACACGAAACGTCACGGCACGACACGACCCGACACGACACGCACGACACGATACGACATGACATAACATAAACTCATGCCTATATCCCGGAGTGGTGGGCATAGACCAGGGTCTGCAAGCCATGATCCTGACAGATCTCGTTCGCTTCATCGAAATTCATTAGTCGTTGCATGCACGCACGCCGGTTTCGGGTACTTTTTATCTTACATTACACCTTAAGCCACGGTCCCACGGCCCCCTTTCACACAAGCCAGATCGCGCCAGACCAGACTGACAGGCGATGGGAACCGTCGCATCCGATGAGGCCTGCGGTGGCCTGTCGCCGCCCGCCCGCCCGTGCGATCCGTCGGGAATCGGTAAGTACAGGCGCGGCGCGGCGTGGCATGAATGGGCGCGTCTGCGTCGGTTCTAATCATTTAGGTATGTCACCTCTGGCAGCGCGTGCGCATACACGCATGGCGTCCAACAGGCCGACACAGGCATCGATTTTTTATGTATATATTACCTATATAGTGTAGAAGTGTAAGTAACAATATTTGGATTAAATTTCATTGAATTATCAATCGCGTGGCGATAAATGTCAAAACATGCGGAGCTACCTAACGGGTTTCCTTACGATGTCTTGTAACCCGAACTATAACGTCGTCTCCAACATTATTTCTACTAAATTAAAGCTAAATAGATCCTAGTGTTATTGTCTCATCTCTTTGAATAAAACTACTTCATCATCATCAGCCTATGCTTGTCCACTGCTGGACATAGGCCTCTCCTATAGCACTCCACTGAGCACGGTCCTCGGCTACTCTCATCCAACTCTTGCCAGCTGCCCTGCGAAGACTACTTATTTAGTATTTATTTTATTTACATAAACATTCAAAAAGTTATTACATAATCCGACATTAAACATCATGATTACGCCTGAGTAGCAACTGGCACGGGCTGTTAGTTGCGAGCATATGGCGAACCGTGAGAGGGGTTCGTGGAGGCTTAGGAGTGGATACAAACTTTGGTTTCACCCTTCGTGGACTCCGCGGGTCAATCCAGCCAGCACTTGCGCTGGACTCCTGGCCAAACACCGTCTAAATATGAAGTGACAATGACAACCATAATAAATACAACTGACATACATTAGATACGTTTTTGGGATTGAATTGAAAAGTCGCCTTATTGTTTTGATCCGCATTTATATTGAAGAAACGTGAACTACTTTTTGGAATACAAGACGCCGGGACAATCCAGCGCCCACCTAGGCTGCCGTGATCGTCCTTCGTCATCCGCGGGTGTGAAATCCAGGTACGTCCACCCTAACGCTTACCAACGAGCACCCTTCTGGTGTTGTCCATTGTCGCTAATACAGTCCACCCAGTTGCCGCTCCCGCCGCACCACATCGAAATATTAAAATTACTAAATTAATTACAATGATTACTTAGAATATTATTATTATTACCTACTGATTATAATAATTATCTCGCCAATTAGATAAGTATATTTTTTTTGTACAAATTCTCCTTTGAATTTTGTTGGGTTCACCTTTGTAGGCTCTGTGGGTTGTCGTGCACATTACCCACCTCCATTTTTTGTTCAGTGCCGTCAATTTGGCGCTCTCACGGTCGACGGCTGTGAGCCTCAGTTTTTGCTCCGTTCTTGATACAGAGGTCGTTTAACGACCTACTTTTAGACCACGTCATGTACAAGGTTTGATGATTATGAGAATTTGCCAATTTACAAATTATGCTTATTTATATTTTTCACCAATAGGTACTATTATAAGAAGCCCTAGTGACGCTTATCGCGGATTGGCAATTTTATGCCCTGAACACCTTATCTACTCAGGTTTCCTCACAATGTTTTCCTTCACAATTAGCGATTGGTATTGCTACTACGAAATCACAAAAATATACGTAACTTATAAATCGATGGTACATTTTCATTTCTTTCTCTCTCTATCTCTTTCTTTCTCTCTTTCTTTCTTTCTTCCTTTTTATCTTTCTTTCTTTTATGGCTGCTTTTACTTCTGGCATCCCACACTGTCACACATTCTAACATTTTAAATAATAATCTTAATATACGTTTGACAGATGTGGTCTAAGGCGGTAAGAGAAAGTAAAATAAAGGAAATTCACATACATATTTGCTATCTTTTACCTAGTTTTTGTCAATCATGAACATCTTACGCCATATTTCTCAACCAAAAACTAAATGATTCAAAACTTTAAAAACGTCAAAAATATCTGTAAATTTAAGTATATTAAGTGCCACTTAAAATCACAATTGACAAAACTATCTATATTGATTTCTATTCATTGCAAAAGTCAGTCAGAATCAGAAGACCGGCCGTAGAAGAACTCACGGGCTACAAAACTTGGCTGAATGGTTTCAGATAGGCACCATGGATTTGTTCCGAGCCGCCACATCACGGATCACAGTGGCTACAATGATAGCTGACCTCCGATAAAAGATGGCACCACAGGAAGAAGAAGAAGAATGTACAAGCGAGAAGAAAAAAGTTTGCATAGTGTCGGTCAAAGTTTTCGCTGTGAATTCGCGGCGTGAATATGCAGCAGCTTGAGTCGAGACAGCGAACGCTCGCAAGGAATCAAGACAAGATGGCCGCTTGATTAATTCGTCTAAGAACAGAATCACAGCCAGGAAAAGTGTTTCTGATAGCTCGCCGTTCTAATTTATCACGTTGATTAAACTGGATTTTTTCGTCTGTTCAGGTTGATTGGCACGATGAGAGAAATATTGACGACGGTAAATGGGTGGAGGATAATATAGAACCTGCACAAAATCGCGTTTTAATATAATCAGAGAGGCCATGTTAAAAGATAAATAAAGGTGGTTAACATTTTTCTCTACGAGTCATACTTTTCGTAATGTGACTTGTCGAAAAGTCATTGTAGACACGTAGAACAGAAACGCGCCATACATGTCGGACTCAGAATATGACGTCACAACTTGCACGTAACCCCTTATAATGTATGAAGCGTTTATCAATATTCGAGCTATCTCGTAAAATTATGTTTTTGTCTAGGTATCTATACCCTTTTTAGAAAAGGTTTAGAATTCAATAAAAAAACGAAATCTAATAGGGTATTTTTATTAGAGTAACTTGATTTTTCGCATTTTTCGAGACCTCGAAAACTGAAAAATATTTTTATGATTTTTTTATTAAAAAAATCTTGAGTTTTTCTATATCTTCTATGTTATAAAAGCAATGCCACTTGGTGAAGGCATATGGCCAGCGGTGGAACATGCATACTTACTTACATATATTCATACATCATCATCATCAGCCATTTTTTAGCCCACTGCAGGACATAGGCCTCCCTCATGGTTTTCCGAGCTTCCCGGCCTTGTGCTTCCTGCGTCCAGCGACTCCCCACCACCGCAACCAGGTCGTCAGACCATCTGGTCGGGGGCCTTCCCACACTGCGTCGTCCGGTCCTCCGGTCCGCGTACATAAATACATGCAAATGGCCTCAGTCTGGATGTATTTCCATGTTTGTGGTGTCCTTGTCTTGTTACCATAACACAGGGTGTCCCAGTTTGGGAAGGACAAGTGATTCTATTGTGTGGAATTATTATTATTATCACATAAACACATGGAGTGCATGCATAGAGAGGCGGTGGTCTCTACCACCGCTCTCTATGCATCCACTATGCATGATGCCCTGTATGAGCGGTAGAACTCCGGCCTCACATTTAGGAGACCATATACCACAGACTTTGTTTTCTAATCTACGTACATTTGTGAAGTAGGAGTGGCACGCGTGCCCACCGCGGATTTTTATTGTTATTATTATTAATTCTTTATTGCACAAATACAGTATACAAAAGGTGGAGTTAATGCTAATGGCATTTTCTACCAGTCAACCTGCAGCTTAGGTATGTGATCACCTTAGACACTCAGGTCTCCTTACGATGTTTTTCTTCACAGTTAGCGTGTGGTATTGCTACTATAAATTTGCAAGGATGGGACGCATATAACAGGCCAAATAAAAAAGGAACTTTGAATGAAAGTAACGCCAACATAGGTCTCTTCTATAAGTGAACGAATACTGAAAAAAATGCTCTTTTGTTAG
This sequence comes from Yponomeuta malinellus, assembly GCA_947308005.1. NCBI lineage: Eukaryota > Metazoa > Arthropoda > Insecta > Lepidoptera > Yponomeutidae > Yponomeuta > Yponomeuta malinellus. The sequence goes on along the minus strand of OX371007.1, from coordinate 3,258,321 downwards.
ATGCGAGACTTAGTGGAAATAATAAGCATTAGTATAGCATGTATAGCTAAGTTACTAACATAGTTGTAAACTCTTTTACTAAAATAGTATTGATACTTTTGTCTGATATCATAGATTGATTGCAATCTATACGTCTAAATCTATACTAATATTGGTAAAGCTCTCGTTTCTCTCCTCTCCTTCCTCCAGTCTCCTCTCCTTCCTTCTTCTCTTCTGTCCTCTTATTATATTGCAATGTAAGCTAACTTCGGGGCTTCTATTCTCTCTTCACAAAATCGTTTATTACTTGACAATAATCAAGATGCGAATGAATCAATACTTTTCGATACTCAAAAACTAGTATAGGTGGCAGCACCATCTCCGTAGCGCCACCTGGTGACATATGCCGGAACCTTTTGTCTTGAAGGGTCATGGGTTCGACGACGTTCCTTGCCATGATGACATATGGCGTTAACAATATTATAAAGAGGAAAAGTTCGGAAGTTTTTATGTTTGTAAATTAGTATGTAGGGGGTAGATAGATAGATAGTTACATAGATAACACTTTATTGCACACAAGTAATTTACAAAGATATAAGGTTATACTCCGAAAGTACTTATCCGACGTCAAAAAATCTTTCACAGCAAGAATGAAACTTCAGAGTGGACATTGGCTATAGAATAATTCGTTTGCCACGCGAACGTGGTCTGCTGCTGGTAGTCATAAAATAAAACGACCAACCAAGTGCAAATTGTATCACCATAGTGGAAACGTAGACAGAGCAATTCGCTCGCGGCACAATTCCGTTCGCGAATTGTACACGTCCCGAATTAATAACTGACGCGAGACTGGCGGTAATGACAACTCAGTGTAATCTCCATTCAAGTTTACATTTGACTAAACAAATTGCCGCTGCGCTAGTTCGTAGTTTCGGTACAGTAAGTTAACCGATGATAAGAAGTCAGTTTTTTTTCTACACCAATGTACTGCAAAGGTTTATTTAATTTTATTTTTATTTTATTTAGAATAGAAAACATGTTACAGATACATTTCCCAAATTTTGCATCATCATCAACCCATTATGTCCCCACCGAGGGGCACGGGTCTCTTCCCTGAGGAAGGTATAGGCCATACTCCACCACGGGGGCCAAGTCCGGATTGGTGGAGGCTTGTAGACTAGTGGCTAGTCTACTGTCAGAAGTTGTCAAGCCGCCCTAAGGCCTCTGACTTGGCTTAACGACTGCCATAAAATAACATAACATGACATAAAATATGTAAAATTTGGTAAAGCGAGGGTTTCCACAAAAGAACTAAATAAGTAAAAAAAATTGAAACAATTCAATTCAATTTAAATAGTTTTATTCAGAATAAAAACAAAATGTTTTCTCAATGAACGTCAAAGTTGTTAGTGTCACAATTAATAGATTATGCGTAGGAGAAGCTGACACAGAAAGTCCACGTTTATTTTTTCCAAAACACACTTCAAATAAATTACCTATCTATTACTTTACTACTATAAATAATAATAACTTCCACATAATACAATTACTTGATCTCGTCCTAAACTAAGATACCTTGTGCTATGGTAACCAGGCAAGGACGTCACAAACATGAAAATACATCCACAATCCTGTATACTCGCTGACTGATTGACTGACTGGTCCACTACAGGTTTTCTCAGAAACAGCAAGTGCTACGCAAAACGATGAATGAGAAACATATAGGAGAAATGTGTATGAATTCCAGTCATTCTTTGAAGCCAATTTTTGAATATCGAACGCGTTCTCTTACACGATGAGGCTAACTTTTTTGTTAGTGTTCTTTCCATAATCGAATTTTGAAATATTTTTATGTGGAAGTTATTAACATATTCTTTATTGCAAATCATTAGAAAATTGTTTTCGGTTATTCTAAATTCAAAATGGTGGGGTCAGTATGGCCGTCCAAAAATTGGCCATTTTTCGACATCCACGCAAAAAGTCGGCAGCCAACTGGGCATATGCTGGAGATATGCTGTAAATGGTATCGTGCTCAGGTATATGAGAACAATCGGACATTTTGGAATTTCAAGATGGCGGCGTCTACCCATGCTATGCATGGTTTGTGTCATCAAAGAGACAAGGTCCACCAAAAAAAAAATTGAATTTTTAACCTATTATATTATGCATTTTTAACCTTTTATATTTTTTAAGTTATGTACATTTGTGAAGTTATAGTAGCAATACTACTCGCTAACGGTGAAGGAAAACATCGTGAGGAAACCTGAGTGTCTGAGCTATTCACATACCTCAGCGCTTGAAATCGCCAATCCGCGGTGGGCCCGCGTGGTGATTAAGCCCATACTCTCTCCCTGAGAGAAGGCCTGTGCCCTACAGTGGGACGTATATAGGCTGCTTATGTATGTATATTATGCATTTATTATAATGGAGCAATGAAAAACTCAGGAAATTATCTCTCTGCCTTTTTATGTACGCGTAGTACATAAAAAGGCAGAATCCACATTTTGAAAGAAATATCAGGCCATCATGCCTAAACTGTTCGACTGGAGTGCCCTTTAGTAAGGAAGGAAGAATCAGACAACGCTAATAATTCCATCTGTACGCTAACCGCAACCTATTAGAAGTTGAATCACTGTGATTAGCGTACTATAGGACGTGATGTCACATCCAAAATTCAACAAAGTTCCTTACCTCCTCAGCGACACAAATTGATACCTAACCCGTGCGCGTTAAGGCCTGTTTTGGTCTGCGTTGGCGTGATGGGTGAGACTTAGCTAAGGTTTGATAAATTGGCGCTTAGTTTGGATCCTAATCGACTGGAGTTTGTATTGGAGCTGTATCTATTTGGCGGTAGGGTTAGCATGTGCAGCAAAGACCGCTATTTTTAAGGGCCAATCTTCGACACTTAGAATGGCGAACTTTTACTAAAATGTTTCAATATAATCGGAGAGGCAAGACAAAGAGACAATGGTAGAAAATAAATAAAATGGGCATTTTTTTCTGTACGACTGATACTTTTCATAATATGACCTGTCGAAGTTAATTTAGTCATACTGTCAACAACGCATTTTCCTTTTTTGTGAAGACTATATACATCCCACTTCAGGGCACAGGCCTTCTCTCAGAGAGAGACTATGGGCTTAATTGCCACGCAGCTTATATAAGTTCCAATGTAGGGCACAGGCCTCCTCTCTGAGAGAGAGTAAGGGCTTTATCACCACGCATGCCCATCGCGGATTGGTTATTTCAAGCGCTGCAGTACGTGAACATCTCAGGCACTCATGTTTCCTCAGTGTTCACAAGTTGCATTAAATTAAATAATTTGATTAACAAAATTATACCGAACAAAAAGCATAATAGTGTAATATACAGGGTGTCCGGTTGCAGAATTAGGATTTTAAATTGAAATAAAAAAACTAATGCTAAGAATATTCATATAATAAAAGAGGTTATAGACAGAGAATAAATGCCCATTTTACTTTTTAAAAATTAAATCATCCAAATGTTGACCATTTGAAATTTAAATCCGCACTAACGCTCCATCGAATGTGATGCTTTGCACTAATCTACCCTGAATAGTTGAAAAATTATTCGAATTTCAAATCCTAATTCTGCCACCGGACACCCCGTACAATTTTATCTGATAGTGAAGAATAAGCGCACTGGGATTGATCGAACTACTGAAATATTGATAAACGCTTCATACACTATAAAGCGTCACGTGCAAGTTGTGACATCATAGTTTGAGCCCGATTTGTATGCCGCGTTATTGGACCACGTGACTATATCAAAACCGGCGTGCGCGCATGCAACGACTAATGAGTGTTGAGGAAGCGAAAGTGATCTGTCAGGGTCGTTGCAAGTGGCAGTCCCTAGTCTTTGCCTACCCCTTTGGGATACAGGCGAGTGTGTGTGTGTGTGTATGTATGTATGTATACTTATATTAACTCAACAGTTGACTTTTTGTTTTCAGGTATCGTTAAATTATCAAAAACTTCCTTTAAAGTATAATATAGACTGCTTGTGCTTATGTTTAGTTCTTATTTTTTGTTATTTATTTACTTACGATACAAAATAAAAAAATATATATTATTAATAACCAAAATCACAGAAACCTGAGAGGTTTATGCACGCATTTTCGGGGTACATTCTATAGAATAAGCCACTAGTTTTTTATCTAGTAGTAAGTATTTAGTTTAGCTTACAAGGTACTTATTCAATACAAGTGTACTCTTTTCGTGTTCAGCTTTAAATCACATAATACACTAGGTCAGGGCTTCCCAAACTTTGCGTCACCCTTAGACTTTGCGGTAGAATCCCAGATTGTTGCAGCTATAAAGAACATGTAGTGAAGAGGTAGTTTTTAAAAGTTGATTATTTCATTTGTGCCCAAAGCAGTCTTTGTATTTTTTTTTTGACTGGTAACATTAAAATATACACGTAGCTGAAACGGAAACTTAGTAAATCGTGTGTCAGTAAATCAGCCACCCGACGCCCACTGCAGGACACAGGATTCCCTCATGGTTTTCTTTAAAAATGGAGGGTTTTGCCATAATCGCCACGCTTGGCAGGCGGGTTGGCGATCGCAGTAAATACCTATGTGGTTGGAAACTCAGGAAGATGCTGCTCGCCTCCTGGTTATTGAATTCCTTAGTCGCCTTCTACGACATCCACGGAAAGAAATGGAGTGACGCTATTCGTAATCCTGCGCCACACGGAAATCTTGTCTATAACAATGAAAAAAATATATACGAGTAAACTGCGCTGGTTTCATCTAGATATGTTTATTCTATTCCGAAACTGCATCATGGCCTAGAATACTTGCATTTTAAATAAAACATCATTTATCCAATAGAAAAATCGAATTCCATAAAATAAAACAAAATAAATATCTCTTTTATTTAAATAATAATACATTGTTATTACTTTTGTAATGTCTTGTTAAATATTTCGTTTGCAATAAAGTATAATAATACGTCATTTGGAGTTTTTTTATAACTATTCCTAGGCTAGAGATACACATTAGTAGTTTTTTTTTTTCCAAATAGGGTGGAGTGAGAGGCGGGTGGGGCCGTCGCAAAGAAATGAGAAACTCTCAAGGCCGTCAAAGTCAAAATAAGTTTGGGAAGCCGTGCACTAGGCGGTAGTTCGTTTAAGAAGTTATCTATCTATTTCTTGTTGAACTGGCAACCAGTCGATGTCGACAATATCTGCCAGTCACGTCTTGACACGAAATGGGCAATTTTTATTTCTTATTTTCTTAAATTTTGATTTCTTTGTGAAGACTTTGAACTTGTGTAAACTAAATGGAGTTTCTATGAGAGCTCTGAAATAATATCTAAACAACAATGATAATATTCAAGTGACAGTACATAAACTGAAATAATACAGATTTTAATAATTAAGAAGCACCTACCTAATGCTGCTAATACAACACACAAAACTAAAACAAAACTCTAGCTAGTTTAAGAAGTTTCTTACGTGACGTATCTTCCTAAGCTCAAGACCTCTCAAAAGTAATGTTTCATACACGAGCGAGACTGAGGCGGCATGCCGCTGCCCAGTAAATATTTGCGTTTACGCTGCTACCCGTTTTAATGCTAAAAGGTATATTTACGCAGCGTCCGTCGCTATCAGTATGCAGGGTTATATACTGATAGATTCTGTCTCGCTCGCACAATTTAACATTTTTTTTGTGATTGTAATAAAATAAGTATAATTTTGATAAATGTATAATATACATTTAACCAAATATATTATATTTGGTGAATAGCTTACACACTCAGGTTTCCTCTCGATGTTTTTCTTCACCGAGTGGTATTGCTACTATAATTTCACAAATGTACATAACTTAGAAAACGAAGTCATAGGTACATGCCCGCTATTTACCTACCTCAGCGCTTGAAATCGCCAATCCGCGGTGGGCACGCGTATTGATTAAGCCCAAACTCTCACCCTGAGGGAAAGCTTGTGTCCTACAGTGGGACGTTTATAGGTTGTTTATGAGGATATATTTGGTAATTGTGTGAATTTGTAGAAAATACAATAATTAACGTGAAGGAAAACTTCTTAGCAAACTGGAGATTTAAAGTGAAAAGTGATTCTATTTGTATCTATTTCCTTTCTTTCTCAGTGACGGCATGAAACAAAAAAATAACACATTCAAAATCACAAAAAAGTTACCTGTACAATTCGTTGAAAGTGATTCAAAGTACTGAAAGTTGTTCATATTGACGATTAGTACATTGACATCACATGAACCTTTACTTACATGCACTTTAAACAGTAACTTTAAAGGCGACTTTGCAACAAAAATTTAAAGGTTGACCTGCTGTCGTATAAACAAGTTTTGAGGAAATATTTCCCCACATCTTTTACAATTTTTTTTTTTTTTTTTTTTGAAACAGTTTCAGGAGTATTGACTATATCCGGTACAAGGGACGCAGTGTATGCCGACCGTAGCGAGAGGCGGCCACGGTGCAGATGTCAAACAGGTAAATTTGACCAAGCCCGTTTTGTTAGCTGGGCCGTAGCTGTACTTGACGCGCGGACAATACTGCCTTTGTATGAAATTTGAACAGAGACTGTGTCTTAGGGAGCCGGTTCGGTTTTGTCGCGCCAGTGCTTCGAAATAACGCCTTTGCTTAAGCCGATGTTTATATAATCCAATTAAATATTCAATGTCATACTAAAATAACTTTCAACCTGGGGGGCCAGTCTCTAAAATACATAGTTGTTCAATAGACTGCGGTGGTAGCCTAGCGGGTAGAACATTGGACTCGGAAGCGGGAGACCCGAGTTCGATTCCCAGTGCGGGCATGTACCTATGACTTTTCTTTCTAAGTTATGTACATTTGTGAAGTTATAGTAGCGAAGGAAATCATCGTGAGGAAACCTGGGTGTCTGAGCTGTTCACATACTTCAGCGCTTGAAATCGCCAATCCGCGGTGGGCACGCGTGGTGTTTATGCCCATACTCTCTCTCTGTGAGAAGGCCTGTGCCCTACAGTGAGACGTATAACGGCTGCTTATGAATCAATAGACTCATATTGGTATGGTAGTGGCTGTTTCATTTATACTGTTGGTAGACTAATAATAATCAATCGCATTCCAATGGTATAACCCATGTTCTTCGCGAAAGATGCCTTTTTAATAAGCGCGGGTTATACCATTGGAATGACGCTGTACTACTTTTGCTTAGTAGACTACTAAATAGAGGTAAATAACGGCTATTGTCGTGCCTATACCATTCTATTGAAAAACTGTGTGTGTTTTAGACTCTAACGCCTGAACACCGATTCTTCAATATAGATAAATTAAAAAACTTCCATATCTTCACAAAATCTCCACTGTGGCCAAAGTGGCTACTTTTAATAAAGATTAAATACCAACATACATACATAAACTCACGCCTGTATCCCAGAGGGGTGAGACCAGGGACTGCCGCTTACCACGATCCTTTCAGTGGCTTAACTACGTGCACCAAATGCTGAGCGATTCCAATCGTCTAACTGTCAAATTCCACACTAATTTGACAGACGATTGAAATCGCTCAGGATTTGGTGAGCGTAATAAAGGGGCAGATCACATTCGCTTCCTCAATTTTCAGTAGTCTTTGCTTGCACGCACGCCGATTTCGGGTTTTATCTTGCCCTTTGCTAATACATCCCCTATTTGGTCGAAGTATGTCCGCCTGGGACGTCTCTCACCGGCCCTTACACCCACATTCGCTCGACATATTTGTTTTGCCATTCATTCTTCCTTCATCATCTCCACATGTCCAAACCAACGCAATAATGACTATGGTCCCGAATGAAACGGGGAAGTTGTGCCGCACAATTTTGAGATTCCCATTCCGTGCTCAAAATAAAAACTTTTTTGTTCGCATACTTTATTCATTTTTTGAGGATAATATTTCATTTATGCAGGCACATTTTGCTAGCAGTGGCTGGATGAGAATGGCCGAGGACGGATGGAAGTGGCCTATGTCTAGCAGTGGACGGGTACTGGCTGATTGATTAAGGGCCGATTCAACCAAACTATTTATGCCTGGTATAAGTGGTAATCTTGAAAGTGAAAGTGAAAATATTTTATTTACCACACAAAAATAATAAATAATAATTATTTTTTCATTCACAAATGTTTGTGGTAAAAAGGAATGGGCTCAGCTTTATTGCCGAGACTGGATGCTCGGTGCTGGTTTTCGGCCCGTCCCTTTTAATAACTTTTTAAAATTATAGATATTACATATGCGCCATTACGATTACGCTAGAAAGAACACAAACTAATTAATAGATAATTCAAAATTAATCACACACAAAATAACTAACGACAGGACACAAATAATAATTATTTACAGAAAAATAAATTATAATAATAAAAATGTTAATCTTGGAATAAGTCGAGAAATACTCTGGAGTAAATCTATATGACGTTCTACACACTACTAATCCCGGGATAATTCGCTAGAATGCAATAAATTATACCGAGATTAAAATTGAGGGAGTAAAGTTATGAGATTAGTTAATCCTGGTATAAAGCTTAGTTGAATCGAATCGGTCCTAAGGCACATTTTATATACCTTACCCGATTTTTTTAGGACTAGTGGACTGTGTGTGTTTGACAATGTTCGTAGGTGGCAAAGGTAGAAAGGACACGGCTTTGAACTGCTTTTCCCTCGAACAGCTCGTGGCAGAAACGTTATAGGTATAGTTATATACACGTAATCTAATCTAGTCAAACTTACGTAATTACGTAAGTTTTGTTACGAAATCAATTAAAATTTCGTAAAAAATATCATTTCTTTGTATATTGTGTATTTATTACAGCAAGTACCAAAATTTCATATCTTTTCTGAAAACGACAGAGTTAGTGTGATTTTTTAAATTTTTTGCATTAATAAGAACGTTCCCAAATTCAATTCAAATTCAAATTTATTTAATCACAGAAACAATTACAGCTGAGAGATATTAATATACAATATCTAGGTACTTACATTTCAACAGTCTTATATATAACAAGTCGACCCCACCAACGACACTCCCAAAACGAAGCCAAAGCCAGCTTATCTCAGGAGTTCCTGCTACAGACCTGCCACAACTCCGTCCCAAGAGTGCTCCAGCGGAATCATTTCACCACAAACAAGACCTAATAGTGTTTACATGCATCCGATTGGTAACTTAAAATGTAGACATCTTGATTTTTAATGCAGTAATTAACGCAATCTATTTTACTAGCAACCGCCAAAATAATACTACTACCCTCCGTACTAGTAAAAACTGTATGACGGCAAGGTAGGTTCTCGTTCTTGCTGTGACCAAGTAAGGTGGAGCTCTTTATCAAATCATGTTCCAAGTTAAGGCAGGAATCGGTTCGTTAACTGGACTACTGATAGTGTCTTATACAGAGCAAGAAAATTGTTTAGAGTGAACACATAATTTTTTTCCTAAATTTTCTATTAAAAGAAAATATTTAACGGGAATGAATTACATTTGATTAATAGTAGTTGAAATCACTGGAGCGTATTAAAAGAAGCGGTTTTATATATAACGAATGTCCAATGTTCGCTGGAAGAAATCTCTTACAGAGATAAGCTCGCCTTTGTACATGTTATTTCTTATGTACTGTCGTATTTTGTGTGCAATAAAGTATAATAATAATAAGCTATCAGAAACTTACCATCGTCGTCGATCATCGCAAAGCGTTTCTCCTAAAGCTGGTCTGACGTCTGGCACGCCGTTTGCTCGCAAATTTCAACAATGTCAATTATTGCAAAAATACTAGGCATAATTTGATAAACATCGTCTTAAGCGTTGATAATTACAACAATTACGGATATATTAGATACCTTTCTTTTAATAAACTGACGAAGATAGGTGATCTTGATATATTTAATTTATCAGTCCAAAGCTTGAGGGTAAAACTTAGTGCAGATTGATTTCTTCTAAGTTATAATTATGAAGGTAGTTTTTAAGCTGTCTATTGTGTTTTTGCTCAAAGAGCTCAACTAAGCCTTAATGTTTCTATAAGTGGAGACTTGTAATTGGCCTTCTGTCTGTCTAAGGTTTTGGTTATTCATTGTTATGTGCTGTTAGTCTTCCTAATATTCAATAAATCATATATTTAGTAACTTTCAACTTTCCTTTCAAAACTTTGTATAAAAAACAAAACCATGCCTTAAATATCCTCATCTTTATTATCTATCAAAGTCTCAGACTACTTTTATCAACAGTATAAAAAATACACAATGATTTAAAATGTTAAAACGCGCGAGTGAGACAGAATGCCATACGAAACGGTAGCCTTCATTCGCAAGCGAAATCACTTGTGTTATTGTTTGCTTCCAAATACTATTAGCCCCCGACTAGCCTACGTTTATTTACACAGTAATATGTACACAATAAACATAACATAAACAAACTAGGAATGCGCTGAGCGACAACCGCCGAGTTTGTTTAGCGAATCCAGTTTACGTCAAAGTTTCACAAACACGAACTCCGGGTTCCCCCCAAATATGTTTGTTACGTTAAGGGTTGCGAGGCTTGGGCTAACACTGCTTTATAGTAGACACCTACTTAATGCTAAGCTGAGCTCACATTTCCTAACATAAGTTTAAAATTTCTGTGTATTTGCCTTTGTCCTGTAGTGAAACACCCGTGTTAAGAAGGCTACTCAAGAAAAAATTAACAACATGATACTGGTTAAGAGTTATAGTCAGAAAACGAAAATTTGGGACCTTTGACTTTGATAAAAAACAACGCACCAGCGGGTTCGATGGGGACTTTTGACATAGCATTAGTTATGATGTAATTACCTATAGAACAATCCAGCTTGTTGGGAATTAATGCAAACTGCAGCAGTTCTTAGGGTTCCGTGCCCTATTACTAAGACTGCTGTCCGTCCGTCCGTCCGTCCTGCTGTCACCAGGCTGTATCTCATGAACCATGATATTTTAGACAGTTGAAATTTTCACAGATGGTGTATTACTGGTGCTGCTATAACAAAAAATACTAAAAACAGAATAAAATAAATATTTAACGGGGGCTCCCATACAACAAACGTGATTTTTGTCGTTTTTTCTCGATCTTTGTGTCTAATGTTGTATGGATAATGGTACGGAACCCTTCGTGCGCGAGTCCGACTTACACTTGGCCGGTTTCTTCGTTTATTGTGTCTCGACTAAGAGTCCCAGGTTTACCTCAGATAGAAAGAAAAAAATCGAGCTGAAGCAAAACTTGAACCTGTCCATCTACCTTGTAAGCACTCAAACCACTAAGCCATTCGGATCTCAAAACAACTTTGCGAAACGCTGAAACACTTCATAGATGACACGGAAGAATCAATTTCTAAACTGAGAAGCTAGAAATAAGAACTATTTTACGAAACCGAAAATCCTGACTTTGACATCAAAATAGGATCTGTCCTCGGTAGTACCTACCTATCTCGATTAGAGTAACAAGTTTAATTAAATGTTTGACTTGGGTGCCTTCGTGAAATCAATAAACATACATACGGAATTAATTTCAAAAACTAATAACCTTTGAAATTGATTACGTACGTATGTTACTCAATTACTTTCTGTAAAGTAAATTAACTAAAACTTAGGCAAAGCCTTAGGTAAAAACTTAGGTAAAGCGCTGCTTATTCGGGAGATCCTGGGTTCGAATCCCAGCATGTACCAATGACTTTGTTTTCTATGTTACGTAAATTTGTGAAGTTATAGTAGCAATACTACTCGCTAACGGCGAAGGAAAACATCGGGAGGAAACCGGAGTGTCGGAGGTGTTCACACACCTCAGAGCTTGAAATTGCCAATCCGCGGTAGGCACGCATGGTGATTAAGCTCAAACTCTCTCTCTCTCTCTCTCTGAGAGAAGGCCTATGCCCTGCAGTTGGACATATATATGCTACATAAAAAAAATAGGTGAAGCCGGATTTTCACGACCTTAGTGCACTCGGACAAACAAGTTCTCAATTTTCACACAAAAACAATTGGAACATTTTTACGGAGACTAATTTAATATGTTACCTAGATTACTTAAACGGACAAAGCAATACAATTGGAACTTGTGAGAGTTTATCTACGGTAAAGGTTATGTTCTTTAAAGCGCTTATATAGACAATTGTCGAGCAATAATTGCCTAGCAACTGCTGCCGGATGCAGTAAATATCATCATCATCATCATCATTCAGCCACAAGACTGCTGGACATAGGCCTCCTCCATGGATTTCCAAAAAGACCGGTTGGAAGCGGCTTGCATCCAGCGACTCCCTGCCACTTGGATGAGGTCATCTGTCCATCTTGTGGCTGGTCGTCCTACGCTACGCTTGCCGATATATGGTCTCCATTCGGGAACTTTTCGGCCCCATTGGCCATCAGTTCTGTGTGCTATGTGCCCCACCCAAAGACTAGATGGCCGCCCCAGGTATCGCTGGAAGGACGAAATGATCAAGGTCTTTCGTGAGCCCCAGGCAGGCGAATGGCAGGAGACTGCGCAGGAAAGACTTCTTGTATCGGAGACCAAGGCCCACTTCGGGTCGCTGAACCAGCGGAGTAAGTAAAGGAATTGATTCGCCACATTGCTTCTAATTGCTTAGTTTATTCAATTTCACCTAGTACTGGTGTCGTGGTACAATCGGTTCATATTGGCGCCAGTATAATACTTGGGCCCTTATTATGAAGAAGCGATATGTTCGGAATGGTCGTCAACGTCGCGCTTGAGCCCGACAATTCACTTGAATCTAGCGACAAAAATACGGTTCTTTTTTTGAATAGTTTTGAAATTTCCTGTCCATCGACCGACCGACTGAGCGACCATCTAGCTACTTCCGATAATGTCGCATTTATCATAATAAGGGCCGATTGTGGTTAATAAATAAAAAAAATGTGAAGATTGATCAAGCCCGAGCAATTTGGTCACGCATAAATTGGACCGTGTTACGCAGAAACATTGCAACTCATAAAAAGTAACTTTCGAGAAAAGCGCTCATTACGCTAAACATTGTTTTGTTGCATGTTTTTGTTGAGACGTTCCATACTCGTATTTGTAATCATTATAGCAATAAAAAAAGTTTGAAAAAAAAAATGAAACACTAAAATGTTGAACTTAAAAAGCATTTTTCTCGAAATACTTTTTGTGAGCTGTAATTTTTCTGCGTAACACGTTCCAATTGTCCGTGTAAGTACACCTTTAGAACTTCAATCCAGGAAACCTTCTAAACAAGCCATTTTGGATAATGCTCCCTGGGACAACAATGAGACCGGCTCGTCAGAAATGCATTACGTCAGTGTTTTCCAATCTTTTTGAAGATGCAACCCCCTTTACAAGTAAAAAGTTCTAGCGACCCCCTAGACCATATTAAAAGTTTCAGTAATTTCAAAGCCTACTACGAAGTGTTGTCATATCCTTTTTTCCAAATATTGGACTTGAATGAAAAAAATGGGGCCAGTCCCAATTTAAGTCTTTTCAGGCTGCAACAAGAGTATTTTAGCAATAGAATTAGTTGGATGAATTAATATTTTGAATTTGAACATAAATTGCCTTAATATTTAAAGTACTTAGCGCGTCAGCGCGGCCAAAAATGTAGTGAAAATTCAGCGCATTTGAAAATAAAAGATCTGTCATGTAGACGCACGTGAGCCCTTCGCCGTTCAACGATAGAGCCACAGAGTTTATGGCGGCTAAATTGAAGAAGGCATTTTCATAAAAAATCTGCAGCCCCAATTATAAAATATTTATCTTAAAGGCGCGCGCGCCCGAAAATTTACTGAATTTATGGTGCCAACGTCGTTCAGTTCTTTAAAAACTCAGCGCTTTCAAAAACAAAAGATCTGCCCTACAAGCTAGTGAGAGAAGTTCTAAAATTTACGGTGGCATATTCATATAAGCTCAGCGTCTTCTATTATAAAACATTTGTCGTAATTTTTGCGGCAATTTTTTTTCAGTTCTGGTTAAACCCAGCGCCTTCAAAAATAATTGATCTCAGCCTTATAATGACGCCCAAAAATGTATTGAATTGACGTTGGAATTTTCGTAAGAACTTACACTCCTAAAAATAAAATTTCTGTCTTGAAAATTTAATAAATTGACGGTGGGAAATTCATTAGTTCCGTAAAAACAGATACATGTTCATGATGGTGCCAAAAATATTATAGACTGACATTTTGGCATTTGACATCTTCATTTCTGTATCTTATTACTCAGAACCCTCGAAAATAAAAGTCCCCCATATCCCGAACGTTCTTGACGGTTTATTTTATTCTACCACCGCCAAATTGGCGCAAATTCGCCATTTTTGCCACTGGCAACACTAACTGCAAACCTTGCATTTTAATTTTGTGGCTGGCGACCGCGGCCCCCCGAGCAAGACGTCGCGACCCCCAGGGGGGTCACGACCCACAGTTTGAAAAACACTGCATTGCGTAAACTAATACTACCTAGCCGAGTCGACTAGAGGTAACGACCCATGCTACAACATTCCGGCAAATTTACGAGTCATGTTCGAGTTACAAAGCAGACGTCAATACAGCACTATCCTTAACATAACAGGTATATGACGTTTCCATATTTCTATGGATAATTACCGGATGTAGGCGTGATACCCAAAATAAAGAATAATTTTATAGGGAAGAGCGAGTGATCGTGCTCATCCACTATAAAGGGAAATTTCCCGCCGACTTATGTTCGTCGGACGTTATATTTATGGTATGTCATGTGAAACAATTTGCTTGCGCGATGCAGGAATGTTGGAGAGTATAGTGCGTGCGCAGAGTTGATATGTGCTCGCCACAATTTAAAACACGCTTTTGTCCACATTACATAACATAAAATCACGCTGTATCCCGGAGAGATAGGCAGAGACTAGGGTTTGCCACTTGCCACGATCTTAACAGACCTGTATCGTTTCCTTCTTTGGCGTGCGTGCATGCAGCGACTAATGAATGTTAACGAAGCTTTTATACATTATGGACTAAAATAATATTGAACTACGTTGTCTATAATATTGAACGATGTTTTATAAAGCGATTTGTAAAACAGAAAAAAGGTATATAACGAGCGACTACAGGTGAAAGCGCTAATAAAGCATGCCCTAGGCATACGTCGAACAAATGGGAGATGTACTAGCGAAGGGCAGAGTCAAAAGGAATCGAAACTCAAATCTAAATCAAAAGAAAGCGACTAACGGCCAGTTTCTGAATTGAGAATCTCGCTAAGTAAATAGTGAACTGTAGTGCTGTCTATGTGAATTTCTCAGAGAAGAGCGCGACAGAACGCTATAGTGAAATTCTCAATTCAGAAACCTGCCCTAAGGTCGATATTCAGAAACACAGCGTTGAGCTACACTTAACGAGCACTAAGCTGAGCATCGGCTGAGCAATCTCAACAAAGACTCAAGAATTTTGTATTCACAGTCAATATCTCGACTCGAACTCAGCTAAGCCACAGCTCAAGCTAAACTTACGTGAGCGTGTAATCTGTGGTACAGTTTTTGACGTTACCGGTTTATATTATCTGTTAAAGCTACATGAAAGGCATACAATAATCCACAGGAGTGAATGAGATGGCAACAAATGTCGAAACTTTTTACGCGCGGTTATACTTTATTTTGACTTCTCATTACTCTAAAAACACAATTTAACTTTTCGAAGGAAAATGAGCATGCAAAATGTCAAATTGTGAATAAAAAAAAGGTTACTTCACCACAGCCACAGGTTATTTAGAGTTCTCGAATTGCCTACAGGTGTCGCTACTTTCTTCGTCATTGCCACCTTGAGTCTGAGCTAAGTCGCCGAAATCCACTACTCAGTCTCAGCTTAGCTTGCGCTCAATTTTTGTTATCTCAAACTCAACTGTGAATACAAAATATCCCTGAGACTTTCATTTTGACAGTTGGAAGACCCGGACTCACATTGAGCTCACGCTCAAAATCGTTTCTGAATATCGGCCTAAGTATTTCACTAACTAAATACTTAAGTAACGTTCTGTCACGCTGGTTTCTGAGAAATTGGAAGAGACAGCACTACAGTTAACTATTTACTTAGCGAAATAAACATAGGGCCGGTTTCTGAATTGAGAATTTCACTGAGTAAATACTTAAGTAATGTTCTATCACACTCTTTTCTGAGAAATTCGAATAGACAGCACTACAGTTAAGTATTTACTTAGCGAAATTCTCACTTCAGAAACTGGCCAGTGCCCTTAGAAACTGGCCCTAATTTATGTTGATGCATTAAAAGACTCGGTGGAGCGATGATCTCCGCAGGGCGGCTGGCAAGAGCTGGATGAGAGTAGCCGAGGACCGTGCTCAGTGGCGTGCAATAGGAGAGGCCTATGTCCAGCAGTGGACAAGCATATGCTGGTGATGATGATGATGATGATGAATTAAAAGAGGTTTATTATTATAATTTTACTTTATTGCACACAAGACATTTAACAGGACATTGCATAAGAAAAAAACATGTACACATGTCTATTAGGTTTGTTCGGATTGTGTCTGGTGAGAAAACCAGGCCCAATTAATGTGCCCTTCCGGTTCTCTTTAATTCTACTGTATTCTAACTTGCGACCACAATATTGACGGAAGCTGATATCTATATTACAGACCCAGTTCAGCTTAGGTACCAGCTGTAACCTTACTTCTGAAACCTAAACTCTACTATAATATTAAAAACCTATTTAGAGGCTAAACATTCCAACATAATATTGCGCGTGGCCACACACTTGGCCGTTTTTTGGTCCTTGAAATCAATATTAACATGACTGAGACACTTTTGGAAAACGGTCTGTAAAAAAGATATGATTCAATAGGTGGCGCTAATGTTCCGCCCTGGGGCCCCTAGTTCTAGATAGACCTGAGATTTACGCACTTAGGACCGGTTTCTGAATTGAAAAATGAACTAAGTAAAAAAAGTAAATACTTAAGTAACGTTCTGTCACGCTCTTTTCAGGGAAATTCGAAGAGACGGTTAACTATTTACTAAGCGAAGTTCTCAATTCAGAAACTGGCCCTTAGCCTCATAGTTGGTCCATTGTACATAGCAAGCGCTAAGGTATGTAAATACCCCAGACACTAGGGTTTCCTCTCGATGTTTTCCTTCACAGTTAGCGAGTGGTTTTGCTACTTCAACTTCACTAATGTATGTAACTTAGAAAACAAAGTCATTGTTACATGCCAGGTTTCGAACCCACGACCTCCCGAACGAGAAGCCGGCGTTCTACCGTACCGCTACCATCGCTCGTGGAGCCCCTTGCGAGTGCGAGTTGAAATTATATTTTTACGGCTTAAGAATTTTTAGCAGGTTTTTCGCTTTTGTAATAAGTTCATTTGCTAGTATATTTACGTTCGCTATATGCAAATCACATACTTTATCTCCTGAGAGAAGGTGAGTGCTTCTATACCTTCACATGAAGGGCACTCAGTCTCCGAGGAAGTGTAAATGTGCAGACATTAATCACTACCTATTTGAACAGCGCTTTTGCGATTTCAAGCGTCAGTGAAACACATGTCGCGAAAAGGAAAAGCTCGTTATTTTTGGTGAGAAGTGTGATCTAACTTACAAGTTTAGTGCAAATTTACGTGTATTTATTTATAACAAGTAGCAGCGTCTTCCTGAGATTCCAACCGCATACTGCGATCGCCAATCCGCCTGCCAAGCATGGCGATTATGGCAAAGCCCTTCATGGTTAGGAAAACCATGAGGGAGGCCTAAGTCCTGCAGTGGGCGTGGAGAGGCTGCTGATGATGAATAATTTTGGTTGAAATTTGGCACAAAGATGCCTCTCATTTCCATTAATTCTAAACACTTGAATGCTACAAAATTAGACCTTCGACCAAATAGAGGAAGTATTGCAAAGGGGCAAGACAAAAAGTACCCACGACCGTTGTGCGTGCATGCAACTACTAATGAATAATGATGAAGTGAAGGAGTTCTATCGGGATTGTAGCAAGTACCACATCCTTGTCTCTCTGTACCCCTTTGGGATAAAGACGTGAGTTCATATAATGTAAATCAGACTTGGTAAACTATTATACAGCATAAAGTGGCAACTCTTAAGTACATAAGATAGCTGAAGTGGCCACTCAGATGCTCTTGTGATTGTAGTGGCATATTTTTTTATTAGTAGGCCCAGAACCTATACCACCCTCTCACCTTAACTGAACTCACGACGTCTTTCATATTCGGAGCCAACTTAACTGCAGGAATCTTCACAATATTTTCCTTCACCGTTAGCGGCTAGTGTTGTTGATACAAATTAACTAATGTACGTAATTATAACAGAAAAATGAGTTTGTTTTCCAAGTTACGTTCGAAGCGAAGTAAACCATCGTGAGGAAACCTGAGAGACGAGGAGTTTACATGCCACAGCGCTTGAAATTTCTAAGTCGCGGTGAGCACGCGTGGATATTGAACACATACTCTTTCTCTGGGAGAAAGCCCATGCCATGCAGTGAGACGTAAAAAATAAATTTCAATTTAATAAAAAAAAATACACAGGCCTGGATTCGAACCCACGCATTGCATTACTACAAACATCTTAAGGCTGCCTTTACGTCTGAAATTCGTCCACCTCGCACATACTAACTAATTTAAGATAACAAAAATATGTCATTTTATGACCCTGATCATAGAACTTGGTACCTTTGTTCTTTTGACAAATATTCCCTTACCTGCTTTTCCGGCACATTTTATTGATATATTTATTTATTAAATCTTCAACTTCTCCACATGTTCAAACCAACGCAACATTCCTATCACTGAGTAAGGTAACTATTATCGTAAAATAAAGCATGTTATAGGCCAACGGGTTCTATAGCCTGCAATCATACCTGACCAATTGCCTAACGAGTCAGAACATCGCGGGCAATTTCCAGAACAGAACGGGCCTTTTATGGGCCATTACTATTGGGCCCTTTACGGCAGCTATGTTTCGATCCGATAAATTTTTAAGTTGGAATTCGCCATCAAAAGCTATTTCCCCGGCGGCGTAATTGAATGTTTTTTTTCAGTACCTATAGGCCTTTTGCTGACAAATTTTAATATTCAACAAAGCATACAATGTGTCATGGATTAAAATTAATTATTATTGTTATAATACTAGCTGTCCCCGCAAACGTTGTTTTGCCATATTAGTTCGCCTACGACCTACTTCCAAACCTACAAAATATATACAAAAAATTTCATAAAAATCGGTGAAGCCGTTTCGGAGGAGTGCGATAACAAACACCGTCACATAAAATTTTTACATATTAGATTTTTCTAGATTTAATAAGGGTTAATTTGTTAGTGATTCTTCACTTGATGTGGCGATGCCAACGTTTTATTTATATTAAATATATATATTTTTTTATATTTTTAAATTACCACTTATCCGCCATCGCTCGAGATCGATTAACATTTCATGGCAATCTTTTTGTGTAATAGTTCTCGTGAAACAGGTCCGCCTAGTGCGAAGAACACCAGTTCAAACTTAACTACCCACATTAAGTTAAGTCTATTCATGTCACTAGGACTTGAGCTTTTTGGTAAATAAATGATTTTTTTATTTTTTTTGTTTTATATTTTTTTTTGTTTTTTTTTTTGTTATTATTTGATTGTTTTATTCTATGCTCAACTATTCTCAACCTCTTAATAATATTAAAATTTTGAGGTAATGATAACGCATTAACTGGCTAAAACTTTCTTCACACCAGCCTCAGCTACCCATGCGAATCCAAGAGAAAAAATTGCTCTAGTAAACTATACTCCGTTCCACGAGTCGAACGCCTAGGAAACAAATACGCGCATCTCATTGGTCAGTGCGCGATAAGCAAAACAATAAGTCCGCATCATAGGGTAGGTTTACTTAATGCGGTGGCTATGGAGGTCACGCGCATTAGCCAATGGGCGCAAACGGACGGTTTTCTTTGGGAGCTCGTTTCGTGAAATGAAAGAACCACGGTACTTGAAAATACCATGCAAAAGTGTGATGAGTTGTTTCCTTTAATTTAATTGATTCATCATCATCATCAGCCACTTGACGCCCACTGCAGGACACAGGCTTCCAACATGGTTTTCCTAACCATTAAGGGTTTTGCCATAATTGCCTCGCTTGGCAGGCGGGTTGGCGATTGCAGTATGCGGTTGGAATCTCAGGAAGACGCTGCTGCCCGTCTCCTGGTAATTTGTTTCCTTAGTCGTCTTCTACGACATCCACGGAAGGAAATGGAGTGGCGCTATTGTTAATCCGGCGCCACACGGATTTATTTGTTTGCTAAATGGTTATTTTAAACTTTGGCATTTTTTTTTCGAGGTCTTTCTTTTATATTGTGTTTCCAAAGAAAAGTAGTTTTCAAAAATATTCTCAGCAGAACAATTTTTTTTTTTCACTAACCACGTCTACGTAACGAGATGATTTATCCAGCGTCCAGTGGCACCTTCACTCACATAAGATGGGACATTGTTTTTAGATGGAGTAGGCTTGCCTATATCATCCTGACAGCTTAGTCAGTCTAGCCCACAGGAAAGACAAGTCAGTACGTGTAGAGCCAGCCAAGCCACACTACGGTATACTAACCGAATTTTGCTTTAAATCAATTGAGGTTACTAGCTTAATTTGCGTATTATTAAGGCTGTTCACGTCGAGCATTCTGTCTCGCTCACGCAATTTAACTTTTAAAATGATTTGCATCAGACCTTCCGACCGCATTTACCAAAAGTTTACTCATTTTATAACAATAATAAAAAATGTTAAATTGTTTGAGCGAGATAGCGTGCTCCACGTTAGAACAGTCTTGAAGCGGACAAGCGGATCTCGGACATCACTCTTGAGTGCCCATTTCAAATTGCTCTTTGAAACAAAACAGCAACTGGTGAGAGCACTCAAGAGCGATCTCAAAGGTCTCAAGAGCTCTTCATTAATACGATATGTAGGTTTAATGTGACGGATGTTGCGTATGTTGCCCTGTTTCCCACAGTGAAATTAATCACAGTGGTAGTTAGTTAATTAGACCTGAGATTTCCGCACTCACCCCCAGTTTCTCGTACACTAACACGCTGTTAATCTACTGTTAACAGCTGTCAATTGGCAAAAGTGCATACAAAAAAACACTGACAGCTCTGTTATCAGTAGATTAACAGCTTGTTAGTGTACGAGAAACCGGGGGTTAGCCTCATAGTCGGGCCATTGTACGTAGCAAGCGCCGAGGTATGTGAACACCTCAGACATTAGGGTTTCCTACGACGTTTTCCTTTACCGTTAGCGAGTGGTATTGCTACTATAATTTCCCAAATGTACGTAACTTAGAAAACAAAGTCATTGGTTCATGCCAGGATTCGAAGCAGCGACCTCCCGAATGAGAAGTCGTTGTTCTACCACTCCGCCACCACCAATGGTATTGCGAAATTCAGTATTACAGTTTCCATAAAACCAGAACGCAGCTCAGTCTCGTGGCTTTTTCTCATTCAACATTTGAACGGAAGAGACAATTAATTCCTAAGTTTACTAGTAGAAAGTAGGATATACAAGCTATTGTAGAATTTAATGTATTTTTTTTATGTAGCCTGTAGATGCCCTACTGTAGGGCACAGGCTTTCTCTCAGAAAGAGAGTATGTGCTTACCACGTACCACGCGTGCCCACCGCGGATTAGCAATTACAAGCACTGAGATACGTAATCACCTGTAATCACCTCATCCAGGTTTCTTCACGATGTTTTCCTTCACGGTTAGGAAGTGGTAATGCTAATACAACTTCACAAATGTTCGTAACTTAGAAAACAAAGTCATTGGTACGTGCCAAATCCAAACCCACGACCTCGCGATGAAATAAAGGTTTCATTAGAATGAATAGTTTAATAAAATGACCTCCTTTGTCGTTTACACATATAATTCGCATTGTCTAATTTCTTCAATGCTTAAATTTCATAAGTAAGCGAGCTTCGCTTCTGGAAAAGTTACGGCTTGGTTTTTGTGAAGCATTCTTTTACAATGTCTGATGATTTGTCGTTTTAATAAAACGTTGACTTTAATGGCCGCTTAGCGTATGCTGGTTCAGAATTTTAAGCCTGCGACCTCAGTTCAATGACCCGTCTATAAATAAAATGAAGCTAATATGGTTATTTGAGGATGTAGGACGGAAGCACTCGGCTATAACGTAAAATTTAAATTTGGACTTTACATAGCTGGATGTTCTTCGGGAAGGCTTGCGTGGAATATATATCGATAGATAGAAAAGTCTTAATTCTAAACCAGAAATTACAATTAAAACGTAAAAATAGTATAGTAAAATTGGCGGCCTTAATACTAAAATTATTTTTTTCCAGACAATTATTGACGGAACAGATATACTGTCGCTTTCTCGTCAGTGCCTATAAACTTTTGAATAAATATTTTTTTATGTTATCTTATCTTATGTCTTTTTTTATTCGTAATTACTGAACCGCGTAAATAAACGTTTGCGATTATTCGGCTTTGTTTTACGGTTTTTCAGCTTTGAAGTGGCGCTGACTGACAGATAATGCTTAATCAATATATGCTAAAAAGAATTGTTTCTTTTACTGACTGGTATATTGATTTTATAAATATGGAAATCTGAAAAAAATCACTGCATATCGGTGTGCGATAAAGAATACCCTTATCTTATTGTATCCTTTGTGATAAAAGTAGTATTCAAATATAGTGTCTCAAATGGTTAACTACAACAATATTAGAGTTCACAGTATAAAGACCATAAAGACCAGTGCCTGTTATAAGATTCATAAAAACATAATGTTACTGAACAAGTTAGAAAAGTTTAATAACGCAGGAGAAAAGTTAGTAATTCCACAGAAAAATCCTTGAAACGTTTTCTGTGCAAAATGTGGGAGTAACGTGACATTCCAACCCACTTATGACTGAAGAATAAAAGTCCAAAGCACACGACTGTCCGAAAAACATTAAACGTACGCCACGCCGGCCCCACAAGAATTTTAAAGCGCTCCAGAGTACTATCCGCCAACACGGACCGAAAATTTAATTAAAAAAAGACAACTAACCTGAAAATTGTAGAGGTCATCGCTGCCCGCGCGCCGACACCGTTAAACACAGTACAAGTTGCATTTCTTTCACTATTCACAAGAAAAAACTAATGCACTAGTAACCCAAACTCAAAATCAGTTGAACCCACCAGGCTTCACTAAACTCGCGAACAGTTAGAAAAGTTGGCATCCGCGACTCTGCTACGGCGTAGCGGTTGAGTGCTACGAGCGCAGCGATCGTAGCAAATGTTCGTAGCAGACTGACGCGGGTACCGCGGCGTAGCGTCGCGCGCACGCCCTACGAACATAATGTATGGCTCGCGATTTCAACTTCTGAATGGAAGTTTTTTTTTTGCTGTTCGGGGTTTACGGGGTGCCAAATTATAGGAGATACAAACTATTCTTTAGTCTGGTGAGATGTATGAGATAGCAAATAGCTGCGAATCAAAAACACGATTGAATAAGGATACTAGAAAGAAGTAGGTGGTTTTATAGGTACATTTAGCACGAATAAAAAAGCAAGTAATTTATTCTTTGAGACTTTTGCGTGCCAGGAAAAGTTTTAAACGTCTTTGCCTTCTTTCTCGTGCGTTCTTACATACCGTAACAAAAGCCCTAAGAAAGCCGTATTGTTTTATCAAAAACTTTTATAGCGTGACTTTATTGTTCGTTTTGGAACATAATATCGTAAATATGGGCCGAAAACTTTTATAGAACATTACTCTTGAATTCTAATATCAACATTTGAGATTCGCGTGAAGTAAATTTGTAATTCTCGAATCTTTTCACTCGTGATTTTGTTTTGTGAACTACTTTGTGCTTAAGCAAGAATTAGGATAGAAATATTATACAATATTTAATCACCACTTTCATTCAAATGCGTTTTCTGTTAAGAACTCTAACATTTCAAAGTATTTTGTAACAAGATTTAAGAATTTCTATTGAAATTGAAATGTAAGAAATTGATGGAAAATATTTAAATTTGTT
The DNA here is from genome assembly GCA_947308005.1 of Yponomeuta malinellus. Classification (NCBI taxonomy): domain Eukaryota; kingdom Metazoa; phylum Arthropoda; class Insecta; order Lepidoptera; family Yponomeutidae; genus Yponomeuta; species Yponomeuta malinellus. The sequence continues at coordinate 3,234,362 of OX371007.1, read as the reverse complement.
TATTATATTACCAATGTTCGACAGCTAAGAGGAGTAAAGAAAATAAATCGTGAACAGCGTGAGTTTCTTCAATATTAATCATAGAGAATGAGATTATTACCTAATGAATGCCAAATATCGTTAACAAGGGATAATAAATAATAAAAATATTTACATTTTTCCATAACTTCGCTTCCTTCTTCAAAAAATCATTTAATGCACTAATTCTAACATTGTTAGCAGTTCCCTTGGTCATCAGGTCACTCCAATCAAATTGTGAAAAAAGATAGAAAACAATATTGAACATGAATAGAAAATCACAATGAAAGTTCTTGTTAACATAAACACTGATTGGGGTGTTTCAGAAACCGCGTGTGTTTGAACGAAGTCTGATCGATTTGGTAAAGTATAAATAACATGACGGTGCCCTCTTGAGAGCGTTTGTAAATTAAAACTTGAAATTTTTTTGTAAAAATTTGTAAATACAATCACACGGAAGTAAGTTGTGCTCTGAGGTAAGGGTGAAAGGGTGAATGGGTTTATGAAAATAAAAGAGACATACTTTAAATTTAACACTTTACAGAATATTTTGTTTAAAATCAATTAAGAATTTTACTTTGAATTAAGGTTTCTTAGTCACGTAAATTTCAAGAAAATAAATTAATTCTCTCCTTGACATTTTGCTTAGCCGTCAAAGAGAGTATTTCTCCATCTCATATTAACGATATATGGTGCAATTAATTTTATATCACAATTTAATTAACGTTATTTTAACCCCTTCAAGTGTAGTTGGCATGACTGACCTGAAATCGAAAGCTCCAAACGTTGTTTCCGAGTATATTAACGAAAAAAGAATGTTAATATTAAATTTATATCAGAGATTTAAAACATCGAATGGCCTCTGAACCTGCACGTGACAGTTCGTAGCTTTTTAAAATGGCATGTAAATGGCGTGGCTCCCAGGTTACCAAAAAAATTTATATGAAGCGTGACCAGTGATGAACATAGTTATCGATTAAATCTGCTTTTAGGGTTCCGTACCGCAAAGAGAAAAAACGGAACCCTTATAGGATCACCCTGTTGTCCGTCAGTCCGTCCGTCCGCCCGTCCGTCCGTCCTTCCATTTGTCTATCTGTCCGTCCGTCAGTTGGTCAAGACCTTTTACATCGGGAATGCGTGGAGGTATCGATTTGAGATTAAAACCGTATATATTCAGGTCTACAGTTCCTTGAAGCTGTAAAAAAATCAAACTTCATTTGATTAATCTCAAGAACGGTTTATCTGCTATTTAGTGGTATCTTCCGTAGCAAACTCAATATTTTTCGATATCGGTAAATACATAGACGCACGAACTCGCGCCTGTATCCCGGAACAGCATATTAGGAATTCGCAAAATTTGTATCGAATAAAATTTGTAGAGAATCTTATCAACTTTTATTTGGTGAAAGATTTTTAATCATAGGTTGCGCCGGTATTGAGATATAAGCGAAATAGGAACCCTCAAAATAACAAACCTTCGTTTTGTTTCCAAATTTTGACTAAGACGTAAAGAAATATAGTATGTTCACTATGTTCCCTGAATATGTTTTTGGTAGAACCGCTTTGGTGCCGCTTACGAAATCTACACACTCTTTTGGGTCACTCGTTGACCGGACTATACAAAAATTCCTACTTACTTATTGATAGCGCTTAGACTGTAGATACTTAGCAAATGATTTTCAGTTCAATCAATTACATTCTGTATGTATTACACAATACAAATTATTGAAATTGAAAAACATTTATTCACATACCACGACACACATTGTATTGTGTACACTGTATACTGTTATTGTACAGTGTAATAACGGAAAAGTCCCAAATGTTTGAAATAACTAAATTTTTCACTTAATCCAATCATTTTTCAATATTGCGAAAGTGACCTGTCAGGATCGTAGCAAGTGGCAGTCCCTGGTCTCTGCCTACCCCTCTGGGATACAGGCGTGAGTTTATGTTATGTTATATATCGTGCAATTATAAGAAATTGTATTTAGGCTGGATATCAGTACTCTTCACTCTACATTGAAATATTCGACTTTATTACTACGTAAATTGTTGCAATATTGATGTCACAGCTATGGAATAACTGATACATTTTCAAATGTCGATCTTAACCGCTAATTCACATGAATACGAACTTTCGCAGCGGCGCGTCAGTAGAGCAGTAAAGGACCAACTGAACCTCATCCGGTTACCATGTATGGGGCGAATATATGTCAGACATAGCGTCTGGACCAGAAATCAAGGATGCATAAGGGCGATTCCAGTAAAGCGGCATACGACTTATTTTCATATAAAAAAGATCGTTTTGTAAGATAGGGAGAACGAGAAGAAAAAAACCGGCCAAGTGTAAGTCGGACTTGCGCACGACGGGTTCCGTACTATTATCTATACAACATTTGACACAAAGATCGAGAAAAATACGGAAAAAAAATCACGTTTTTTGTATGGAGGGGGGCTTCCATACAAAAAAACGTGATTTTTTTCCGTAAGTTAAGTATTTATTTTAATTTAATTTAATTATTTATTACTGAAGTGAATATACAACTAAATATTCTATGAATATTTCAAGACTCTACCTATTTTCGTTATTAATATCGAACAAAAAATAGCCAAGTGCAAGTCGGACTCGCGCACGAAGGGTTCCGTACTTATCTATATAATATTGGACACAAATATCGAGAAAAATATGGCAAAAAATCACGATTGTCGTATGGGAGCCCCCCTTAAGTATTTATTTTATTTAAATTTAATTATTTATTTTTGAACTGAAAATACAACTAAATATTCTATTTATTTATTTATTTATTTATTTATTTATTAGAAAACCAACAGACACGATAAAACATAAAAAATACATAATAAAGGTTAAATATAAGGCCCAATTATAGGTTAACATTAAAAGACTTTATAAAAGTCTGACACGCAAAAAGAATGAAAAAAAAAGATAGTATACATATAGGTGATCATGCTTTTATCTCTTTGTAGACGTGATGCCTAAAAGATTCCTTACTTAAATAAAATAAATCAATATCATTAAAGTACTTATTGTACGTGCTCATGATTCGATGAATTACGCTATTTTGCCCATAATTGCTGCGGCTGAATGGAACTTGAAAAAGTAACTTTATTCTGGTTGACGCTCTTGGGACCCTGAATGATAACAACGATAGTAACCTAGGGCAATCAATCAGTCCATTCACTAGTCCGTAAAGAAACATAACATCTGTGATTGTACGTCTGTTACTCAGAGAAACCATGCCAAACCGTTTAATGGTACTGTCATAATTGTTATCGACAACTCTTTGGCGATAGTTTAAATGGCGTGAGAATTTTTTTTGAATGCTTTCAATCCTAGACGAATGAATACTGTAGATAGGATTCCAGATCAAGGAACAATACTCAAGTTGGCTTCGCACGTAAGCATAAAACAACATTTTTAGGGTTGACAAATTTTTGAACTCTTTTGAAAGACGTAAAATAAATCCTAGCATTTTAAAAGCTTTTTGTACAATATTATCAATGTGCGGTATGTAAGAAAGTTCTGTATCAAGAATCACCCCGAGATCTCTTATAATGCTTACCTCTTCAACAATCGTACCCCCTATATTGTAATCAAAATAATTTTTTTTTTTTTTTCTGGTGAAAGTAATTTTTCGGCATTTCTTTCCATTGAGCGAAAGTTTATTTTTAGAGCAGTAAATTGACAATTCGTCTAAATCATTTTGCAACTGTAATGTATCATTATTAGTATAAATTTTCTTGAATAATTTCATGTCGTCAGCGTAGATAATGCAGTCTGAATTCCTAAAACAATGCTCAATGTCATTTATAAAAAGGATAAAAAATAGGGGTCCTAAATGGGATCCTTGAGGAACTCCTGAGGGAACAAGAATATCCTCAGATCGACAGCCATTCACTACAACTGTTTGGTGCCGGTTCTTGATGTAGGAACAGATCCATCGGTGTAAATCACCGATCACTCCTATACTCCACAATTTTCTTGCAAGAACATTATGATCTACTCGATCGAAGGCCTTGGAGTAATCGGTGTATATAACATCGACTTGGTATCCACTCTCCATATGCTCATGAATTTTGCTAGTAAATGTGGCTAAATTGGACATAACTGAACGTCCCGCCAAAAAGCCGTGTTGACTTTCCGACAGAGTGTGTTTGATGGCAAAAGAAATCTGGTCGAAAATAATCTTTTCGAAAACTTTGCCAAATATGGGAAGCTTACTGATTGGCCTATAATTTTGCACGTCATTTTTATTGCCAGACTTAAAAATTGGAGAGATCAATGCGTTTTTCCAGGTAGTTGGAAAAACTCCTTCCCGAATAGAGTTATTGAATATATGGAATAAAGGCGTCGCTAGGGGCAAGGCACATATTTTGATAAAATATGCAGGAATATGATCGCTACCGGCTCCCTTCGACTCATCTACCCGCTTGAGGTATTCTGCTACCAGGTTGACACTAAGGTGGATTTTGTGAATTTTTCCACTATCAAACTCATTATTGTCATTATTACTGTCGTATTGATAGCCTGACTGAGTGCTGCTCGAAATGTCAGATTCATACACAGACGCAAAAAATGTTTTGAAAAGATTACAAACTTCTTGGGAGCCCTCACTTTTTTTATCTCCAAAAAACATGGTTATAGGTATAGCGGAATGACCTCCTTTTTTGGTTTTAACATAACTCCAAATTGCTTTCGGATCCTTGCAGATGCTACTCTCAATTTTCTCTATATAACCATTGTAATTAGACGCTTGCATGTGTTTTGCTTTGTCACGGAGCCTCGAAAACATTTGGTAATCCAGAGGGTTCCTATATTTTTTATACTTTTTAAAATATTTAAATTTTTCTTGTAGCAATTTTTTTAATGGGTTAGAATACCACTTAGGATATCTATCGAAAGATTTTTTGCAAATCCTAGGAACAAAATTGTCAATAATATTGTTTAAAATTTCATAAAACCTGTCGACTGCTAGATCAGTCTCGACATTCTTTAGTTTGTCTTTCCAGTCCACCTTAGTAATCCCAGAGCAGATTTTTTCGTACTCTGCTTTACGAAATGCCAACATTTCTCTAGAAGTTGGTGGCAAAGTGCCTTGCGCACTAACCTCAAATTCCAAACAAAGAGCCTTATGATGTACACTTTCTGGAACTAATCCACTATCAGCTTTAAAAACGTGTACGTCAAAAGTCGCTAGTACTAAATCTAATGTGTTTCCAAAATCATTTATTATTGAGCTGTACTGTTTAAGGTTACAAAAGTTAAGATTATCAATAAAATCCGTACTAACTCTGCTTTTAAAATCCTGTGGTAAAAGATATGGTGAATCACTAGCCACCCACTTGATTTCCGGGAGATTTAAATCACCAACTATTAGAAAAGTATCATTAGGGTTATCATTAGTAGAAAGGGATAGTCTATCCATAAAAATGTCCAGATTGGCATTGTGAATGGTGTCGGGGGGGATGTACACACTACATATGTTGAGCCTTGATGACAGACCCTGTTTTGGTCTTTTTACGGGTATTGATATCCAGATATCCTCAATTTTGCTACATAAGTCGCTCCTAAACACCGCATTAAATGATCGTTTTACTAAGATAAGAACACCCCCGCCCAATTTTTGACCTGTTGAGTTATAATCCCTATCTCTTCTGTAAATATCGTACCTATCGTCAGAGATTTCTCCGTCATATATCCCAGGTAGAAGCCAAGTTTCCGTCACTACAACTATGTCGTAGTCCATGAGCATCAAATTATGCAAGAAAACCAGTGTCTTAGAGCGTAAACCAGTTACATTTTGGTAGAATAATTTAATCATCTATAAAAATTATTATCGCCAATATTTTTATTACAATATTTGTCTGGTGCAGCATAAGGGGCAGGACACATAAATTTGTGAGCTTGGTGTTGATCAATATAATGCTTTGAAAGATAAATAGTTACTGAATTTTTGACAAATCTCGATCCGAAACAATGGGGATGGCATATGATGTTTCCGTTTTTTTTACAAATATTTTTCCGTTTTTTGACCAGCAGTAGAGAAATTTTGCTTCCCTCGACTGCCTGCGCGCTTTCAGATAAAGGGACTTATTTAGGGTGGTGAGATGCTCGTTAAAGAAAACATTCTTTGCCGTGCCGGGTAAGTCTAAGTCCTTAGTAGTTAACCCTCTATGAATATTTCAAGCGTCTACCTGTTGCCTTTATTAATATCGAGCAAAAAAACGGCAAAAAACTCACGTTTATTGTATGGGAGCCCGCCTCAAATAGATACTTTATTCTATTTTTAGTATTTTTGCCATAGCGGCAACAGAAATACATGATTTGCGAAAATTTCAACTATCTATCTATCACGGCTCATGAGATAAAGCCTGATGACAGACTGACGTCAGTGGAGTGTTAGTAATAGGGTTCCGTGTTTACCCTATCTTCTGTCTTTGGCCACCCTCACCCAGCTGCTGAAAGCATATATCTTAATTGATCAAAACCTTCATTTGTCGGTGACAAATCAATTAATGCAGCCTACATACGACCCAATGTAGGGTACAGGCCTTCTATCAGAGAGACAGAGTGTGGCTTAATCACCACGCGCACCCACAGGCACTTACGAGTATCTCACGACGTTTTTCTTCACCCTTGGTGAGTGGTATTGCTAATACAAATTTACAACTGTACATAAGTAACAAAGCAAGGTCATTGGTACATACGCCGAGGCTCGAACCAACTACCTGCTGAATGTGAGACAAGTGTTTTACCGACCATGATAGCGCCGACCAATCAAACAAGAAATAAAACGCACTGGCTCTGTGTGTCATATAACATGCCCTTACGCTGTCCCTTGGCAGGGCACGCGCGTAAATCGCGTCTGTCCGTCTGGCGTCTTAAGGGCTCGGCGCTCGTTACATTAAGCCCTTCATTTTATCTGAGGCACTTACTCGTGATTACAATTTTTTGTTTCGAGTTTGTACGTCACGTTACTAAAAAAGAAAAAGAGACAGTGTGCTTATGAGCCCACGACAGAAGAAAAACTAATATGTCTTACTAAACGATTGACGACTGGAGCCGAGGATATCCGACTCAGTGTCTCCGACTGATTGGAGCCGAGTATATCCAATTCAGCGTTTCCGACCCACTGAAGCCAAGCATATTCGATTCAGCGTCACCAACCGATTAGAGCCGAGTATATCCGATTAAGCGTCTCCAACCGATTATAGCCGAGTATAATCGGTTGGAGATGAACTCCGATCCAATCAACTGGAACCGAGTATATTTGATTCAGCGTTCTCGACCGACTGGACCCGAGTATATCCGATTCAGCGTCTCACCGACTGGAGCCAAGTGTGTCCGATACAGCGTGACTGACCCAAGAGTGACGGTATTCGGTAAACGTTTAACGTGATAAACTACTACGGAAAAGCAGTCGAGAAGCAAATTACGAGATTGGCAAAGAACAGGGACAGGTTGAAAACTAAAAAACCTATGAACTTAGTATGAAGTAAGTATTTCTTTTAATAATAAGGCTGCCAATTTTATTTTATTTCAATTTAATTCATTTTCGTTAGTGTAATTTATATCTCGTACTTCAGCCCTTGAAATTGCCAATCCACGGTGGGCATACGCATTGTAATAAAGTTCATACTCTGTCTCTTTCTTAAAGAAGGCCTGTGCCTTGCAGTGGCACGTATATAAGCTACAAAAAAAATTATACTATGAAGAACTTTTTATTTTATTATATGAGTTAGTAGCCTACCTTATAAATTATATTTACGAGTACTTTGCTGCGCGTACATCGCAAGCTCAAATTTTTTGTTCAAGCTATCTGCCGAGCATAGTGCTAGTAGTGCCAACAGTTTGTCAAGCTATCGATTAATAAAAGACCCCAATCCACAGATAAACCTTGTCGGTTTCGGCGGATAGGATGTGTATGTTTTATGTGCTTTTTGTTATCGTTTGTTTAATAAACGTTAAAAGAAATAATGATTTATTTACATGTCATGTTAATCATCGTCAGCCATTCGACGGCCACTGCAGAACATAGGCCTCCTTCGTGGTTTTCATAACCATGAGGGGTTTTGCCATAATCGCCACGCTTGGCAGGCGGGTTGGCGATCGCAGTATGCGGTTGGAATCTCAGGAAGACGCTGCTGCCCGTCTCCTGGTAATTGATTTCTTTAGTCGCCTTCTACGACATCCACGGAAGGAAATGGAGTGACGCTATTCTTAATCCGGCGCCACACGGAATGTCATGTTAATAGGGTCTCTCTAGTAACATCTTCCATTAATATAGCGCAACACTCCCAAAACACTCTTACATAAAAGATTTAGTAGAGAATTTGTAACAGTTTAAATAAAAATAATTTATTTGTGAAATACCTATGACATGCATTGGTACAAACAATAATGCCAACAAGTTTTTAAAAAAAAGTTAACAATTGCTCCATATTTGGCCTTATGACATACAAAGCTTTGTGCAATGTCAAATACAATGTTAGATCAACGTCATTTAGGTAGTTGGTCAATGATAAAATCCTAGAGGTTCGTCTATTTGGAGGAAGGCCACGCCCTTCATTTTCTCTGCGAGATTTATGCCAGCTAAAACAAAATTTGTAAAAAAGCTTAGCGTCGTAAGACTCTTAAGTACATACCGAAGCAGTCGGGTTTCGCCGTGTAATTCCTCAAGTTTTATTATTATCTTGTTCAAGATGAGAAGGAACGATTACATTGATCCAGATGCATTTATTACGCGTTGTCAAAAACATTTATTTAGAACAAAGAAAAAAGGCAACCAAAAATCTGCATATTCACAAAAATCTTCGTCGTGCAAAGGGGCACAACAAAAACAAAAAAAAAACCTCACAAAAAGAACATAATATTAAAATACTAAAGTGAAAAAAAATATCGCCCCGGGACACAACTGACCCAAAATATCCCCTGACGCTAGCAGCGTTTATCCAATATCCCATCCAAAGAATCCTCGCTGCATCGCCGAAAATAATTTGCATCTGCACCGCCAGGAAAATCCTTTGTATCTGAACCGCCAAGGAAATCGTTGTCATCTGCACCGCCAGGGAAATCCTTTGCAACAGATCTTGGTTTACTTCTCAGGGGCCTGTTTCATAAGACTACCAATTAATGGTTTACTATGATAGTTCGGTGTACATTGCAAATTCGATTAACTCACAGATTAAAAAGTAGACTCTGCTACGCAATGTACCTTGAATGGTCATAATAAACGACGAATTGTAGTTTTATGAAAATCGGACTCGGTGAAGTTCAAGACCAAGGTACTTACTCATAAAATAAAATAATTTTTCACACCTCCTGCTCGACAATGCCTTATTACGTACCGTCAAATATCATCGTAAAGCATGGCCTTGTCTCTCGAGGGCAATAATAATGAAGAATTTCCCTAGGGAATAAAGTGATTTGAATTTAGAATGTCAAAATTCGCATGAAAACTATGGAGAAGCCCCGCATTGCAATTCGAAATTCGAATTGTTGTTCGAAACTCACCTCTTTTTTTTCTTTTTTTTCTGAAATACTGTGTCCTGTGACCGCGCGAAACACCAACAAAAAAAAGAAAAAAAGGCGCGAATTGCAAATACGAATTTAAAAGTTATATTCAATTTAAGTTGCTAAGCCGTAAAAGAGTGTGGACTTTATATTTAATTTCAGGTTTTAATACATATTTTCAACTTATGCAGCCCTGTCTTTTTATTGTCTCCCAGATGGTGTGAAAAGTAGAGTATTCACCTCTGGAATAAAACATGTCTTAGTCTCGGGCGGTATGAACCCCTCGCTTCACTCAGGACTCTACATAACTCCCTCGCTTCGCTCAGGAGTTAAAATTTAACTCCCTCGCTGCGCTCGCGAGTTAACTCGGAGTCCTTCGCTCCGCTCAGGGTTCAATATGCCGCCCATGACATAATACATGGTTTTATTCCCTTAGTGCATAATCTACTATTATATAAGCTCACATAATGGTTATGAAAACCACGAAGGTGGCCTATGTCCTGCAGTGGGCGTCAAATGGCTGATGATGATAATGATGATGATATAAGCTCACGCTTGTATCCCGTAGGGGTAGGCAGATATCAGGGTTTGCCACTTGCCAGACCACTTTTGCTTCATCAACATTCATTAGTCGTTGCATGCACGCACGCCGGTTTCAGGTACTTTTTACTGATAAAATTGAAACGAAGTAAGCCCTGGTAACGTTTGAAGACAAGCGTTTGTAAAAATTAATTTGCTTAATGTGGCCCAGGTTAAGGACTGACGTTGTCTTTTCTGCGAATTGGGTCAACTATCTGACATTGTGTTTTCTGCGAATTTCCTTATTATTTTTTATGTACTATAATTTGTTATAGAAAATTATATTGCTTGTAGTAACAAGGCCGCCAATTGTACTGCGATTTATTGAATTTCTGTTAATGTAATCTTTGTGTACAATAAAGAACATTCTATCTATCTATCTATATTTGAATTTGATGATTTTTTTTAAGGAGGATTTTTTATTTTTTTCAAATAACTTAAATTCTATATTTACAAATAAAACACCTGCCCCAGGTCACTGTCCCGTGGTAATGAGCCCAGGACGCTGGCGACGTTACCTCTTTGGATGGCCAGGCTTACCCTCTGGCCGAGGTACGCGCCAGCCCTCTGGTCTCCCGATGCGTCGATTAGGCGCATTGATGATTTTCCACTTTGTTATATTGATTTTGAAAAGTGGTTTAGTTATCGACTCTAAAGAAACAACTTTCAGGTTTTGCGTTATTTATGTAATATGTTATATAACAATAGTTACTAATTTATATATCAGGGCTGCGCAAACTTATTTTGACTCTTACGCCGTCCGGAGATTCCCATTTCTTCGCGACGCCATCCCCCAATCCCCCCATAACCTAACTGAGCAAAAAATTACTGTCAGGGTGTAGTTGTCGCCTAGTTTATACAATATTTTATGATGTATTATTTTTATTACAAAGTACCCTATTTGGGTAATTTTTGTAAGAAAAAAATAACGTAAGATCTCACAGATACGAAAATGAAAGAGATATTTATTTTACTTTATCGATGTTGGATGTGCTTTCTTTTCTGAACTCAGCTTCTCATAATGGGGCTCAAGTTTGGTAATTGCCACTCTCAAGTCTTTCTCTATATTTATTTGCGACCTATAGAGTCTTTTTCTTTATTACTCGCGGGATAATGCCGCGTTGCCCCAGGATGGGCATCGCGACGCACTGTTTGGGAAGGCCTGTTTTATATAATAATAATAACTTCCACATAGCACAGTCACTTGCCCTGGTCCAAACTAGGATTCCCTGTGCTATGGTAACCAGGCAAGGACGTCACCTAATATTGAAAAACACCCAGACTGAGGCCATTTGTAATACTTCGGCTTCCAGTGGAAAATGAACCCACGACCGCCGTTTTCGTAGCAAAGCGTATTGACCGCCAACGAGACAGTCATACCTCTTAAAACTCATCCACTTTATGGTCAGGAACTTTCTCCTAATACGTGGCCGTAAATCAAGCGGACCTTCATTCACCAACACAATGTTGCGCTCGACAGCCGATTGACGAACGAACTAGTCCAACACTTTTTTGGGCATATTACAACCTTTTCTCTTAGCTCGAAAACCGGGTCACCAAAAGCATCAGAGCTTGAACGAATAGTTTTTGCGTTTGAATTCCGACCCTACTCCAATGGTATGAAAGCAAACTTTGGTTAAACTAAGCGTGGTAGCGAAGATACATCAGCTGAGGTCAGCACCCCTTAGATTAGGCCATAAAATGTTGTGTTGTCTAGTACGTGCATGCGAGATAACTTTTGCTCTTTTTGTATCTGGAATATTGTAATGCCAAAACAATAAATTCTGGGAAAATGACTAGCTCAGATAACACTTGCTAGAACTCGGTATCATATGGCCTTTTTGTATCGGAATATTGTAGTGCCAAAAGAAGAAACTCTGAAAAAAATAATATTACTTTTAACAGTAATTTTAATGGCTCGCGATTTAATCTTAGTGACAATATTATCATATTGTCGAATTATTTTTTTACTTTACTATATTCAGTTTACGTTAATCTACACAACATAAAAAATAACCAATTTCCGCCAATTATTTTATTAATATTTTTGTTATTTTTATTTTTACCGAGTAAGAATAAGAAGAATATGAATAAAAATTGTGTTTAATACAAAGTGTTACATTTGTGTCCTGGCTCTCAAACAACGTTGTGAATTTCGACTTAGATACTTGTTTTCTGCCAAGTCATAAAAACATTTTAGCGAATTTTAGACAATAATGAACTCCTATTTTATCTGATTTCTTTAATTTAGCTATAGAAAATGCACGGAATTCACATAATTATAGCAACAATAAAATAAAACAACAAGTTTCAGTATTCTAAGAAATTTTACTGCTCAATTAAATTGTGCAATATATTTGGTCTCTATTTGGCTGTTGAGCTTCATTATCTTAGTTTTATATTATTTTATTTATTTTAGAATATTTATTTTATTCTCTTTTTAGTATTTGCTGTTATAGCGGCAACAAAAATACATCATCTGTGAAAATGTCGACTGCCTAGCTATAACGGTTCATGAGATACAGCCTGGTGACGGACAAATGGACAGACGGACAGTGAAGTCCTAGTAATAGGAAGGGTGCCTTCGGTTACGGAACCCTAAACACGGTGTAATAAGAGTCAATTTACGAGCAATTGTGTTGAACAGTTATTTTATAAAGCCACTACAGTGAGCATTCACTAAGAGCTCTTCAGGCAAATACCGGTAGAAAGTACTGCTGAAGTAAATAGACGATACGAAGGCGGTCCTCAAATGAGCTGGCTAATGTTTTGTTTTTCTTTCGTCGGGCTCCCTTCTGCTACTCTGTTCTAGATGGAAGTTGCCTAGGAATAATATATTTATATTTATGAAGTCAGACCATCTAACTTACCATCTGGCCTGACGACCACGGTAGCGAGGAGTCGCTGGGTGCGGGCTACACAAGACCGGGAAGCTTGTAAAACCACGAGGGAGGCTTATGTGTTGCAGTGGGTGTCAAGTGGCTGATGATAATGGTGATTTATGAAATAAATGGTAAGTAACCTTATTTCAACAAGTGTGAGTTACTTTATACGACCTAGCTGTAGGTACTCATTACTGTTCGAATTTTCATAAAACTTTGTGTAATCATACATACTTTTAATTAATAATACACTCTTGTATTTCTATTTTGTTTTTCAAAATGTAATCCCTAAGAGAGGGGTTTCCATGTGGCGCCGGATTAAGAATAGTGTTACTCCATTTCCTCCGTGGATGTCGTAAAAGGCGACTAAGGAAATAAATTACCAGGAGACGGGCAGCAGCGTCTTCCTGAGATTCCAACCACATACTCCGATCGCCAACCCGCCTGCCAAGCGTGGCGATTATGGCAAAACCCCTCATGGTTATGAAAACCCTGAAGGAGGCTTATGTCCTGCAGTGGGTGTTAAAGGGCTGATGATGATGATAAATCCCTAAGAGGGTGGAAAAGGGTGCAAAAAATTCGTACGGGAAGAAAATAAATGTTGTGGATATTTTAAAACTTAGTATAAAGTGCATTTCAATATAATTTATATATCTATGATGTAAAACATATTTTACAATTTTTTCAAACTCATCGTTTAAGGTAAAAAGAGGGTAAAAAGAGTAAAATATTGGTGGTCGGATTTTTTTTTAATATTGGTAAAAATGCAATTTTATCCCTTTAGGGATCCAATACAATCCAATAGATCATCAAAGATAATTTTAAACTTTTGTTAATTGGCTTTCGTTGGTGGGTTTAATATCGACTAGCTTTTCTTCACAACTTTGTACGCGTAAATTATTACTTTACAAATTTACCACCCCTTTTAACCTCTTCAGAAATCGAATTTCAAAAAACCCCTCCTTAGTACACCCATTAGTACTGAAAGAATATTTCCACCGTTTAAATCTCTGTGCCTACTGATTTAGTCTATGCGATGTCTGCGAAGCGGTGATAGCCTAGTAGGTAGAACATTCGACTCGGAAGCGGGAGAACCAGGTTCGATTCCCAGTGCGGGCATGAACCTATGACTTGGTATTCTAAGTCATGTATAATATATTTGTGAAGTTATAGTAGCAATACAACTCGCTAACGGTGAAGGAAAACATCGTAAGGAAACCTGGGTGTCTGAGCTATTCACATACCTCAGCGCTTGAAATCGCCAATCCGCGGTGGGCACGCGTGGTGATAAAGCCCATTCTCTCGCTGAGAGAAGGCCTGTGCCCTACAGTGGGACGTAGGCTGCTTATGATGTCTGTGAGTTGCTTTAAGAATTAGCGTACATGACGGTTTCTTATTTCAAACTTTAAATATGGTGGACAGAAAGAAAACGGGATGGTTTCATGTCTTTGGGAGGAGAATTTAAAAGATGAATCGTCACTTTCTAATTCCATCAAAATTTAAAATGGTCAATTTAAATTTTTAATTAAAACGCGGTCAATTCTAAGGGAACGAAAAAAAAAATTGATAATTGCTAAACAACCTTCAACTGTGACCATGGTATAGTATTCTAGTTTGGGGACCGGGCACTGTCCAGTACACATTGATTTGTTTGTTTAGATCTAGGGAACACTTTTTTGGTACATATCGTATTATTCTCGACCGCCGACAACTGTGTTTTTATTCTGCGCTGCTGTTGCAAATACTTTTGTAGTAAGAAATAGCCTTTGAACATTCTTTGGATCTATTTTAGGGCTCCGTTATTCGAAGGCGAAAAATAAAACCTCAGAGAAAGACTTTGTTATCCGTCTGTCTGTCAAGACTAGGGCGAGCACCCGATACCGCGCATTAACTGGGCAGGAACTAGTTTACCGACCGTTTCTTCATATAAAATTGGGACGGTCCGGTTCATGCTCTAGTCAAAATTATTTTTCTCATGAAGGTCTATCAGCAAAGCAAAGCAGTAAAGGTGCATGCTTTGGCAACCTTAATAGGCCAGGCACTTACCTTATAACCCTTTAATTTTTATAATTTATAATGCATTAAAAATAAAAAAATCAGGTTAAAATTTGTATCTAGTATTCAGGTCTTTCAAAAGTAATAATAGTAAGTAATTTTTTGGCTATAACTTACAGAGACATCTTACATTTTAAAAGTTACATATTCAGTTAAACACTGACGTAAGTCTCTGACTCCTAAACTAGGGTAACCTGCATCTTAGGAGACAGTTCTTTCCTTTTCACATTTAGCACTTAATTATGTTGTTTTACTTTATCTCCCTGGTAAAAAAAATCGTGACTCTTAAGGTAAAAAGACGTTCACCTCGTTTACCTCGAATTAAAAAGTCTAATACCATAAAGGAAGGGAAGAGCATCGTTTTCAAATGTAATTTTTTTTACCGATTGTGTAGATGGAACCCTATGGGCGTTATTCCTACTCGCATTATTAACATTATTAACTTTATTCCTTTTAAACCTGGCCGGATTTTTCCGACCAAAAACCGAGTACGTGTATCCGGAATAAACTTAATAGCTGATAGTAATTGTTCTAATAGACCGTTAGAAACACTGCATTATTTTAAGACTTAGAAAACGATAAAGTTGAACTTTTCATGAACTGGGGCGCAATTATGCGTAACAAATCCTGAGCAATTCCAATCGTCTAATGGCGACATTCCATACTTATTTGACCGTTAGACGATTGGAATAGTTCGGGGTTTGGTGCGGGTAATCTTCAGTGCAAATGAAAACTTTGTCAACCATTCTTTTCTGAGATTACTTAGATCAAAGAAAGCTTAGTTATAATTCTTTCATTCTGATTGTGCAATAAAGAGATTAAAAAAGCACCATCTTTCTAACCTGTCATAGATAATAGGTTAATGTACATATAAGTATTTAATAAGTATATGTAAGTTTATTTTCTTATTATTACTTATTTATGTAGTTATAAATATTTCTCCCTTCTTCCTGTTACCTCTGTTTGAACACCTTATGCTAAAGTTGGCTGGAAGAGATCTCTCTTAGAGATAAGTTCGCCTGTGTAACAATGCTATGGAATTAATTTTCTAATTTATAGTTTGCAATAAATAATGTAATATAAAGTGTTCTTTGTCTATCTATCAACTTTTGCCATAACGCCACAAAGTAAGCAAACAAGGCTAGGGCGTAACCATGATATTAAAATTTTTCAAACTTAGTGACGTCACGAAGCGGTGGTAGGGCAGCGGTAGAAAGCTGGCCTCTGATTCGGGAACTCGTGGGTTCGAATCTCGGCATGTACCAATACTGAATTTTTTTTTTAAGTTGCGTACATTTATTTTAGTAGCAATACCACTCGCTAACTCTGAATGAAAGCGTACTGAGTGCCTAAGATGTTCACATACCTCAGCGCCGGAAAATGGCAATCCGCAGTGGGCACGCGTGGTATTAAGCCCATACTCCCTATCTCTGAGAGAAGGCCTGTGCCTTGCAGGGGGGCGCACTTAGGCTATGACATCACGACCATGACTAATGGGCATTGTCCAGGGAGGTATCGATTCTCGTAAAGTGAAAACCATTTCGAGGAATAGGGATACTTAAATAAGTAAAATAAAGGCGGATTATTAATACTTTTCGCAAAAAATGTATAACCTTTATTTGGTGACGTCATACTTACTAAGCTATTGGAAATTTTAAATAATTAATAAAACAATAATGGCATTGAAAATTAAGAAAATATTCAAATTAGTTCCTTATATTAGTCTTTATTTTAGATTTCTAGAATAAAAAATAGGGGTGAACAATGCCCATTGCGTTTCCGACATTTCAAACAAAGATTATTAAATTTATTTTCTGCAGCCATCTTCTACTTTTATGTATTTTAATCGATACAACTTGGTGCGGTATTGCTTAAAACTTGTTAGGAGTCCGGGATAAGATAAGAGAAGTTATCTTATGATAACAATGTTCTTTATTGCACACAAGAAATAAAACAGCGCATCGGTAGAACGCTGGCCTCATATTCAAGAGGTTCGAGGGTTCGAATCCTAGCATGGAGCAATTTCTTTGTTATCTAAGATGCGTACATTTGTTAATTTGTTGTAGAAATACCGCTCGCTGGCTAAGAAAAACATCACGGGGAAAGCTGAGTATTTGTTCCAGGTGTTCACATACCTCAGCGCTTGAATCTCGGTAATCCGCGATGAGCATGTGTGGTGAATAGACAGATATATAGATAGAGAACGTTTTGCAGCACACCAATAGAATTTTAATGATTAGACTCATCGAACAAAACTTATTGTAAAAAACAAACTCTATCGATGTTTTAGGAATTGCCTTTTAGAAAAATATGTGGGTATTTATTTAACCTTTTAAGAATATAGAATGCGCACGTGATATATTTTACCTTTCCACTGTATCCCACGTGTAAATTTTCACAACGCTCGCTAAATTAAGCTCGCCTATGTGCAAAACTTTCTGTTTTATATGCAATAAAGGATTTAATAATAATAATAATAAATACATTGAAGTCAAAGTCAAAAATTTTATTCACTATAAAAACAAAATGTTTACTTAATGAACGTCAAAGCTGTTAGTTTCACAATTAAAAGATAACGCGGAGAAGAAGCTAACAAAGAAACTCCACATTTATTCTTTTCAAAACAGGTTTAATTAATTAACACAGTTTTCAACTTAAAAAAAAAACACATTTCCGTAAAATCGCCTTTGGTCAAATCCGTTAGCGATTTTTGCGAGACCCGCGAAACCATTCTCCCTCACTGCCTTCAAAGTTTTGATTCCACTCGATAAAAACGAAATATTTGTTACAGAGAGAAACGTTTCAACGGACTTTCCGCTCCAGCGGAGTCAAAAGTTGGTTTATGGCTCAAAATAGCCTTCTCTTTGCCATTTTCCTTTACAAAATAAATTTCACTGGAACAGCGGCCAGCTGTGACGCCACATAGCATTCAGATTTAGTTATTTTTGTCAGCCTATGCAGGAGTTTGTAACATCAGGCACAGTATCGGGTGTCAAAACTTTTTGTCTACACTTGAGAGCAATGAATACGAGTGGGTTATTGGTGGGTAATAAACTCTTTGATATTTCACTATTGTACAATGCTGACTTTTATCTTATCACATCTTATCGGCTCATTTTATCTTATCACATCTTATCTTGTCTCACACAAATTAATGTTATAAAACTTTGCATTTGAGTTGTACATCACGTTCGATTACATAATTGAATTTATTTAACTTATTTTATAATAATTTCGAGATTCAACAATTTTTTTTGTTTCAATAGATGTCAGTTCCAATTGGCACTATTTCTATTTGGTGAAGATCTGATGAAGACATTTGGGGATGGAGAACGGAACTATTCAATGAACAGCAGCAAATTACGCCTGATGGGAGCAATCATTTAGTAATTGGTATCCATTTCATAAAATACGTCATCAAGGAAGTCCCAGCGTCTTAACGAAAAATCGTGTTTTTTTTATAAAAAATAAAAACAGACTTCAGAGTACAATAATTATTTGGTGTAGAAATCTATGGTTGAGGCTTTACGCTCCCCTATGAGTTAAAGGACCGAAAAATAAGAAGAAGTCTCAACATCGTGAGGAAACCTGAGTGTCTGAGGTGTTCACATATCTCAGCGCTTGAAATTTCAAATCCGTGGTGGGCACGCGTGGTGATTATGCCCACACTCTCTCCCTGAGAGAAAGCTTGTAGGGCACAAGCCACACTCAGGTTTCCTCACGATGTTTTCAATAGAATCATGGAAGCACGACAGTAGCTGCTAGAAGCTTGGTAGAATAGTAGCAGTACATTGTCATCCCAATGGTTTAACCGGCAGAAATTAAAAAGGCATCTCTCGCGAAGAAGATCGATACGCGCGAGGCGCCGAGTTAAGTCGCACGTGTTATACATTGGATTGCGATTGGTTACGAGACTACTAATAGTGTCAATGAAACAACAATTCGCAATGTAAAGTTTTTTTTTGTAGGGCTGAATTAACAACCAATGCAGCCAATATAGTTCAAATAACAATAATGCCCTTGTTAAAGCTAGGAAATATTATCAATATTGGCATTTTTAATAAAAAAATCACGATATATTTGCCTTTCACTGTGACCGACTGTGACGTCATTTGCAAAATAGTATATTTTGCAGCCAAATCAAAATAGAAATCAGTGTGAACCTTATTCCATCGCGCTATGACCGGTCAACACAAAAATCTCTTGCACCTATTACAAAAATTTAAGAAACAAAGTCACGCATCAGTTGGGAAAAAGCCCTCGCAAATGAGGTCACGAAGATTGAATTTTATTTTTTAAGGTGCTTAACAATAACTTAGAACAACAAAAATTAAATTAGTCCTAACAAATTATGTCTACTTTCGTAAAAAATAAAAAAAATATGACCCTTAAACAAACTTTACATTGCGAATTGCCGGACTAATATTATTCTATTGTGCCACTGTGCATTTAAGAGACTTGCCCCACCCGGTCAGAATCAACGACCTTCAGCACCGTCGCTTGCACTTTTTGTCATTCGAGCTTGGTTTTGGAGAGAATGTTCTCATGCATGAACTTATTCACTACTGAGAAGGCTAAGGTGAACATTTTTGGCTTCATTTCCAGCACATGAATGTTGAGTACCGATTCCGAATTATTATTGGACTCTGAAGTCGGTTATATTTTGTTATTTTATTAAGCTAGCACTCTTGTTATCGAGAGATATCCAGGATTTTATGACCCACCCGTGCTCGTTGCTCGCGAGTGTATGCGCACGTGTAAGCCGATAAAGCTTACATAGATATTTTGATACGTATTTTTGTAAAAATGGTGTACGCGAAATCAAACTAAGACCGTTTGTTATTTTAAAACTAAACTAATATTGCTGTTTTAAAACCAACGAACTTATTTATACACGATTCCTTAAAGCCCTCCTCAGAAACAATTTAAATAGTCTCTGGTAGAGAGGAACATGCCATTCATTTATATATCGTTGAGTAGAACAAAGTAAGTCGGCAGGGGGCCCGTGGATGTGAATGGCGAGAGACCACGAAAAATAGCGTGATGGGGAAACGGCCTATACCCAGCTGTGGGCAGAGGTGGGCTGATGACAATGATGATGATGAGAACAAAGTAGCCATTACTTAGATCTTCTTGACTTTTGTCGCTAGATGGCGCCAGGCACGCGTAACATACTGCGGATTTTGAGCTAAAAATTTACGCTTCCTTGTTGACGTTTTACGTTAAACCAACAGCCATGTGTATGTGAGTAACCCAAATTTAGCACACTTTATTATTGAAATTCTTTGAGTCCATCCAAACGGACAATCAGCTAACTATTTCATAAAAATTGTTTATAGGTACTTGAATACTGTTATTATTAATACGTTTATTGCACATAAGTAAAAAATACAATGTCAATGTGGCGGACTTAATGCTAATATTTGACAGTGTCGCAATAGCCTAGAAGAGCCATATATCAGCTTATAAAAATAATGTATGAACATTTATATATATCCGAGATTATCATTTTCCTTATCCGTTGTTCCATTTGTATACGACGCTTTGCCTTTTCTCGGTTACACATAAAATGCAACTATCAGCCCTATAGAGGCCGTACACATCACTCGATGGCTTACAATACATTGCTATAAGGTTGAGAATACAGTGAGATTTTGAATAATAAGAAAAACATTTATTTAACGCCATAGCGACGTACGTAGGTATAACAGTGATTAGAAAACAACAAAAAGAAAAACCGGCCAAGTGCGTGTCAGGCTACGCGCAATGTAGGGTTCAATAGAAAAAGGGTATTTTATCTGATTTACAGCACTAACAACTTCATCGAAGTCATTTTCAATGGATTTTGTACGAAATGTTACTTTTATAAGTTGGTTGCCTATTAGTCGTTAACTAGGAAAGCTTACTTAGCCGTGATACTTTTCCTTTTAAGTTCATTATATGTGCTACTACCTTGAATTTTTTCACGTTTCTATAATCAACCGTTTAGCCAGGAGAGGGGGGGACGCCCTACTTAGACAAAAATTTGCGCTTTAAAAATGTATTATTTCACAAACGGAAGCCTAAATCGAAAAATGGTCTTCCTACACCCAACATTCTTTTTTTACGACCAATCCAACGATACCCCACATGATGGGGTAGACGAGAAAAAAAATCATCCCGACTTTTGATGTTAGGGGAGGTAAAGTAAAGAAAATAATTTCCAACATTTTATTGATTAACTTTGTCGGCGTGATAAATATGTACACACACACCAAATTAGAGCTTTTTAGTACCGCCGGTCTATGCGCTAGGCCGCGGACGGACATACAGACAGACAGTTAGACAGACAGACAGACGAACATGGCGAAACTATAAGGGTTCCTTGTCGGACTACGGAAGAATAATAATCCAGAAACAATAAGGATATAATTATCCATGCAGCGGTAATATGGCCTCGAGCTCAGTATACGCTGCGGCTTTGCCCACAGTTCTGATTTTCAGCACGGGCCTTTAGCATTGAGAATACAATATGTGCATATTAAGCCGACTTGAACCTCTTTCCTAAATGTATCATTTAACTAAAATTTTCCATACAAAGGTCGATTTAAATGGTGACTTAAGTATTAAGGGTAGTATTAAGGTACAATATATGCATATTAAGCCGACTTGAACCTCTTTCTTAAATGTGGCATTTAACTAAAATTTTCCATACAAAGGTCGATTTAAATGGTGACTTAAGTATCAAGGGAAGTATTAAGGGTAATTAAATGTACAACCAGCAGCGATTTCTACAGTTTACAGGAAAAACATATAGGTATTCAATAAGGCACAGTAGAATCTTTATGTGGGTTAAGATAACAACAAGGCCACAGAAATATGTCATTAATTTTTTTTTAACGTACGGAAATTACCCTACCGGTAAGTCGTTCATGTCATCAATAAAAAAATAAAACTTGTTTATAGTGTAAGTCACATCCAAAGGTCGCGTACGTTGACCACACATAACAGTACGCTCCCAGCTCAACGCACGCAATCTTGGCTGCGGCTAAGGAACTCGGGGCTTTATTTCCGGTGCCCCATAAAAAGCCTTTGACACGGAGATTCCCGCTCTGGCCTGTTTATGTGGCCTCCGGTTTTGTGTTTATGAGAGGCGCGGATTCGACGGACGACAATGTTCTAAGGCAGATTTTGAGATTTCACCGCCTGGGACTGCTTGCGTCGTTTTCGTTGCGTGAATAAGAGGGTCCAAAGATTAAAACTACCGCCTCCAAGGGAAAAAACCCTACCTTTTTACAGGTCGTATCTGCAAAAATCACTTTAAAAACTCTCAATAATGTTAATAGCTATTTTCAGGACCCATAGCCGAGAACATAAGGCAAAAAGCTAGGACTAGATTTGATTTGATTTGAAAAATCTCTATTAGCATCATTGAGAGATTGTTTGGGACCAGGTCAAGTGACTGTATTGTGTGAAAGTTATTATTATTATTGTACATA
Source organism: Yponomeuta malinellus (assembly GCA_947308005.1). Lineage (NCBI taxonomy): Eukaryota > Metazoa > Arthropoda > Insecta > Lepidoptera > Yponomeutidae > Yponomeuta > Yponomeuta malinellus. The sequence continues at coordinate 3,211,815 of OX371007.1, read as the reverse complement.
CGCTACGCAAATGCGATCTGTAAAAAAGATATGATTTTTAACCTTTGTGACGGTTCTGGATTTAGAGGAGAATGCTAAAACTATCATGGACATCTGAAATGAGACGGTGCTGCAAAGAAGTTAAAGTGAAGAAGAAGAAAAAGAGTTGGAACTGCTGAAGACAGTTCCATCTACAGAAGTCCTACCAACCCTTGAGGTCACCGTCGTAGGAGTACGATGAGGAGAACATCATTATCAATATCATCATCATCATCACCATATTTAGGTATGTTTCACCGCAGTGCCTAAACGACTTAATGAGGTTACAATCGATTTGTTACTATAGTTGGGTGACATATGGCTAGTTTCTGAATTGAGAATTTCGCTAAGTGAACGGTTAACTGTAACGCTGTCTCTTCGAATTTCTCAGAAAAGAGCGTGACAGAACGTTACTTGGGTATTTACTCAGTGAATTTGTTAACTCAGAAACCGGCCCATAGACTACCGTTAAGCAACCAAAATAATATTACGGATGTGTCAACAAATAAGTAGGGTTTTCTGAATATTATATTATAGTTTTTTGCCACCGTTTCTTGGATGTCAAATATTAGAGGAGAAATCTTGAGCTCATAAATTTAGTATAATATTAAAATTCAGCGTTGATAAATATTACTTCCCCCATCTGACAGCAATTCAATCTTGTAAACAGAACTTTATTACTTTTTTAAACTTTCTACTCTTGTAACGAGCGATATAAACGCAAAGAGACCGAGAAGAATGTTCCATTATATGGAACACGTATGTGTTGTGGTGCTGTTTCATAGCTAATTCCTTAAACTGTGGTTGGGAAACAAAAATCAAGCCAGAAAAGCCGTAAGAAATATATTTTTTTAGATGGATATATTAGCAAAAATAGTCGTAGGACAAAAGTTGTCTTCACGTCTTATTTTGTGACGATGTCCCCTTCCACATTTCCTTTTTCCGATGTCGCAGTAATACAGCCGCATTCAATCATTAAGTAAATAAATGCGCAACTATACAATAGCCGCGGGCGATTTCCCGAAGAGAGAGATATGCCTCGACTGACTAGCTAATTAAACGCTGAGTAATATTATCCGTCAGTGTTTTCACCAATCAGGATACAAGATGAATTAAATATTTCACATTTCTACATTTGATCCATAGTTAAAATGTAGTTTGCACTCAACTCAAACTCAAATAATTTTTTAATCATCATAGCACAATACATAGTGACTTCACGAACGTCAAATCTAATAACTTTAGAACTGTCTGTTTCAGCAAAGTAGATTATGTGAAGAAGAAACTGATAAAGAAACTAAACATTTACTCTTTTCAAAACAGGTAACAAAGTTTATGCCAGAAGCCATTTCCATTCAGAATAACAACACAATGTACGACACTATTGCAGATAGTGATGCAAAAAAATGAATGTCAAATGACACTTAAGTGATTGATGAATGAGTCATTTGAGTTCCGGTGAACAATCTTTGCTATGACAAAATCATTACTTGAGTTTTCATTTAAGTAAATCATTATTTTCATCCTTTATGAATAGGAGCCCTTCAGGGCTGAGGAGTTGACTGAGCGTTTAAATGCCAGTTAAGGCCCTCTGTAAGTAGCTCGTAAATAACATTTCAGCATGTTTCCCCTTACAAAAAGAACCCAATTAATTTTCTAATAAAGGTTTGTAACTTAAAAAGCGTAGCTGGTATTTTCATGGCTGCGTAACCCAGTCAACAACGTAATCACGGCAAAATCACCGCTCACCGTGAATAAAGGCATTCGATTTTAACGTTAAAGCCTTTTGGAATAGGTGCTACGTTTGTTAGCGGATCGGAGTGAATTCTGCGCAGGGGTTGAGTGAATGATTAATGCGTGCAGTAAATGAAGAGCTCGCGATACAAGCGCCCAAGCTAAATTGTTGGGAATATAATACATTTTTGCCTATTATAATACATTTTTGCCTACATCTTACGACTGCCTCGTTGGTAACACGCTTTTCACACCTCCTGCTCGACAATGCCTTATTACGTACCGTCAAATATCATCGTAAAGCATGGCCTTGTCTCTCGAGGGCAATAATAATGAAGAATTTCCCTAGGGAATAAAGTGATTTGAATTTAGAATGTCAAAATTCGCATGAAAACTATGGAGAAGCCCCGCATTGCAATTCGAAATTCGAATTGTTGTTCGAAACTCACCTCTTTTTTTTCTTTTTTTTCTGAAATACTGTGTCCTGTGACCGCGCGAAACACCAACAAAAAAAAGAAAAAAAGGCGCGAATTGCAAATACGAATTTAAAAGTTATATTCAATTTAAGTTGCTAAGCCGTAAAAGAGTGTGGACTTTATATTTAATTTCAGGTTTTAATACATATTTTCAACTTATGCAGCCCTGTCTTTTTATTGTCTCCCAGATGGTGTGAAAAGTAGAGTATTCACCTCTGGAATAAAACATGTCTTAGTCACGGGCGGTATGAACCCCTCGCTTCACTCAGGACTCTACATAACTCCCTCGCTTCGCTCAGGAGTTAAAATTTAACTCCCTCGCTGCGCTCGCGAGTTAACTCGGAGTCCTTCGCTCCGCTCAGGGTTCAATATGCCGCCCATGACATAATACATGGTTTTATTCCCTTAGTGCATAATCTACTATGACTATCAAGGCAGAGGTGGTGGGATTCAGTTCCTACTGCAGACAGCCATACTTGATTTGTACAAATGGTCAAAGCCTAGGCGTATTACAGTGTTTGTGATTGTTATGTCCTCAATAGCACATGTTATCCTAGTTGGGGACTAGGACAAGTGATTGTGTTGTTTGGAAGTTACATAATTACTATCATCATCATAAATTTATTTTATTATGCGTTTTAATGATATAACAGCCCGAATACGTCCTACTGTAGGGCACAGGCTTTCTCTTAGAGAGAGGGAGTGGGCTTAATCAATACGCGTGCCCACTGTCGGAGCCCTACGTCACTCAGCGGAACCCCGCGCCCCGCAGGCTCGTACGACTCGCAAGCGGGTCTTCACTCTCTGAAGTGTCGATACACAAATTTTTGAATTCTTTTAAATTTTTTATTATACACCGCCTATTGTACAGTTCACTTGCTTTATTTATTCCACCTGCAAGACCCTGAGCCAACATTGGTCCTTCGAGCCGGATCAATGTTGGGTCTTATAGGTGGTATAAATAAAGCAAGTGGACGCGGAATAGCAACTTCAAGCTCGGAGGTACGTGAACACCTTAGACAGTCAGGTTCCCTCACGATGTTTTCCTTCACAGTTAGCGAGTGGCATTGCTACTAAGACGGTGGTAACCTAGTGGGTAGAACATTGGACTCGGAAGCGGGAGACCCAGGTTCGATTCTCAGTGCGGGCATGTACCTATGACTCTGTTTTCTAAGTTATGTACATTTGTGAAATAATAGTAGCAATACCACTCGCTAACGGTGAAGGAAAACATCGTGAGGAAACCTGAATGTCTGAGCTATTCACATACCTCAGCGCTTGAAATCACCAATTTGCGGTGTGCACGCGTGGTGATTAAGCCCAACTCTCTCTCTCTCTCTCTCTCTCCCTCTCTTTCCCTCTCTGAGAGAAGGCCTGTGCCCCACAGTGGGACGTATATAGGCTGCTTATGATTGCTATAAGTTCACAAATGCACGTACCTAACTTAGAAAATGAAGTCACGGGGTTCGTAACCACGACCTCCCGTATGTGAGGCCGACGTTCTACCGCTCCGCTACCACCGCTCTCTTTGTGTGCTAGGCGGCACATGGTTTTTATCCCGGATTTACTAACAATTAAAAGCAAGCTAGAGCGCATGCCGAATAGCAAGCAAGAAGTATCAGACTTATTGAAGTTTTGGGGACAATTTACAGTTTACCATTCGATTTTTTTTTACCTCTGCAAACAAACTTGGTGACGACGAAATCCCTTTAAACCAACATTGTCTTCCGAGCCTCTTGGTGCAAAATGATTTATGTCCAAAGTAAATTGAGGCCCGCCGCGGCGCGATAATAGCAGGAAGTGACGTCATTTACCTCGCCAAAGCCTCTTATGGGGTAGTCGCATTTGTAGTGAAAATGAGGCCAAATTTGCTTGTTTTTGTTGGCATTTTAAAACCCGTAAAAATATTTTCTGTTGTTTTGTTTCAAAACAAAAAAAACAGCAAATTCTAAGAATCCGCTGTCCGTTTGTCCGTCCGTCTGTCACCAGGCTGTATCTCACAGGCTGTACACTGACAGTCTATTACTCTACTGTTAACAGTTGTCAGTGGTTTTTATTGTGGGCACTGGTCAACCGAGATGTTAATAGTAAATTATCAGATTGTCAGTGCACGAAAAAAGGGGCTTAGAAGGTCAATAGTTGACAGTACAACATTGATTAACAATTTAAAGGTTTATATTTTACAAATGAACAACAAAATATGGACATTGGACAAATACAAAAGGGTATTTTATCTGATTTACAGCACTAACATCTTCATCGAAGTAATTTTCAATGGATTTTGTACGAAATGTTACTTTTATAAGTTGGTTGCCTATTACTCGTTAACTAGTAAAGCCTACTTAGCCGTGATGCTTTTCCTTTTAAGTTTATTATATGTGCTACTAAGCACTCACTATGGGCCTTATAAGAAAGCCCAAGGTCACGCAACGAGCTATGGAATGGGCTTTATAATGGAACGGAAATTTCTCTACGAGATCGAATCAGAAACAATGAAATCCCTAGACGAACGAAAGTCGTCGACATAGCCCAACGGATTAGTAAGGTGAAGTGGCAGTGGGCGGGGCACATAGCACGCAGAACTGATGGCCGATGGGGCCAAAAAGTTCTCGAATGGAGACCACATATCGGCAAGCGCAGCGTAGGACGACCAGCCACAAGATGAAAGACAAATGACCTCATCGAAGTGGCAGGAAGACCGGTCTTTTTGGAAATCCATGGAGGAGGCCTATGTCCAGCAGTGGACTTCTTCTGGCTGAATGATGATGATGATGTTATTTTCAAGGTCAGGAATGCGGAGGTAAAATCGGTGTTAGCAACTGCTTTTCCCTGCAGTACAGTACACATAGAACGTTCAAATCTCCAGCCCACTTGCATACTAACTGCTTCCGTAGCCCCGGCTTAGCTAGACCGCTCGTAGGCCGCGGCTCAGCCTTGTTTACTGCCCCGGCCCGGATCTGTGGAACAAATTATGTGCCGGTAATTTTCATAATAAGTGGGACGACGGTGAAGGAGTGGGCTGTTCGGGAAATTACTTATATTTACGGAACAAGACAAATCAAACTCAGCATACATACATACATACATACAAACATAAACTCACGCTTGTGTCGTAGAGGGGTAGGCAGAGACCAGGGACTGTCACTTGCCGCGATGCTGACAGATCACTATCGCTTCCGTGGATTTCCAAAAAGACCAGTTGGAAGCGGCTTGCATCCAGCGTCTTCCTGCCACTTGGATGAGGTCATCCGTCTTTCATCTTGTGGCTGGTCGTCCTACGCTGCGCTTGCTGTGGTCTCCATTCGAGAACTTTTCGGCCCCATTGGCCATCAGTTCTGCGTGCTATGTGCCCCGCCCACTGCCACTTCAACTTGCTAATCCGCTGGGCTATGTCGACGACTTTCGTTCGTCTACGGATCTCATCATGTTGAAAATAACAATGATGTTCAATTGAGGAGGCTGAGTATCCAAATTGGAAACCTACAGCTACTGTCTTCTTATTGTAACATGATTGTTATCGAAATATGTACCTATCACTTAGAGCCTGTCCACATCTCTACGTCACAGCGTCGTCAACGTGGAACGGAGCGGTATCGTGGCACGGTGCGTTGACATAACATGCTAGTGCACGGTACGGCAATGTCACCGTGGAACAGCGCGTATGACGTAAAATTAAAAAATAAACGAGTGAATATCCGTACAAATTTTGTTTTTAATATGTAACTTATTTTTAACCGACTTCAAAAAAGTAGGAAGCTATCAATTTGACGCGTATGTATTTTTGCTATGTTCTCGCATGACTCTGTCAAATCTTAACCGATTTCGACATTCTTTTTTTGCTCGAATAAATATAACGTCCAATTGGTCTCATTTTAATTTGGTGAAGATCCGATGAAGACTTTCAGGAATGGAGAACGGAACTCTTCAATGGACAGCAGTAAATAAGGCCTAGTGTTACCCATCCTTTAGTAATATCCGCATGTTTCATAAAACAGCGTAAAAGTAGTCCCAAGGTAATTGGTTGATGTTCTGGTGAAGACTTTCTGAGATGGAAATTGTGAACTTTAAATTTTAAATCATCGAATTAAGTAGGGTACATTATGGTTATAAGGTACCTACTTGTTTATTTTTCTCCCGCTCTTCCAGTAAAAAATGAAAAATAAAAAATAAAAACCGACTTCAAAACACTACAGCACTAAAAAGTTAGAAATAATTTAAAAGAATACCTTTAAATTAGAAGTATATATGTTATAGGCAATGTGTATAATGCAGGCATTCTATACATTTCCTAGGTATTGTATAGAATGCCGGGGTCGTCCAGGCAATGTGTGAAATGATATTGAATGTTCAAACTATTTTACACTTTACCTAGGAAATGTATGGAATACCTAGGCATTGTATAGAATGCCGGTTGACGCATAGGTAATGTATGTAACGTGTTTTTTTTGCGTAGACAGCGTTTCTCACATAGCAGTTCCCTTCGGAAGTTTACATTTACAACGTACAGTCAAGTGCACGTAGAGCTTTACATTTTGACATTTCCACCTCTCTTATCTGCGATATTAGAACAAAATCGAATGGCAAGTGTAAAGGTCTAAGTGCACTTGACCGTACCAAAAAATTGCTGCAGAAAATCGTCCTGTTCATTTCTTACCACTTGATTATGGAAATTTTATCATGATACAAAAAATTCAAATTCATCAATAAACACTCGATTCTTTGTAGAAGCCGATTCTCTGTTAGTACGCAATTCTAAGTAAAACCTTTCTTTCATTAGTAAGTACCGCTGATCAGTAGCCATTTTCCATTCAATAATCACACAAACAATGAATGATCACACTCTCAGTTTAGAAACTAAAAAAATACGTCTGCATAAAACAAAGGATTGCTGCGTTGCGTACTAACACAACGAACGAACGAGTTGCAACTTATTTACGGGGTAGTCCCGCACGCCGCGCACTCGCCTCCTTCCCGTGGTCGTTCATTATACACATTGCCTGATGCGCTTCGGGCATTTTATACAATACCTAGGCAATGTATGAAATGAATCGTATTATACACATTGCCTGAACGTTTTAGGCAATGTATACAATGCCTAGGCATTCTATACAATGCCGCATTATACACATTGCCTATAACATATATACATGTAGGTATTTGTAGAAGTATCATTTGTAGTCGGTGCCCAAAATATATGTCCTGGTCATGAAACTGGGCACCGACTGCAAATTATACTGTGTTGGTTTTTATTTTTATTTAAATTTTTTTGGTTACATATGTTTACATTGCTTGTAGTCTTAAGATCTAAATTAGTGTGTTGATTTTAATTGTCTTTAACCATAAGGGTGATATTGTCATTTTTGTAAAAAAAACCCTTTTGGATAAAGATTATAAAAAACTTAGCAATACCAACTTTGAGATAGGGACGATATGTGTGACCTGAGTGTGTGAGCTTGCATGGTGATTAAAACTCTCTCTCTCTCTCTCTCTCTCTCTTTCTCTCTCTCTCTCTCTCTCTCTCTCTCCTATGCTATACATTGTTAAATTCTTTTTGTTGCACTAACCCGTACTGAGGGCAATTTTAAAAACCTATTTAGAGGCTAAAAATTCCACCCATTCCGGGACTTGAACCTCTGGCTAGCCGGAGGAGTTTTTAGGCTCTAAATAGTTTTTTTTTAAAGTTGCTGTAAATTGTGTTAAATGTTTTGTGTCACTGTCAATTGATGGTAAATGAATTGCTATACCTTTTTTCTCCATTTTTTTATATTCTTTCGTTTCAGCCTACATTTTACCAGACAGAGCCTCTCGTGGCAACCTCCAAGAAGGAGGAAGAGGGGCGGTCAAAAAACAACTGGCGCTGATCAGTAATGTTAGAGACAAAATCACTCAGACTGGAATGGGTAGACCTCGAAGCCGCCGCTTAAGACCGCAGCAAGTAGAGATTTTTTATAAAGGCCCTTGGCCCTGATGTAGGATAGCAGGAAATAAGTAAGTAATATGTACATTAGAAGTACATTTTAAGCTTTTTTAGTTTGTTTAACTCCACGTAAACATAAGTATATACATACATATGGTACATAATGTATGATTGTATTGGGTTAATATATAGTAAAGTTTCTGTAATTGTTTTGTTTTATTCATGTGTTTTTATGTGTGCAATAAAGTATAAAGCACTTTAAAGTAGGTATAAAGTATAAGTCCTCGTTCGCATGTTATTCTTACATAAATGAAATATCGCATTTCAGAGCCTCGCTAGATTACACAGTGACATGGTTGCTCGTTGTTTCGCGGGATTAGTTCCAAAGGTTACTGTTAGGTTACGGCTGAAATTGTCGGCACAAAGTAAGATGCGGTAGGCTGAGCGGGTCAGATTCCAGGGGGCCGATTCTGATACTAACAAATAACTGAGAACTGCTTCAAAAGACGCTACTCTCAAATTTCACTTACCACTAATTTTACTAGATAAATATGTACGGTCTTATTTATAAAAAGTCGATTCCACCAAAACACTCTTAAGACGGAGTTATAGCCGGTTTATAACAGGAACTCCTCTCATAAGCCGGCGTTTTCTCGTGTTTTAGTGCGATCGGATTTTTTATAAATAAGACCTAGTATTTACATTCTTGCTAGGTACCTATTTTCAAAGATATGAAATATATCTTATGTATAATTGTATATACGTACTTTATTGCACAACCAGGAGACATAATTATCATCAACCCATTATGTCCCCACCGAGGGGCACGGGTCTCTTCCCTGAGGAAGGTATAGGCCATACTCCACCACGGGGGCCAAGTCCAGATTGGTGGACGCTTGTAGACTAGTGGCTCGTCTACTGTCAGAAGTTTTCAAGCCGCCCTAAGGCCTCTGACTTGGCTTAACGACTGCCATCTATCGACGGCAGCCGGCACCAACAGCTTAACGTGCCTTGCGAAGGAGACATAATGACATACTTAAATCTCACGAATAATTTCAAGGTTATTTCTCAATCAGTTGAAAATTTAAGTATATGAAATTATGTATATTTAAGTACGTTGGTGTTTGAATATTCATCATCATCATCAGCCGTTTAACGCCCATTGCAGGACATAGGCCTCCTTCGTGGTTTTTATAACCACGACGGGTTTTTCCATAATCGCCACGCTTGGCAGGCGGGTTGGCGATCGCAGTATGCGGTTGGAATCTCAGAAAGACGCTGCTGCCCGTCTCCTGGTAATTGATTTCCTTAGTCGCCTTCTACGACATCCACGGAAGGAAATGGAGTGACTTCTTTATCCACATGCCACACGGAGTATTAGCACGTTTGAATATTAGCACCTCCACAACTGAATAGCTTGAAATAACTGAAATGATTGGCACCACGTCCTGGAATAACACATAAAAGAACAAAACTTTTCTTTTAAAATAGGTAAGTTACTGCTTGTCAAACGAAATGTTGTCTAGGATCTATGAAAATGAGTACTTAATTATTGCACTCTGTATTAAAAATATTAAGAGATTAAGGGCGTGATGGAAAACGAATCGTTGCAAAGTATAGAAATCAGCAAATTTATAAATATAAAAATACAATATAGATTACTAAAAAACATTTCTCATTCAATTAAGAAACTACAGCAATAAACCATTCATTTATTCATTCATAGCACACCTAATTGTATGACGACTTAAATTTAAACATTTTGAATGTAATGTTAAAGTCATCAGTCGTAGTTTCTTTTCATCCGCCACATATCAATCATATCATCGTCGTTCGTCAATCATGTAGATCTAACCACTACAATTTTTTTTTTCATTATAACAATGTTAATCTAATCAAAGGTTATGAAAACCATGAGGGAGGCCTATGTCCTGCAGGGGCGACATTGAGGGCGTCAAATGTCTGATGATGACGATGAATCTAATGTTCACCCTTTTAATGATGTCCACAGATATAGCATACTAAAGATAATAACCGAAAATAGTTTTATCCTTAATTTTAAGTTTCTACTATAGTCGTCAGATACGCAATTTTGCAAAGTTTGTACGAAATAAGAAACGAATTACTTCTTGTTTTTGCGTGATACTGTCTTCACGATCAAATTAGTCCAATTCTATGCTGTAAGTATTAATATATGTGTAAGTCAATGATTATTGTTTACAACCGTGTAGCCTGCAATTACAATTTGATATCAATAAAGATATTTTAAAAACAAATCGAACAGTTTCTTTTTGAATAAAACCAACAGATATTTTTTTTACCAGAATTGCGGCTCAGCTTGGCGTGTTAATGTACCGACGCAGTACTTTTAAAGTTAGCGACAGCGGCCTGCCTCAGAGTAGACTTCAATTCAATTTTAGTTCCTATCGCTTGAAGAATAAGAGCGAGCATCAAATAAAAGTGTCATTTCATGGTACCACCGACTGTATCTCAGTTCTGCGCCGAAACACCGTTTTACTTCGCCTCAGATCTCGGCTTTGCTAATTAAGCAGATTTCGGCGGCGGCGGAAGAAAATTAACTTGAATAGAATATGTTAGCCGTTTTCGGGTTTTAGAATTAGTGAACGAAAAGGTTACAAGCTTTGGTTTTTAAGGTCTAAAATAATTAAACGCTCTTACAACTGAGATAAATCTTGAGTGCGGTATTAGGATGCAGTTTTACCAGTAAGTACCAATTCAGAGTAGTCTGCCTCGTTGATCTAGCGGTATCGCGTCTGATTACCATACCGTGGGTCGTGGGTTCGATTACCACTGGGGCCGCGGAACAATTGTACAAATAGCCTGTTTTTTAAATCAGTTACATTTTGAATAAATTTCAGATTGCTTATGTAAACATTGAGTTAACATTTACCTAAGCAGCCTACATACGTCTCACTGTAGAGCAAATGGCCTTCTCTCAGGTAGAGAGTATGGGATTAATCACCACGCGTGCCCACCGCGGAATCGAACCTGGCTCTCTCGCTTCCGAGTCCACTTCTGTTCTACCCACTAGGCTACCACCGCTATTTAACATTTATTGCAAAAGTTTATGGCAAATAAAACTTCATTTACTTTCACTGTCAGATGACTTGTCAGTATGAAAAAGTGCGAATGAAACAAAATAACTAAAAGTAAGTAATTACATTTTTCTAACTTGCAGCCGTTGACGACTAGATGCGAGGGCGCTATTACACGGTTCAATTTTGGTGCAATATTGCTTTCAATTTCACTGCTTCAATGGCATTGAAACGTCAAGCTATATTACACGGTAAGTATAATTTCTGTGCAATATGGCTTTCAATTTCATTGCTTCAAGGGCATTGAAACGTCTAAATACATTGCAATGCCATTGCGCAATTTCATAGAAAGCTAAATCTTGGCGAATGCTTTCAATGTGATTGAAAAGTGTAAATACGGAGATTGTACTATCGGCCGCAATTTTTAATAGTAAATGCTTTTCAATTGCATTGCTTCAATGTGATTGAACGTAAAGTCGTTCAATTTCCAATGTTCAATGAGATTGCTTCAATGTGATTGAACCGTGTAAATAGGCAAAGTCGTTCAATTTCCAGTGTTCACTGCATTTCAATGGCATTGCGTCAATGTGATTGAACCGTGCAATATCGGCTTAAAATACGCAACCAAGAGACAAAAGTTTTTACCAGAGTATCAGCGTTTACAACCATCTGTAAAAAAGGTGCCCAACAAGTTTTCGCGGCGGGCCAAATTCAATAATTCAAATTCAAATTCCAAATTAAATTTTATCTACACTAATATTATAAAGAGAAAAAGTATGTAACTTTATATGTTTGTAAATTTGTATGAAGAAGGTAATCTCCGAAAATACAAACCGATTTCAAAAATTCGTTCGCCAGTATTTAGAATGGACATTCAGAGTGGACATAGGCTATAGACTAATCCGTTTACGTTGAGCTTAACTTGTTTTTAATGATGCAATAAATACATTTTCTCTTAAATATTTTTATTTTTACCGCGCAAACGTAGTCACGGGTATTGCGCGGTACGGAAAATTTAATTGTTTCATGTGGAGAAGAAGCAAAAAAGAAACTCCACATTTATTCTTATAAAAAAAAATCTTATTTAACAGAGTGTTCAATGATTACTCATGAATGTATTAAACACTGGACACAATCGTCCTCTAATTTCCTTATAGAAACTCTAAGAATTAAAAAGCCTCTTTCAACTTATGGCCACATATGACTAAAATAAGAAAAAAATAATATTTTCCTCACTCTTTAACCTCCTCAGTCCTGACCTTGAAAATAACAATGGTTTTCAATTTTATCTTATTTTCATGATCAGGGGCCTAATTATGCGCACCAAATCCTGAGCGATTCCACTCGCGTAACTGTCAAATTCCATACAAATGTGACAGTTAGACGATTGGAATCGCTCAGGATTTGGTGCGCGTAATATAAGGGCAGGACTGAGAAAGTTAAGGCCGGGTTCTCCGAGTGCACGGTGCCCCATTTGTACGGGACTTATTGCGCTGCGCGGACGCATAGTTTAGGTTTAAGTAGCAGGCATTTTTGAAATTACAATTTAGACTCATGTTTACAATTTTTTTGGATGCTACGAAGTTTTAAAAACCTAAAAAATAATGACCGACGGCCCTAGATAGGACACTGAAAAGTGACATATATATTTTTCAGATTTTAAATACTAATACTGGTTCGTACTGTAATACGAGTTTTAAATTTTCTTTTAATTTATTTGCTTACACATGGAAGATACACATATTTTAGACGATTAAAGTTTATTCAACCTGGTAGCGATCAGTGACTGTCGCAACCCACGATTATCGGGGATTAGTTATTGGGGAGTAATTAGGTCATTGATACTCCGAAATAAGCGATAAAAGCACTTTTATTTATTTTTATCTTTGACGATCTGTCTTACACCATTTACATATAGAACATGCCGGAGCCCAAGGCGGAGAGGGGGAGAGGTGAGGTGACAGTGTTGCTGTAGTAGGCAGAATATCCTACAGTGACCTAAACTGACTACTCGTCCTGAAGCCGTCCGGGCCATCGTCGTACCCCTATCAGCGACGTGGCATACTTTTACTTTGGTGAAAATTCAAACGTGAGAAGTGTTACGCTCTATTTATTTTTTACGTGCTTATATTCTATCATTCAAAGTTGAAGACGTTAAATTTACCAACGAGTTTAATTTCACCCTATAGACGATTGAAGAATAATTTATGGTGCCTGGAAAACGCCTTAAATCGCCTAACAAGAACTAAATTAGAGCAGCGAGCCCGCGCGCGCTAGAGTTGAAGGTGCGGTGACCGGTGAGTAGCCGGGCGCATACAAATTCTCTCTAACAAACAGAGAGTAAAATATATTTTAAAACACTTGATTTAGGGGTAATGTCGAAGAACCCAGCCTTGAAGAATTGTTGAAGAAATTAGTCTGTACCCAAAAAACTTACAGCCGGCATACCATCCATCAGCTTTATCCAACGGACCAATTCAAATGAATTGCCGAGCCGCTATGAAGCCCGCGGGCCTGGGGTTGGGCAGTCCTGGGGTACTAAACAAAAACTTGGGAGTCGATGAAGATAACATTAAATTCCGAGAATGTCGATGACAATTTGCCTGTTTATTGCCGTGGGAGTGTGCAGCTCTGAGTTCAAAGACCTTGGAAACTATCGATGTAAGTATATTGTACGTACTTAATATTCACCAAGAAATAAGTTATATTTGTTTTCGAAATGTTGGAGTTCATACAAATAGTAGAGATGGGTGAGGTATCAGTGTCAAGTGTTCATGCTCTAAAAAAATATTTTATTTATGATGCAAATACAACAACAACTTTATTATTTTGTTGCAAAATAGGCCTTACTGTTACTGAGTTTAGGCAACTGTATGTTCTCTTTGTTAAAGCTGTAAATCTACATGGTAACGAAAATCTGTCATTCATTATACTGGTACTTAAAATTTCAAAAACGATTTAATTGTTATTTTATTTGCTCTTACCCTTATTTACTTTGAAAGGAAATAAATAAAATTTAAAGGACGGATTCGTTCACAAAATCTGCTTAGTAGGCGCTGCAGTATATGGGGACTTGCGATTCGTATCAATAATTCTGGTGCAGAAATCGAAACATCATTGTGCATATTTAGGAGGGTATTTATAGAGACAAGTAGCCTGGTGCACGAACATGCCGTAAAATCTTAAGATACTGTTTATTGCTGCTTTTGTCTTTCGTTTGTCTATGTTTTGTGACTTAAATAAAATTGCTTTTGTATTCGTCTTGTCTTGTGTGAAACTTAGACATCAAGTGGATAACGCGTGTCTAAGGCAGTTTTTTTCATGTTTGCGATATTAATATTACTTTAATACATTTTACTTGCATACTCACGCCTGTATCCCAGAGGGGTAGGCAGAGACCAGGGACTACCAAATGTATTTCAACGTAAAGAATTTATATTCTTATATTCTTGTCGTTGCCCTAATCCGCGCTGAGGATAATATTATAAAACCTATTTTAAGTTTTTTAATTTACATTCTGTTTGTTAAATGTCAATTTACAATTCAAACTGCATTTATGCCTAAAATGGCCGTCTTAGCTTCAAGGCAAAGAGATCCTAAAAATCACTATCACATGATTTATAGATTGTACAGACAATTTTTGCAAATACAATCTGTAAAGAAAGATAGGTATGACTTTTTTCCCTCTAGATCACGTAGTGAAACTTCTAAAATAGCTCTCTCCATTGCTCGTTGAGCGACCTTGTGCCTTCTTTTGAGGCCCACGACCAGGTATCTCATCCATAAAATAGCTTAATATTTCTCTTATAATGTCTAATTAGCATTCGCTTATAATGCAGCTTAACATTTCTTTATTTGTGCACAATAAAGTATAAATGAAGTAAGTAAATACGTAGCTAAATGTAGTTAATCTCATTAAATCACTGCCTAGAGGCTTTTAAGACCTAGTACCAAACGTTTCATTATTCCTATCAGTTACCATTTTCACCGAAACTCGTGCCGTTTCTGCAACTTTTGCTTGTCTTTAGTTTTTGCTATCGCGTACCGTAAATTCTAAGTAGTTTTTAGAACCTTCTATCTAACCGTAGAAGTTTCAAAAGATACCCTAGCGCAGATTTCAAGTTTCCAATAGGAGATTCGAGATAAAACGTGAGAATTTTTCTGAGAATAAAGTAAGTCGGGGTTTCAACAAACTAGCTGTGAAATAAACGCTGCCAGTCTCACTTGCAAGTACACGATTAGTACATATATATATACGCGCAACTATATACATATATATTTACAAATCTGATCCTAACGCTCGAAGGGTTCCGTGCCATTACCTATACAACATTAGACCCAAAGAACGAGAAAAAATGGCAAAATTCACGTTTGTTGTATGGGAATGCCCCCTTGAATATTTATTTTATTCAAATTTAATTATTTATTTTGAAGCGAATTTAGAACTAAACATTCTGTCACCTTGAATGGTTTGTTTAGTCGCATAATGCTCACTTTTAAACATGTACAATACCATAAATGCCAATTTGTTCAGTCAACAACCAAAACCGGCCAAGTACGAGTCGGACTCACGCACGAAGGGTTCCGTACCATTATCTATACAACATTTGAATATTTCAAGCGTCTACCTGTAGCCGTTATTAATATCGACCAAAAAACGGCAAAAAATAAACGTTTCTTGTATGGGAGCCCCCTTAAATATTTATTATGATTTATTTTATTTTTCGTATTTTTTAATATAGCGGCATCAGAAACACATCATATATGAAAATTTCAACTGCCTAGCTATCACGGTTCATGAGATACAGCCTGGTGGTAGACCAACAAACAGACGGACAGGCAGACAGACGGACAGTGAAGTCTTAGTAAAAGAGTCCCGTTTGGCACCCTTCGGCTACGGAACCTTAAAAAGTAATGGTAATATTTTAACAGTAATGGTATAACGACTCACTCACTCACTTCAGGACCCCACATGAATGTTCATTAAGTTTTAATTTAGTTTCTATAAGTTGTGTCACATATTATTGCTGTAAAATAATTCATGTACTCTTCATGAATTACGCAATACACGCCCTCACCTTAAACTTACTCATAATATATTTTTGGATGCATGCCTAGTACATATTTTTACTACCTAAGTTTAGAATAAGTGGCATGTTTCTGTAATATCTCCGTATTAAATAAATAAATAACACACTCACCCTCTCACACTCATGCATACACATACACACTCCACACACCGAGAGGACACACTAACATTCACACTTTATTTAATAAGAATTTAAAGTTGTTTATTTGTTGCATTTTTTATGCTATAATTGTCTTCTGTGGGGAAGGCGCTGCTTGCTGAAATACAGGTTCTTACCTATTTCGGCAACGGAGGCCAACTCATTATTGTGTAATCTTAGTTGAGTATAACTGTACTGTGCCAGTGTGTTACTCGCACTACTTTGAAATAAATAAATTTATTATTAATAAATAAACGAATATGATTCTGTACCCGTCGCCAACTTTGAACACTGTCAACTGATTATAACCAGGTTCTCACTATACAGATTTCCGTCTAGTGTGAGGTCCAACGGTAACCTCTCTATTGTCAATGGCAACCATTTTCTATACCAATATTAAGATTATCATACTTTTAAGTAATTGAGGAAATGTTTATTTATTATCAAGTGGTTTAAATAAATTTTTTATCATTTTTTTTTATCATTTTTTTATCATTTACATATTCGTGATTTTCAATCTTTGGTTCGAAACTCTGAATACAAATTCAGTGGTGGGAAGTACCGTAGCGCTGATTTTTTTTTTTCTAAAGTTATGTGAAGTAAATGTTTATCAATGGAAATGA
Organism: Yponomeuta malinellus; assembly: GCA_947308005.1. Lineage (NCBI taxonomy): Eukaryota > Metazoa > Arthropoda > Insecta > Lepidoptera > Yponomeutidae > Yponomeuta > Yponomeuta malinellus. The sequence goes on along the minus strand of OX371007.1, from coordinate 3,194,763 downwards.
GTAAAGAAGTCGAACAACAAGAAAATTAGACGACATCGACAGAAAAAAGCTCAAATCGTAGATTTTTTTCGATTTCTGTTAATTTCACCCTAATATTGTTTTGTTCCGTGTGGCGCCGGATCAAGAATAGCGTCACTCAGGAAATAAATTACCAGGAGACGGGCAGCAGCGTCTTCCTGGGATTCTAACCGCATACTGCGATCGCCAACCCGCCTGCCAAGCGTGGCGATTATGGCAAAACTCCTCATGGTTATAAAACCATAAGGGAGGCCTATGTCCTGCAGTGGACGTCAAATGGCTAATGATGATGATTGTTTTGTTGCTCAAGTGAAGTAATTTTGGGAGACTGTAGAATACGAGGCCGCTGAGTTAAATCCTCAAATTAATATAACAAACTATATTGAGCCAACATACGTCCCACAGTAGGGCACAGCCCTTCTCTTAGAGGGAGAGTATGGGCTTAATCGCCACGCGTGCCCACCGCGGATTGCCAATTTCAAGCGCCGAGGTATGCGAACACCTCAGACACTCAGGTTTCCTCACGATGTTTTCTTTCACCGTTAGCGAGTGGTATTGCTAGGTACTATAACTTCACAAATGTACGTAACTTAGAAATCAAAGTCATTTGTACATGCAGGGATTCGAACCCGCGAACCCCCGAATGAGAAGCCGGCACTCTACCGCTCCGCTACCACAGCTCGCTTCGCTACCACCAATATGATAAATACAGCCAACTAAATATTTTTTTTGATTTAATTGAAGTTTGTCAAAGTTATTAATCTGGTGCTGCGCTCGCTTCGCTTGCTCCGCTGCGTGAGTTCACAAGCAAACCTTACATAACCTAGCTACAGATTCTGGGGTGAAGTTTTTTTTATGGCGCGAGGCCCCTGCAAGTGGGGCTCCCCTGTAGGCCCCCTCCACCCCCCTCTGTGTGTTTCAGATTCGTATTTTTTTCTAGACCGAGAAATTTTAGTAGTTATAATGAACAATAATAAACATAATAAACATTTACATACAGGCACATACATTGCATCTGGCCCCACATAAGGATACCCTGTGTTGTGGGAACCAGAAAAAACGACATCACAAACATGTAAACATCCAAGACCTGGGGTTTTTTTTTGTCCCCAGCCGGGATTCAAACCCAGGACCTCTCGCATGGTATGCAGATGCACTACCGCAGCGCCACGAGGTCGTCAAATGAAAGTGTGAACTTGTATTTTTTTAAATCTTCTTACTGATTAGCGTATCAAGAGCTGTGTTTGTACTATTAATTTAAGGTCTCAATTTAGCAGCCGGTAGCAGCCTTTTCTTTAGGTAATAGGTTTCTATCAAGACTGCGATCTTTTTACTTTTCATCTACTTTTTCAACATTCTACAAAAAGGTAGCAGTTAAAAAGAAAAAGCTGCCTAAAATCCTCTTTTCTGTGACTAAGCGATTGCAAAGAGTTACCTACGTTAAAGAGCTCGAATAAATAGAACATCGGGTTCCAACTACGCAGTAACTTTTAGATAGCCTTTTTTAGCTTGTTTCTTCGTTGGCTGGCTTAGATACTGACACTAATCGATACCAGTTTGTTTGGACCGTGTGGAATTTTGTTTGAATTCGACGCCACGGAAAATCCGATTTCCATTTATGGACCGTATTATGGAAGGCGAAGTTATTATTTTCAAATACTTCTTTCAGAGTTTTGTGATACAAACCACCATACTAAAATATATCGACTCTTTGGGGATGAAATGTCGTAAATGCAATTTTTGGTGAAAATGGACTTTAAATGCAGTCTTACTCACTTTTTCAAGGTCTTTCCATCTTTATATTTCGTTTCCTCAAATTCGCAAAAAATGTCTTTGACTAACTTGACTACTTAACAGGCTTCATAGTTTTTTTTAATAAAACATGCTGTGAAAGACACTGATGCTACTTAATTTTTGTAGTACGTATTACATTGTAATGCATTTTCTTATGGCTCATACTGCAATTATTTTGTTGGTTCCAATCCAAGTTATTAGTACCATTAGTACATTGTTTGCTGTAAAAGCCATTGAATGCAGGTTTTGTTGTAGTATAAACAATCCTAACTTCTAAACTACCAAAAAAATATTGAATTTACAATTGAATATCTACAAAACTCGATACATTTCAATCATTGTATTATATTATCATTGCATTAATACGGCATTTAAAACAAAAAAGATAAAAAGCTTTTTTTTTTTTTGTTTTCACTCTCCTGCAAAATTCGTAAAAAGGCTTTTACTACATTTCTTCCCCAAAGGGTCGATATATGAGCTGCATAAAGTGAAGTTAACAATAGACGGCCATTTATTATTATGGACGGTATTGTTCTGTAATAAAAGGTATTTAGGGTCTATCAGGAAGATTAACACGGCGAGGTTTGATAAAAAATATCATCCTAAGCATCATAAGCAGCCTATATACGTCCCACTGTAGGGCACACGCCTTCTCTCAGAGAGAAAGTATGGGCTTAATCACCACACGTGCCCATCGCGGATTGGCAGTTTCAAGCGCTGAGGTATGCGAACACCTCAGACACTCAGGTTTCCTCACGATATATTACTACACAATTTGCGAGTGTTATTGCTATTACAACTTCAAAAATGTACTTAACTTAGAAAAGGAAGCCATTGGCATAAATACTGTGACATAATGTAAACAATAAACGATAACAATAATAAATAAATAATAAAAAATTGTCGTAAATAATGTAGCGAATATGTTATGTAATAATGCCTAAAAACAATCTCCCAGGCACTGCAGCGTCCGACTGGTCCCTTCACCCATCTAGTGTGAGTGAAGGTGCCACTAAGCCGATACTCTCTCTCTCTCTGATGGAGAAGGCCAGTGCCATGCAATGGAACGTATATAGGGTACATAAAAAAGAGGCATTGCAAAACGTTGCAATTAACCTACGACGCAACGCAACGGCAACGCCTGTGTGGCTTCGCTGTAACATGAACATGGTTTGATTGAGTAACAACTCACCTTTTTTAAACTGAAACGCCAGTGTAGCCAGTTTTCAATTAAAACTTCCGAAACCGGAACAGAACCCTAAAAGTATATTAAAAAACCGTCCGGCCGCTCACCGTTGAAGCCTTCGCAACACCTGTTCTGTTTTTTCTGCAATTAGAGAGAAAGCTCTCAAGCTTTCGAGGAACCGAATAAAAATATACAGAAAGTAAGGTAGGTTATGTGGTGAGCGGTTACTTTTATATTAGATTAGATTAGAACTCTTTATTGTACACACTGGAGAAAAAATGACATTTAAAGCCTTTCGTGTTTTTCGTGTTTTACATTATTTATTTTAACAACTGAAATAAAAAATTACCATCAACTGCTAACTGCTCAGCATTAACTAATGGCGAGACTAACCTAGATACCTCGTAAGGAGTTACATTGTTTAATTTGGGTCCTGCCTGCTTAGTAATCAACGCTCAGCAGTCGGGTTGTTGTTTATTTTTGTCTTGTCAGTGTTTTTTTAATTTTTCGTTCAATTTGAGATTATTTGTTATTGAGATCAATTTGAGATTGAGATATTATTTGTCAAAATCCGAGTTCTGGTTCAGGAGTTCTGAGTGAACATAGAATCGGTCATACTTACACACACACGAGCCAAACAAATTACCCTCCTTCTGGGCTCCGCCACAGTCGGGTAAAAAAACAAGGATCTGTAAGAGACATCCCAGGCGGACATATTTCGATCAAATTTGCATTAGAAAAGGGCAAGATATAAAATGGTTGAAATGGTTGTCTGGAAGAAATAACTTTTAGTAATAAGGTCGCCAATCGTACTGTACTATCTTATTGTTTAATTCTCATATGTAATGCCTGGTGTACATACAGTAAATAAAGGTACCCGAAACCGGCGTACGTGCGTGCAGCGACTAATTAATGTCGATGAAGCGAAAGAAAACTGGCAGGATCGTGGCAAGTGGCAAACCCTGATCTCTACCTGCCTCTCCGGGACACAGGCGTGAGTTTATGTCAAGTTATGTTAAAAGAAAAATACTAAAACCAATTGTTTATTTTCTTTGGTGTGAATCCGGACTTAAATAGGTAACTTAAGGCCGACTTGCACCACTTTTCAAGTGTCACTTAAGTCGCCATTTAAATCGACTTTTGTATGAATTATTATATTATAATTATAAGCAACCTATATAAGTCCCACAGTAGGGCACAGGCCTTCTCTCAGAGAGAGGTGCCCACCGCGGATTGGCGATTTCAAGCGCTGAGGTATGTGAATAGTTCAGACACCCAGGTTTCGTCACGATGTTTTCCTTCACCGTTAGCGAGTGGTATTGCTACTATAACTTCACAAATGTACAAATGAAGCGGTGGTAGCCTAGTGGGTACAACATTGGACTTGGAAGCGGGAGATCCAGGTTCGATTCCCAGTGCGGGCATGTACCTATGACTTTGATTTCTAAGTTTGTATGAATAATTTTAGTTAAATGCGGGTTAAGCCACATTTAAGAAAGTGGCGCAAGTTGGTCTAGGTCTATATTCACTTCATCATCATCATCATCAACCCATTATGTCCCCACCAAGGGGCACGGGTCTCTTCCCTGAGGAAGGTATAGGCCATACTCCACCACGGGGGCCAAGTCCGGATTGGTGGAGGCTTGTACTGTCTATATTCACTTATCCAGACTTTTTGAAATGGTCGTTTAAACAAATTATTTTCAATATTTTTTCTGAGATTGCTTCCGTGGTGTACTCACATGGTATGCAGAATGGACCTTCTGTATTTTATTTAGAGCTTATACGGCTCTGAAGTGATATTGGAACAAGTCTCGAGAGTGTTTTAATAAGAAAATTGTAATTCACTACATTCGATGAACCTAACTCCACAATAGCTCTTATCGTACAAAAAATAAGTGTGAAAATCTGGCGAAAAGGATAGTTATAAAGGTTCATTGAGCTAATGGAATTTTGATGATACAACATAACATAACATAAACTCACGCCTGTATCCCAGAGGGGTAGGCAGAGACCAGGGACTGCCACTTGCTACGATCCTGACAGATCACTTTCGCTTCCTCAACATTCATTAGTCGTTGTATGCAGGCACGCCGGTTTCGGGTACATTTTATCTTGCTCTTTGTTAATACATCCCCTGTTTGGTCGAAGTATGTCCGTCTGGGTCGTCCCTGACGTCCTCTGTCAATCCTTCTTCCTTCATCCTCTCCACATGTCCAAACCAACGCAACATGATACAAAATAAAATAAAAAATAACTAACCACCCGATTGCTGAGCATTAGTTATCAGGCAGGCGGATCCGACCTAAGTACCTTGCAAGGAGTTCGTTATTTAAGTTCATTAAGTAAACATTTTGTTTTTATAGTGAATAAAAAATTTTGACTTTGACTTTTTGACTTTTACATTTTACAATTTTACAATTTTACATTACAATTTTTAAACACCCATTTAGAGGCAAAAAATTCCACCCATGCCGGCACTTGAACCCGCGACCTCTGGCTCAGCGTGCCAGCGCTCTCCCAACTGAGCTAATGGGCAACGAAAGAATATAATCATGTAGGTGTAGCGATATAATTCCAATGTTAAAGCCTAACTGCAAAGTGGGTTACTCGGGGCTGCAAGTGAATCTCCATGTTTGTAATGTGTATCTCAGTTTGGGACCAGGACAAGTGATTGTGTTGTGTGGAAGTTATTATTATTATATGGTATAACTATGAATTTTAGTTTCATGAAACGGGGCCCAGGTTACCATATAAAAACTAATCTCGTCTCACCAGTAAGCAGCTAAATTATAGAGTCACGAATTGCATTGTAGCTTCCTTGCCGTAACGCAATTGTCATGCTCCCCGATTGCATTATTTTGCTACTCCGTGAGTCGCATCGCTCGCTACAATAATAAGCTTCAGATGGAACACTGGCGTGCTGTAAAGATAACTTAAGACCTCTGCTAGGCTTCTCTGGATAATTTAATAGAAATGTATTTGTATTTCAAGCAAATCCATATTAAACTGTTTGCGTAACAAAAGAATTGCCAATTAAATGTCATTTCTTAAATTGTTACGGGTAATTTAGCCAGTAATATAGGTATAATATAAGTAAATAATATATAGAGATAGAGCGCTCCGCCAACAAACTGCTATGCAGTTTGCCGAAATTGTGTACTACACTAAGGTTTTTTATTTTTAATAAATAAATAGTAAAGAAAAAAGTTGAGACCTGCTTAAACAAGGTTTTAGCAAAATCAGTCACCAGATTTGGCAAAAATATTGCAGTGAAAAACAAATTATTTCATTCCACATTACCACTTCTCACGCCTATATCCCGAAGGGGTAGGCAGAAACCATGGTCTGCCACCCTGTTTGTGTCTCACTGCTGGGCAAAGGCCTCCCCCATGATCTTCCACTCCTTCCTATCTTGAGCAGTCATCTCCCATCCGGGAAAATAGATCGAGAGATGGCCCCGCGACACTGGCGTCTGCGATGTCCGTCACGTGGAGCCCATTTAGATGTTCAGTTGTATTGAATAGTGTACTAAACTTAAAGTTAAAAATACTGTCTGATTTCTATTACTTTTTCGTGTGCCTAATTTGTACAACAACTCCTTCATTAATTAAGCACGTAAATCATTCTGAGTGGTCATATTTTCATTACTCATTTAATCCACAATTACAATAAATATCTAGCAAAGAGAGAAAACTACTAACGAATATTTACTAATGTAATGGACAAATGGACGAAATAATATGTGACCCTGGTAATCGGGTAAATAGAGGCAGACTCAATAATAAAAGCCACAAATAAGTCGTCGGTAAGCATAGATTCGTGGAGCGAGATAATAATACAGTTGAAGACACTATTGAGTAGAATCATACAGAAACACTACGTTAATAAAGCTGAGAAATCTTTATATGAGTGTGTTTACTTTCAAGTGTATCATACCAGACCGAAAAAATAGCCGCCTCCTTCTTCTTATCTTCTTTCTTATCTTCTTTTTAATGATTGTTTTGTTTGTTTGGTTTCTGGCTTAATTGAGCTTGATCAAGCCTTGATTGAATGAAAAAACACATAATAATGTGTTAGCTGAGTGACTCGTTCAAGTTTAATGTCGTAGACTGTGATCATGCTGTGTACACATGTTTTGGATATTAGTTTAGATTTTACATAGTAATTGATGTTGTCTTGATGATGTGCTGGCTAATGTCTGTTTTGTGTGCCTAATAAATAAAATAAAAATAAAAAATAATTAAAAACTGGATTCAGAATTTAAACGTGATTAATGTTTTGAAGTCTCAGCTGATATGGTGTGGTAAAAGATTTTGTGAAGTCATGCACGTAATGTATAATGTAAAGTATAGCAAAAATTTCGGACTGAATACCAAATTTTCAAAGGTATATGTTTTGAGGTACACATAATTTACTATGAGTTTCACTTTCGCAGTTTTTAAAAAACTAATTTTCAAATTAATTGTAGGTAAAACATCATAGAACTGTATTTTGGGTATTATTGGCAGGGTACGCGGTATGTGTAATTCTGCAGACTTCAGTGTAGTCAAATTAACTAATAATAAAAAAAAAACCGGCCATGTGCGAGTCGGACTCGCGCACGAAAGGTTCCATACCATTATCTATACAACATTAGACAATAATTGAGACAAGATAGATTAGGTACATTGAGAATAGCGCGATCTATAGAGACCACCAAGAAGCCTTTAACATTGACATTTAACGACATGGCATCGGAGCTGTAAAGGTTACATAGATGGTCGCTAGATGGCGAGCGCTGTTCTTAGATAGGGTTGTTGTATGGGGGCCGCCTTCAATATTTTTTTATTCTGTTTTTAGTATTTATTGAAATAGCGGCAACAGAAAAACATTACCTGTGAAAATTTCAACTGTCTAGCTACCACGGTTCATGAGATACAGCCTGGTGACAAACAGCCAGACAGACGGACAGTGGAGTCTTAGTAATAGGGTCCCTTACCCCTTTGGGTATGGAACCCTAAAATGCTCTCACTGCCTGGGTTTTAGTTCAAGTTATCTGTCGGGCATGAGAGCAACAACGTTTCAGCAAACCGGCCCATCTATTGCATATTATTCAGCCACATAACAAAGTATTGGGAATAAGCAATCTTGTGGACATCGGTCGGCGGACGCCGCAATTCGAATATAAATAAGGGGCATCGCATCAAGGAGCTACGCAGCAAACAAAGAACAGCGTAACAGAGTTTCATAACTCAAAACTAGAACGACGGGAGCAGTCATTTGACCGCAATTTCAATTTGAATTTGAAATAATTCAATAACTATTTAACACAACTTCAACCACATATTTTTTGTAAGTTTTTTAAAATAGTGAAATACCGATAGAGACGACGGCAGTTATTTGACGGTACAATCGGATAAATGTTTGTAATTGTTATATAAGACGATAGGACAATAAGTTCTTATAATAATTACTTTTATTTTATTATTTAATTTCACCTGTCAGTATAACAACATGAAACTATTTTGAATAATTTGTTATGAAATGTTTCAAAGGGTTCAAGACTATCAAATATTTTTATGCTGGAAAATATTTCCGAAAAATTAATCGGATTGTAACTTATAATAATAAGTGCAGAACGCAATCTACCGCTCCTTAGTTCGGGTTTTTCCTAGGATGAAGGAAGATCAGCCCCTATATTACGCTCACCAAATCCTGAGCGATTCCAATCGTTTAACTGTCAAATTAGTATGGAATTTGACAGTTAGACGATTGGAATCGCTCAGGATTTGGTGAGCGTAATTAGGCCACAGGTACCTATCCCTTGTGATTTGGTAAAATGTTGACAGTTCGAGTTTGCGTGGTTATAGCAGAGGCCTTAGCGGTTGTCAAAAGTGACGTAAAGCCAAGAAAAAGCCAAAGAATGTTACTGTCTACAATACTAATTAGAATCGCGTAGATGTGGCTGATCACATGGCGAAGAACTAGAGTATCCAGGCGGCATCTCGGATATGGCCTTTAGAGGTTTCCTTCAATATATTGGACCCAGCAGAAATAAACTCTCCGTGTGGCGCCAGATTAAGAATAGCGTCACTCCATTTGCTTCCGTGGATGTCGTAGAAGGCGACTAAGGAAATCAATTACCAGAAGACGGGCAGCAGCGTGTTCCTGAGATGCCAACCGCATACTGCGATTGCCAACACGCCTGCCAAGCGTGGCGATTAAGGCAAAATTCCTCATGGTTATGAAAACCACGAGAGCGGTCTATGTGGGCGTCAAATGGCTGATGATGATGATGATGAGAAATAAATTATTTCAAAATATGGCAACTGATTTAGTAACCTAAATACGGAGCTGAAACTTCTTTTCCTGAACCTGAGTGCAAGATAAGGATTAGAGGTGAAGAGTGGAACAAGTGAAAGAATTTGTGTATATGGGGAGCTTCTTTACGAGGGATGGAAAGAGTGAAGGTGATATAGAAAGAAGAGTAAAAGCGGGAAATTGTATAAACGGTGGCCAAAACATCTCCAAAAGAGCACAGAAAATACTTATGTATGGTAGCGAGAATGGAAGCAAGAAAGTAGTATTAATGCAGTAAAAATGAGGTATGAAAAATGAGAAGTATGTCTGGTGTTACTTTGAATGACAGGATACGCAATAGTTTGATTAGAGAACGGTGTGGACTGAAAGAGGATATAGTGACTAGAATTGAGAAAGGAATGTTGCGTTGGTTTCGACATGTGGAGGGGATGAAGGAAGAAAGATTGACGAAACAAATATACTGAGCGAATGTGGGTGGAAGTGCCGATAACGGACGTCCCAGGTAGACATACTTCGACCAAATAGGGGATGTATTAGCAAAGGGACAAGATAAAAAGTACCCGAGACCGGCGTGCGTGCATGTAACGAATAATGAATCTTGAGGAAGCGAAAGTAATCTGTCAGGATCGTGGCAAGTGGCAGTCATGGTCTCCGCCTACCCCTCTGGGATACAGGCGTGAGTTTATGTATGCAAGTAATATTTTAAAATCAATAATGAATCGATATTCTTAAATAAACTAAAAAGAGCAAATACATATTCTTAAATAAACTAAAAAAATATCCATATGTAAAAGCTTACTATTCTGTTGAGGAATATCTGGACGAACAACCGAATTCACATTAATTCATTATGTATGATTATTAATGGTATTTAAATTTATTTATTATGAGACTGTAATTTTATTATTAAGCTATGGTTAAGTTACTTAAGCTAAGTATCTGCTTAGATCTTATATTATTATTATTACTGAATAAATGAATATTAATATGATATTTTCAGTTTTATAGCACTTTTTATTTTTATCGAAGTCTCACCTGAATTATGACGTTTCGTAGCTCAACGTCCGACAGGGCATCTGCTCAATTCATGACTCCGTCCCCGTAGGGTCCGACTCAATTATTCATAAATTCCATTCGAATAAGAATAGAACATATTCTTATACAGACTTCGACTCATGGTAGAAATACACAATATGTTACCTAGTCATCCGGTGCAGTTTAGAGTTACTACAAATTAAACGACCTACGTATCAAACGTTTTAAGAATTCCAATGGTTGCTGACATAATGGTCGTTTTCAAAATATGCAAAATTTTATCGTGTTTAACATGTGACTTTATTTTATCACGTTTAAAAATTGCACAAAAGCAAGTTACTCGCTATTTTTGAGTTTTGAAGTGAGACCATAATACGATTTTATGTCAACGTACCACGATTTTAAGACTGTAGAAGAGAACATATTGTTGGATTCTTCATAAATACCTACTCATGTAATGTATCCATCCTTACTAATATTATAAACGCGAAAGTTTGTATGTATGGATGGATGTTTGTTACTCGTTCACGCAAAAACGGCAACGAGATAGATTATGGTGTGAAATAGCACATAGGCCATTTTTACCCCGGAAAAATACACATCAAAATTACCACACGAACGATGTCGCGGGCAACAGCTAGTTACCTAGCTAGTTCGTAAACACAATCTTGATGTCTATCAAAAGGTTGAGTCTGTGGTCCCCTTTCTTTTTTCGTGCTCAACACGAAGGTCCACTGATCTTAAAAATAAAAGGTCCAAGTTAAACGTTGAAATCGCCACATCCCTTCAGAAATATCATTTGTTCTATACTATATTTTTATATTAGCTCTAGAAAATTTATGAAATGTAGCGAATACTTTTTTGTGATAAAAGTTGTTTGTATTAATGAACAGAATAACCCTCTTAAGTTTAACCAGATATTTTTGCATCATGCTGTGCAAGCACGCAGAAGCTGAGTAGGTAATGCGTTTGGGAATGAAAAAGTTGTATGGTAAATATTAGCAATCTGCCGAAGATCTGAGGCAGATTGCTGGGACCAGCTGGATGAGCATGGCCGAGCGCAAAAGGAGGTGGCGTGCCTTGGGGAGGCATATTTCCAGCAGTGGACGAGTACAGCCTGTTTGTACACCAAGTGTCAAAAGCCAAATATACCTTGAAAGAAAGTATAGTATTTTTCTACACGGAATTTGAACTGGACAATATATTTAGTCCGTCTATTTTCTGCAGACGCTACATCTCTGTAATATTGAGAAGGGTTCAGTAAAGATCGATGGCCATGCAAAGGTTGGATTGTACCTATTAGTACAAATGTTTTTGGTGAACGCCGGTTTTATACGATTCGTTTAAAGGCTGGGTGACCAGATATTATTGGTACAGTGGGGCCTAGAGTTATTGAGTTGCGTTTAGGTTGAAGGGCTACTATTTCTTAGGTCAGTATTATATAGGTAGAATGCCACATCTACAAGATCGTTAATCGTCAAATTGAATTAATGGAGTACATAGCTTAGCCACTGGACAATGAAGCGGGTATACTCGTAATGCGTGTGAAAAAATCAGAACCAAAATTATCGATACTAGGGCATGCTTTCCGCAAAAAATTTTTTTGTAAAAAAATAATCGAAGAAGAACGAGTATTATTTTGTAATATTTCATAAAAACCATGAGCAGGAAATAATGGCGTCCATTACTTAGAAAACAAAGTCGTTGGTACATGGCAGTGTCCTGAATCTGAAACCAGCGTAGGTACTAACGACCTCCTACCACCGGAAGCTATAGAGGAGTTAGATTTGTAATCGCTTGAAAACATATTAGCAGTTCCATGCGTCTTAATGCCGCTGACGCAAGAATAGGTGGAAACTGTCGTAAGGAATATGTTGTTTTGAATCTTGAAGCTGTCACCACAGTAAAAGTTGTTTACGAATACGAGTAAAATGGGACCATTTTTGAACATTTTATAAATATGGAGAGTTAAGAACTAAAGTTTTCGATGCTGAAAAGGCTAGGCTGAAATGGAACTGGGCGGGCCATGTCAACTGCATGTTCTCAGATTGGGTCGCGTTTTGTAAAACTACAATTCTTAGTTTAATATGATAATTCTATGTACATTGCAAAGCCGATCAGTACAATTAGTCTGCCTACTTGGTAATCTATGGGTTAATGGGCTCGGCAATGTACATCGAATTGTCATAGTAAACCATGCAATGGGGCCCCAAGTGAGCGAAAATTGCCCCTGACTGAGTACCATGCCACGCATGTTGCAAATGTGGCTGATCAACAACGCGAAGATGGCGGGGACGACTTTACAACATTTCTAGTCTAGAGGAATAGAGAGCTAAAAGAGATATTATTTGCTCAGCAGTGGGACATTAACGAGGCTACATAAAAAATGAAAATTTTGTTACTTACCTACCTGACACAGCATATAAAATATTAAAAACACACCGAGGCATAAAATAATCATGACACTCAAAAATTTCCCTTCGCAGCGCAAATAAATTAAGCAAATTACTTTATCTGTCACAAAGTGTATCTAATAAACAAAATGCGAAAGTAACGTGATAACGTAAAATTCGCTGAAAAAACGTGACCTGTTTAATGAAGAAGCGGAATATTTTAAATACCTATTTTAACAAAAAGTACAGTGGACATTTTGTTCTCTACATTCTGGTCCTCGTATCAATCGTTTTAATGCTAAAAGAAGGGTCACCAATTTAGGTAGGACGTTTCGTAAACTTCCGCTTGTGGTCGAGGTATAGGAGAAGTTTTCTAATTTTCTGTCCAACAGAAAGTTTGAGAGTTTAAGTAAAAAACAGAAAAATACAGAAATCTACCGTTCAACACAAACTTTGATTTTCTTTAGGTTAATTTTATGCCGTAAGAGTTATTTCCAAGAATCTTTTCCTGAAAATAATTCTGTAACATTTTAAGGCAATGCCTTATAAATCCACAACAAAGATCAATCTAGCATGGACATCAACGCATAATTCTTCTTTATTTTAAACGTGCAATAAATCCTTTTTTATCTTATCTTGTATGCATAGTCAATCGGTAATTTGATATTCACACTAACTGTGAAGAAAAACATCGTGAGGAAACCCGCGGCTTGGTTGGCTCCGCACGTATTGACTTGTCTTTCCTGTGGGCTAGGCCGACTAAGGTGTTAGGCAAGCCTACTCCATCTAAAAAACAATGTCCCAGACACTGCAGCGTCCGAGTGGTCCCTTCACCCATCTAGTGTGAGTGATGGTGCCACTGGACGCTGTATTGGCATTTGCATCTACATAATTAGATGATTTAGATCTAATTATGTAGATGCAAATGCCAAAGTTAAGTTATTTGATATTAATTTTGACTATGATTCTATTATATTCTTTTTGTTGCACTAATCCGTGCTGAGGACAATTTTAAAAACCTATTTAGAGGCTAAAAATTTCACCCATGCCGGGACTTGAACCCGCGACATCGCTGGTTCATGATATCGCTGTACCTGCATGATTATATAATCATTCCGATGTAAAAACCTAACTGCAAAGTGGATTGCTCGGGGCTGTAAGTGTTGTAAATTACTTCGGCCAGATGTCACTGCCAGTACGTAATACAGGGAAGTTTGTAAAGAGGCTCGCAATTTCGCTGATGCCTCCACTTGCCCATTAGCTCAGTTGGAAGAGCACTGGCACGCTTAGCCAGAGGTCGCGGGTTCAAGTCCCGGCAAGGGTGGATTTTTTTGCCTCTAAACAGGTTTTTTCCGTTCCTTAGAAAAAAGTTCTTAACAGACGGACAGACAGACGGACATAGTGACCCTGTAAGGGATGCGTTTTTCGTTTTGAAGTACGGATCCCTAAAAACGTGTAATTATTGCGCCTTCGACCGTCAAAGAGCTTTCAACTACTGGGCTGTCTACAACAGGTGCGGCCTGCCGCGATTTTATCGCGGATCTTTGACTGTTCTTTGAGCTTTGATCCATGACCTGACTCAATCAAACTAAAAAACCAGTCGAGTGCGAGTGTACATTTTGCACTAAGATCTACGTGTCACCGCATAGTATCATCACCATAATAATATCTTATACGGGGTGTAACAAAATCCTGGTGCGTATCCGAAAAAAGGGGTTCTTCTCGTCAGTACAAAGAATGTTTACTATGGAGAAGACAATAAAACAGCGAAAAAAAATTGGCTGTGTAAATATGGAACTGCGTTTTTTTCGCATTTTGAAGTTTTTCGGATAATAAAAGTTTTTTATATGACCCTTTTTTTGGTAAATGTGTGGATTTTGATACACTCTGTATACACTTTACACTTTATAAAATGTTCACCCTTAAAGGTTTCAAAAAAGTAATGAAGATTTCTATTGATTTCTATTGATCGATTAACGCAAATTAAGGAGTACGAGTGTCAAATTATTGTTTTAATTTTAAACCTCAAAGGGATAAAAAAGGCAAAATATTTTATATCCGAAAAGTGTAATTGGTTGCTTGATTCTCTTAAAACTTTGTAAAAATATTCCTAAATGCAATAGGACCCTGCCTAGCCTTCCGAGAAACAGGCGTGAGTGCATGCGATTATGTCTGTTTGCGGAGAACTTACTAATAAATGCGTCAGCATTTGGAAATACTAATTAACAGTTTTCCATAAAGGGATATACAATGCAATCGGACTATTTGCAACTTTACATAGACAAAGCGATGCAGCTACAACTTTGAAACTCAAGTGCGCTGCTTAACAGAGTTTCTCGAAGTACAGTCGCTGTTATTATCCAATCAATATTACAAAATGGAAAGCTGTAAGAATTACCTATGCAGATAGAACTGTAGAAAATCTGGTAGAACATAATAGAGACATTCTACCCATCAACATCATAAGCAGCCTATAAACGTCCCACTGTAGGGCACAGTGCTTCTCTCAGAGAGCGAGTATGGGCTTAACAACCACGCATGCCCACCGCGGATTGGCGATTTCAAGCGCTGAGTTATGTGAATGGCTCAGACACTCAGGTTTACTCACGATGTTTTTCTTCACCGTGAGCGAGTGGTATTGCTACTATAACTTCACAAATGTACGTAACTTAGAAAACAAAGTCATCGGTACATGCCCGCATTGGGAATCAAACCTGGGTCTCTTGCTTCCGAGTACAATGTTCTGCTCACTAGGCTACCACCGCTCCCTAATCAATATAAGTAACATCATTCCATAATAATGGAATTAACTATGTAGTTGCGAAAAATTCATCAACTCGCTAGAGCAGCTGGAGCAAATACCAAAATTTTATGTAGAATAGGTGCTAATTTGTTTTTAAATATATTTTTTGATGGTGGAGGAATGCTGGGGCGATTTTCGGAGTCGTCGAGCTCCATCATGGGTCTTCAAGCAAATGAAAAGGCTTACGTATCTGAACTACATTGATTTGTAACGGTCGTTAAAATAAAGTAGGAAATACAGTCCGTTCACTGTGAAGTTTGGTTACAGTTCAGTAGTCCATACGGCATACAGTCCAAATCCAAAACAAATTTAACAGAAAACATCAAAAGGAACTTTATATAGATACAATTAATGCAGTTTTGTCACGGTGTAATTCAGCAATTTCCTGAGGGTGTGGGCCCTCGGTTTTCAGTCAGTACCCACAAGTTTCTTACGAGTGTGTCACCAATGCGCGACGCGGTATGTCCCACTATAAATAATAAAAGTAATGACTAATAAGTATGTATATAATAATGTATCTAGTAATAATAAAATACCATATGCATCGCAAATATCATCATCATCATCATTCAGCCACAAGAAGTCCACTGCCTAGGCCTCCTCCATGGATTTCCAAAAAGACCGGTTGGAAGCGGCCTGCATCCAGCGCCTTCCTGCCACTTGGATGAGGTCATCTGTCCATCTTGTGGCTGGTCGTCCTACGCTGCGCTTGTCGATATGTGGTCTCCAGTCGAGAACTTTTCGGCCTTAATACTAATAAACATACACAATAAAAAAACGAACAAGATGAGATGCGATAGACATAGCTGTCCTTGACGCATGAATGATGGCCGGCGCCACGCACCTGTCATTTTATGTGACGTGAGTCGGTGTTGCCACCTTGTAGAACCATTTACACTTAGCGTCCTTCTGCGTCATATACATTGAATAATAGACATATGCCTCCCGCAATAAATGGCATTTACTTTTGTTCTTGGTCATCCCCATCCATCCGCTATGTCAATCTGCCTCAGATCTTTGGACCAATGACCTGGTGGGCCTATTTGATTGATCATCAGAAATGAGACAATTAGAGACAAGGCTAATTGCCTTAGAACAAAGGTGAGTGACATACCCTAATCATACATTGTAAAAAAAGTAATAAGAGAATGACTTATATATATTTTTTATATTCAATTGATTGCTAACGGATTCTTATGAAACTCATAACATAGAACAATGCCTCTCTCTTCATGTTACAATAAATATTTTTTTCCTATTGTAAAAATATATATTTTTTACCATTTTTGTTTGCAACTCTCACAAAGCCGTTAAATCACTGGACTAAGAGATTTACGACAAAATGGAGTGTCAAACATGATCAAAATTAAAGGCCAAAATCAACAATGTTATGCTCATAACAAAACATTAAAAGTGACTATAACATTTAATTTCACGCGTGGTGATTAAGCCCACAGTGGGATGTATAATATTTAATATGTTAACTAAGCAGATGAATGCATCATCGTGAAGAAAAAAAGTTAAAAGTAAAAAAAGGTTTATTTTCCATAAAATAATCACAACATTTAACAACGCTGTGAATCCCACACTAGGCGGACCTGTAGCGTGGGATCCGTATCTATATAGACGAACCAAGTCTATAGTTGGGCCGAATTCGATAAAGAATGTTTAATAAAAAAGCGTTGCCTAGCAACCAATGACAGGCATGTACTGACAACCTTTTTCTATGAAACAAACAATATTGATTTGTAATAAAAAAAATTGTTTGAATAATGAAAATCACTACATGCATACATACATATATAATCTCACGTCTGTATCTCAGAGGGGTAGGCAGAGACCAGGCGCTCCCTGGCGACCCTGACAGATCACTTTCGCTTCATCAACATTCACTGCAATACGTAGATAAATCTAAACTACTTTTGCTTTACTTGTGATAAATGCAGTCATTATGAAATACTATTATGTATTCTGTGGTAATAATGACCGGCCAAAGTAATTATAAATGTTGAATATCTAACCTAATAAAACTTAATAATAGAATGTAATAAATTACAACGAAACAACAATTAACGAAGAGAAAAACAACAATATCAGCGGAAAGCAACAAAAATAACACGTACTGTACTCGAAAGCAAGGTAATATTGACGTCAAACATTGACGCCATATTGCCATTATATTATAATACTACCAAATTAAAATTCAGCGTTCCGTTATTGCTAAATAGATTTTATTAAAATATGAGATTGCATACATTTTATTATATTCCATTTTATGATTAAGTCGTAATGTCTTATATTATAATTGTATGATAAACTCTTACATTTCGTAAATATAATTATGATGAGGTTTAGAACAAACATAGCACACATTAAAAAAGGAACAAATTGTAACTCGTATGAATGAAACGAAACGCTGTTATTTTATACGCGGTAGGGTTGCAATGTACGAATTATGCGACGGATTTCAAATGAAATTAATTTAATGCAATATGTAGAGAAATGAGTGTCCGCTGAAATGGCAGAGTTACTTTAAATGAAATTAATGTTTGTAACATCTGAATTTTAGCAATGTCAGATAGTTTGACTATAAATTATTTTATTTTAGATTTTCGCTTATTTACTGTTTTAGCGAAGTTCTATGACTGATTTATGTGAAATGTGGTGTGAAAATAATAAACCTATCAATATTACTGTTTAAAATGCTCTAATCAAATCAATAATACCAAAAGTATACTGATTTTTTTTAGCTCGCTTTGTGATGACCCTAAATTGCTTTATTTACATTTATTCTTTATCGAATATGGCGCAAGTATAGGTCTCTGCGTATCAGTATGCGTATAAAGTCCATAAGAGTTTTGTCGTCGACTGTACCCGAGCCATAGCTCGCGGTTAAGGCTTGAGTTGCGTCTTGGGAACACGATTGCAGAACCGTTTCTAAACTTGGAGTGTCTTGTTAAATTTCGGAGCTTTTCGCTGTTTCTGCAGTAGTTAATTACTTATCTGAGTAATTTGGACATTTGTTTCGAGTCCTTATCTTTCCGAAGAGTTAAGAGGAGACGTAATTTATTTATTTTGTTATGGTATATCATTTGTATAGATAAGTAAGAAACTAAATACAGTAACAGATATGAATAAAAGTGTGACATTATGAAGTACTTAAATAAGATAACAAAATATTTTTTGTTGCGTTATAAACACATAGGATTTAAAAATAATTAAATTAAATTCTTAAAATTAAAAAGGCTAATAATTCATAAATTAAAAAAGTATTAATTAATACACACATGACCTTCCAAATTATCCGCTTCTGTCTGTTTGTACCAAATATCACGTACTACCTAAGGGGCCGTCCATATATTACGTCATTCTAAATTAGGGGGGAGGGGGTTGGTCTGCGGATGACGGTAAATGATAGATGGGGGGGAGGGTGTTTCGAAATTGACGTCATTCTTATTTATTTATTTATAGTTTATTTTTCACGTACAAAAAGATTATTTCTAAAAAGAAATTTCTTCCAGCACACCTAGTAAAATACTAGCTGCCCGCCCCGGCTTCGCCCGTGGTACTTACATGTATTATACATATAAACCTTCTTTAAGAACCAGTCTATCTATTTAAAAAAACCGCATCAAAATCCGTTGCGTAGTTTTAAAGATCTAAGCATACATACAGGCACTTGACGTTGAGTGGGTTGAAGACGTGGATGAATCGAGCCAAAACGAATATCGGGAGGATACGGAGATATTACCCGTGATCCAGAATTTAAAAGAATGGGTGAAAACTCCGTGGGAGTTATCCAAAGAAAAGTAAAAAATAAGTAGTTATATTATATCAATGATTATTGCCAAAGTAAAAATAATAAAAGGTGATTCTATAACCAAGTGTTTTAATCATATAATACCCTATTTTTCTCAAATCTGCAATGTTTTATTTTGTCAAACTAGTAATGACGTCAATTTTGGGAGAAGGGGGGGGGGGGTCATTAAGAAATGACGATAGGATGATTATAGGGGGGGGGGGGGTCTAAAATCTGAAAAAATCGATGACGTAATTTATGGACGGCCCCTAAGGTGTAGTCCGCTGTTTAGCCAGGCGGCGCTCTTGGGGCCTATAGATTCTATGATTAATCTGGCCCTAATTGAAATCTTAAAATTTCCCATTTTGGAACGCGCCTGGCTCCAGGCCTCCCTTCCAATTAGGTTGGGAGGCCTCGGAGTCATAAAAGTGAAAAGCGTGGCACTGTCTGTCTTCTTGTCTTCCATCCACAGCCTCTAGGTCATGTATAAACATACTATCTGCTCATCGCTGGGCATGATTGAGGTCTCATGCTATGGGGAAGCTAAATAGGCATGGAGACTGGCTTGCCCGTCCACTAACCCACCGAAAAAACCATCAGACAGTGGGATGGGCCACTCTCTGAGCTGACGAAAAAACAACTAGTAGAATTTAGCGTCAGCGACGCAGAGCGAGCCCACCTCCTTGGCATCTCAGAGCGCGAGTCGGGTTATTGTCTACAGGCACATCCATCAGTGGCAGTTGGCACACTGATGGACAACATGTCTTTCAGCACTGCTGTGGGACTGCCGTCTGGGTTGCGCTGTCACTGTGCCCCATCGGTGCCCCTGCGGCGCTGACGTCGACCATATGGGTCACCACGGGCTATCCGGTCAAGTGCTGGCCGCTTACCGAGGCACGCAGCCTTAAATGTCGTCATCCGAAGGGCCCTCACCACATCCGGAGTTCCAGCAATGCTGGAACCTCCGAGAATATTTCGCGATGATGGAAAGAGGCCCGATGAAATGATGACGTCATTACCGTGGAAACATGGGAGGCCGCTAGTATGGGACTCAACCTGCGTCGACACGCTGGCGCCTTCCCATGTTTCTCAGAGTAGAAGGGCGGCTGGCTCATCCAGCGCAGCAGAGAGCCTCAAACGGCGGAAATATGCAACATTCAATATGCAATACATATTCTCGCCGTTTGGGGTCGAGACACGAGATATGGGGTGGGACCGTGGGGCCCAGAGGCGCGTTCGCTCTTTAAAGAGCTGTCGACGCGCCTCATCGACGCCGCGGGAGACCGGAGGGCTGGCGCATACCTCGGCCAGAGAATAAGTCTAATAAGGAATAAGAATAAGTCATCCAAAGGGGAAATGTTGCCAGCGTTCTGGGCTCCCTGCCGCGGGACACCGACCTGGGACAAGTTTTTTTACCTGTAAATATGTATAACTACTTACTTAATGAGAAATTATATTTATCAGTATTAGTTTCTATTATTAGGTTATAAATTACTTGGTTTCATATACAGCTCAAATAAAAGCATATTTAGTTATAATTAAAAAGTATCTTTAAATTAGCACGTTTTTACTACAATTTTAATTTTTGAGAGGGTGAGTCCAAAAGTTTAGGAAACCCTGCTTTAGACGTTTCTGTAACATTTATATACCCCAGAAATCATGCCCCGAGCAATTTACTATTCCAACAATACAATCTAAACAGGCATAAACATGACAAATAACCTGACAAACCCATGCTCCAAAGCCCGGTATTACGTTGTGTAATTGTTTCTGGAGACGTTTAGTAGCCAGAAATGAGTGAGACGTTCGGTGTGGTGCCGGAAGATATCAGAATTACGAGGAGCTTATTTTGGGTGTCAGGTACGTTATAGTATGTGTGTATGTTTACTGTGATGTGTGAGAAACATCACAGTAAATATACACACACACAAACAGTTACAGACACAAACACTTGCACGTAACCTGACAAACCCACGCCACGTTATTATGTTGTTTTATTGTTTCTGTAGACGTTTAGAAGCGAAAAACGAGTGAAACGTTCGTTCGGAAGATATCAGAATTACGAGGAGCTTATTTTATGAGTGAGATACGTTATAGTTAGAGTTTGGAAGACAACACAGTGAATGTAGATACATATACACACATATATATACGCACAAACATATACACACACAAATGCACAGATGTGTACAGACATACATAATAGATGTTCCAAGCGTTTAAACGTTGACCAAATAGGAAATTTATTAGCGAAGGACAGATAAGAGGTTTGTCAGGATGTGACAAGAAGCAAACCCTGGTCTTCGCCAGCCACTTCAGGATATGAGCGTGAGTTTATGTAAATATTTTAGCTAAAAAACACAAAAAATTTTGGTAAGTAAACATAAACATAAACATTTATATACAGGCACATATTATATTGCTTCTGGCCCCACACTAGGATACCCTGTGTCGTGGGAACCAGAAACAGCGACATCACAAACATGTAAACATCCAAGACCTGGGGGTTTTTTTTGTCCCCCGCCGGGATAAAAACCCGGGACCTCTCGCATGGTATGCAGATGCACTACCGCTGCGCCACGAGGTCGTCTTACCAAATACCGATCGAAGATCGTTGAAGTTTTACCAAATACTCTTTTTCTGGGTACCGAAAGTTATTTAGATAACAATCGATCTGAGTACAGATGGCGGTTTTGTTCGAAACGTATACCAGACAATTAGTGAAAAAGCAGATGCATAAAAAAAAAAATAAGGAGTAACGTATCTTGAAAATAGCTCTGTCACATGTCACATTTCACGTCGTACGTTCGCGGAAGTGAGCGTGCCGGCGAGGTCACGTCTTTGTAGTACTTTCATTAGTGTGAGTGGGTGGAGACTGAGACATTAGCGAATTGATTTGATAACACCTTCTTTGTCAAGACCCTTCAACGTATGTAAGTGGAGATATTGTATGACGAATATTTGTTCAGTGAAGGTAGGCTGTTGGAGTTTCGTTTGTAATGGAAGTAATAGAGGATGTATTAGCAAAGGGCGAGATAAAAAGTACCGGAAACCGGCGTACGTGCATGCAACGACTAATGAATGTTGAGGAAGCGAAAGTGATCTGTCAGGATCATGATAAATGGTAGTCTCTGGTCTCTGCTTACCACTCTGTAACACAGGTGTGAGTTTATGTATGTATGTATGTATGTATGTTGAAGTACTTAATATTGTTATTAACGTGTTCTCTATGTTACCTTTGTGTAGTTATGCAGTTTATAAAAGACTTATGACGGTTAAGTCCGTATTCTGGAGTTCGTAGCGTCAATACCACATCAACATTTGCATTTGAGTTGCAAATCCATCCGCTCATGTTCGCCCCATAGGGTTATCTACCGCAGACAACTTCATTCCGTCCTCGGCAAAATACTCAGGTTTCCTCACGATGTTTTCCTTCATAGTTGGCGAGTGGTATTGCTACTATAACTTAAAAAATGTACATGACTTAGAAAACAAATTCATAGGTACATGCCCGCACTGGGAATCGAACCTGGGTCTCTCGCTTCCGAGTCCAATATTCTACCCACTAAGCCACAATAGGTAGTCTTATTGCTTAGAACCATCTTTTGGTGGTTCATTGGATAAAGATGGTTATGAGTATATAAGGAATATAGATGGTACTCGTATTTATCATGTGCTTCTGTTTGTCTAATACGTAAAAGGGAATGTACTGACTGACTCATCAAGGCCCGGCTCAAACCATTCGACCTAGAAAGCTGAAATTTGGCAGAGAGGGTCTCTTTACGTCGCAGAAAAGTAATATGGTTTTACAAAATTCAACCCCTAGAGGGGTTAACGGGGGTGTCAAAGTTTGTGTGGTCAGATTTACACAAAACATAGTCTAAATGCACGTAATCTATTCATAAATAATATAACCAAAGAGATTCACAATGTTGAAAATGAAAAAATATTTATTTAAAGCAATGGTTAGAATGACTTACATTTTTGTGCTTATATTACTCTCACAGAAAAACATAACAAAGACGTAATTTTATGTGACTACTATCATAACTAGACTATCCAGTAGCCTGTATTTATGTTTAGGAGGCCCGTGCCCCTTGCAATGTTAATTATCATCATCATCATCATCATCATCATCATCAGCCATTTGACGCCCACTGCAGGACATAGGCCTCCTTCGTGGATTTCATGGCCATGAAGGATCGCCAACCCACCTGCCAAGCGTTTCGTTTAGGGCAAAACTCTTCATGTTAGTTATAATAGTCAACAATTTCCTATTTGTCATAATAAATGTTATCGTCCATCCCCATCAGAAAATAATAAGTAAACCCTCCACAAGGAAAACGCAGTTGCTAAGAAAACAGGCAGAGATTTCAATGTTATGAATAAAATATATTTCGTACGAAAACAGCGCAGACAAACTGTAAATAAATACAACATAAATAGGGTAGGTAAGGAAAATAAATAGATTGGACAATATAAGGGCCTTATTACACTATGAAAAAATAGGCTGATGCGGATGTGAGAGACCGCAAATCATGGGAAAAGGCCTACATGGATTTGTCTTCGCTCCGAATTGCAGAATAACAATCAAAAGATGGGAAAAATTTACGAAAACATTTATGAAAATTATGTGAATAGCTCAGACACTCAGGTTTCCTCACGATGTTTTCCTTCACAGTTAGCGAGTGGTATTGCTACTATAACTTCACAAATTAGAAAATAATATCATAGGTACATGCCCGCACTGGGAATCAAACCCAAACCTCTTGCTTCCGAGTCCAATGTTCTACCCACTAGGCGACCACCGCGCGTAAGTATACAATTACCGTTAGGGCAGAATTAATATTACCTATTCTATTGCTATCAGCAATGAGGCCGCCAATTGTATCTTTTCTTTTGTCATTGATGTTTCTGTAACATTTTTTTCGTATACAATAAAGAATATTCTTACCTTATCTTATCTATGAATAGTTAAATCGAATAATAAACAGAAGGTGAATAGAATAGGTACCCAATATTTATTCACTCTCCCCTTAAAGACCGCTGGCGAAGATTTTTGTGACTGATATGATAAGTCTTGTGGCGAGCACATGTCAACTCTGCGCGCGCACTATAAACTCCAACATTCCTGCATCGCGCAAGCAAAATGTTTCACATGACATACCATAAATATAACGTCCGACGAACATCAGTCGGACCGGCCGTCCCCAGGCATACAACCTGCCTGGCGGTAAATTTCCCTTCATAGTGGAAGAGCACGATCACCCGCTCTTCCCTATAGTGGTGACCCCGACGTGATAATGTCACCCTTCCTTCGCTCTCGCAGTACCCCACATACAATCAGTCTCAAAGCAAGGCCAGCATCCTCTTCCCTCTCACCTCATCAGTTCCACTACAGTCAACGCACCGACTACTGGTACTGATAGTGATCTCCCCCAACCCCTCGACACGGCAGCCACACAGCAACAGCGCACGTTGCCAGTGGTACAGCAGCCTTCACCGGTTCCTACCATATGCGCGGTCCCCATGGTACTGTCGCCGGTGAAGTGACTGTTAGCCGCCGAACACCCTCAACCGCTAGTCGACTCACTGACTCAGCGCCTCCTGGCACTTGCAGGCTTTAGAGCACAGACTTCGATTCCTATCAGACCTAGCTACGGTCTTGAAGGGGAGTGATGTGGCGAGCACATGTCAACTCTGCGCGCGCACTATAAACTCCAACATTCCTGCATCGCGCAAGCAAAATGTTTCACATGACATACCATAAATATAACGTCCGACGAACATCAGTCGGACCGGCCGTCCCCAGGCATACGACCTGCCTGGCGGGAAATTTCCCTTCATAGTGGAAAAGCACGATCACCCGCTCTTCCCTATAGTCTTATTGCTAAGTGCAATACGTTCCAGATGGGCACCTTGGCTGTCAAGGAGCTACTAAACGATTTCGTGGAGTGACTACGTAGGTACCTTCAGCACTACGTACCTACGTAACAGAGCCGGGCCTAGATTCTGTTAGTGCAACGACAGATACATGGTCTGGTGACGTGACGTGGATTTCCGTATTTTCGTACTACTGGTACCTAGAAGATTTGACACGTGCGCGCGAGAGTAATGAAATTATGCAGACCCTATGGAAATTTTTACATAAATACACTTCTGTCGGCAACTTTAGCTGCAGTGGAAGCTGTACCAAGCCCGCAGTATCCAATTTATTCGTCCGAGAAAGAAGTCAGGTAGCGGCGAGATAGGAGGTAAACGTCGAAAGCGGTTTTGATCTTAGGGGGCCTGTATCGCGAGGGGGGGGCACTCCGGTTGATATAGTTTCAGTTGATCCTATGCTCAGTGTCAATTTGACGAATTTTCGTACGAATTCTCTGCGTTATCATCAGCATCATCATCATCATCAAAAACCCACCGCTGTCCACTGCTGGGCATTTTTCCTCAAATGCCTTTACTCACAGGTCCTTCAATCCGCATCCACGGACCTTCAACTGTTAAGGAATATTTTTTCTAAAATTTTGTAGGTACCACAAAAAGAAATCATTGATTTCCCAGTAACATTTTTTGGATAAGTAGTTAGTTTTAATACCTATTATGCATAGGTTTCAGCTCATGTGTCAGTACTGTAATGCCTTGTTTTTCTTTACCTTTTATAATATAAAGTGTTGAAAGGTAAATGGTAGCTTTCTTCTTCTTTTAGTGCCTTTCCACTGTTGGAGGTTGGCCGTCTGCATATTCCTCTCTGCTCGTTGCCAAGTGAAATAGATCTTCGACGCTGGCAACTCCAGTGCATTCTCTGATGCTACGGAGCCATGATTTTCTTTTTGTACCCGCCTTCCCCTCGATTCCAGAAACGTGGTACGAAATCGCGCCATAAAAAAAATATTCCGACGAATTAAGAACCTCCTCTTTCTTTGAAGTCGGTTAAAAGTCGGGTGTAAGCTGTAGGTACTAATAATATCTAATAATGTATGAAGCAGTTACCAATATTTGAGTTTTCGTAAAATAATATTTTAAAATTTCAACATCCTTATCAGCAAATGTTTGGAATTAAATGGAAAAACTAAATTTAATAACTTTATCACGAAATAAAACAAACCCAAAAAATTACATTTCTTGTGTCGAGACTCACCTTATTTCTTGCATTTATTATTTCTTATTAGTTACTGGCCAATCCATCATAATAAAACATACTATATGAAAAAATCATCTGACTACCTATTACAGACATAATCTCGTTAGTAACTTATGCGTACGGAACCCTAAACAAACCCCTAAATAAATGAGCTTTTTAAGGCTTGCGGCTTTTTCTACCCAGTTTGCATAGAAGAGCAGCTTCATAAAGTACTAAATATATAGACTTCATAGATATATAGGGTTCAAAAAGCGGACATAAATCGTATAAAATCCACAGGTTCACAAATAAAAATGGGAGTACCACAGGGATCAATTTTGGGGCCGTTCCTTTTCCTTGTATACGTAAATGATTTGCCGTTTATGGTACAAAACATGTCCGAGATAGTATTATTTGCAGATGACACGTCACTTATTTTTAAAATTAAGAGACAAGAAAATAATCTTGACGATGCAAATGATGCTCTCTCGCGTGTGTTGGATTGGTTCACGGCAAATAATCTGCTTCTAAATTACAAAAAGACAAAATGTATAAAGTTTACCTTACCAAACGTAAGATTAGTTGAAAACAACATTGTACTCGGAAAAGAAAAACTAGAATTTGTAGAAGATACCGTTTTTCTAGGCATCACAATCGATTCAAAATTGCAATGGGGTCCTCATATTGTAAAACTAGCACACAGGCTTAGTTCTGCAGCATATGCAGTCAAAAGAATTAGAGAGCTCACTGACGTTGCAACTGCTAGGCTTGTTTATTTTAGTTACTTCCACAGTATTATGTCCTACGGCATACTACTGTGGGGTCGGGCAGCAGACATTGAGACGATCTTCATCTTACAGAAGAGAGCCATCCGATTTATTTACAAGTTAGGTAGTAGGGATTCGCTAAGAGATTTCTTCAAAGAAACCAACATCTTAACAGTTGCATGTCAATACATTTATGAAAATATTATGTACGTTAGAAAAAATATCAAAGACTTCGAAAATGTTGGTGGCCACCATAATTTTAATACTAGAAATAAACATAAATTGTCATTTCCACTATTTAGACTTGCAAAAGTTAACACATCCTTTATGGGGCACTGTATAAGGTTCTACAACAAAATTCCTCAAGATATATTAGAGTTACCTCCAACGCGATTTAAAAAATGTGTTAAGCACATTCTGTGCAAAAAGGCTTACTATAACATCAAGGATTACTTAGAAGACAAAGATGTTTGGCATTAAACAGTAGATTAATATTATTTAAAGGACGATTGTGACTAGTGTTCAACACATTCATGACTAATATTTTAAGTTGAAAACTCTGTTAATTAAGTTAAAACGTGTTTTGAAAAGAATAAATGTGGAGTTTCTTTGTTAGTTTCTTCTCCACATAATCCATTAATTGTGAAACTAACAACTTTGACGTTCATTAAGTAAACATTCTGTTTTTACAATGAATAAAAATATTTGAATTGAATTTGAATTTGACTAAAAGATACTTTTACATATATGCAGACTAAAAGATTTATTTTCTGTTCCAATCAATGGTTTCTTTTTTTTTTGTATAACAGAGGAGACAAAAAAACCAGCCTTGCTTGTGATAACCCGAGTTCTCCAAAGAGGTTTGTTCCTTTAATTACAGCCCGTCCTTCAGGAGCTATTCCAGTAATCAAATTATTTTCCCCGGGCAAGCGGCTTTCGTCCTTAATGACACAGGCTAATCGCAGAAGGCTGATTTTAATATCACCGTGTCTAGAAGACGATATGGTATTTTTTTTTATGGAAATTTTGCATATACATAGTTATATGCAAAACGTCGGGAATGTAAGGTAATTAAATTTCACCTAATAAATAACCTTGATTAGACCCGTTTAGCATCCAACAATCTTATTGAAAAGGACAAAAAACCCGACTGATAAACAAACTAAGAAGAATTTTAAAACTTGTCAGATGGGACGTCTCATTCGAGTTCTTGTAGGTAAGTAAGAATGGTCCCGTTGGCTGAAGTTGAAGATTCAACAGACGTTTTGAACTCTAGCAGTCAGGTCTTTTTTTATCACTTCTTAACTCAGCGCTTGAAATTGCCAATACGCGGTGGGCACGCGTGGTAATTAAGCCTATACTCTCTCTGTGAGAGAAGGCCTGTGACCTGCTGTAAATACTACATAAAAGATAAATTTTTAGGTCTACTTTTGAGGCTGATGATATGTCTAGTATCTGTCTCGCTCGCACTTTCTAACTTTTTAATTATTGTAGAAAAGAGTATCTTTGGATAGATACAGAAAGGTTTTAGCAAAATAATTAATTTTAGTTTTCTCAAAATTATTAATTTATTTTCTCAGGGAAAATCTAAGTATCTATAAAAATCTCAGGCCACAATTGGCAAAAATATACAAATTTGTTATGTGCGAGCGAGACGGAAGCTAATCGTATCAGCAATCTTGAGGGACTTTACACCAATAATATGTTAACTGATGTCCACAAATTTATTTTTTTCATGACGTCATTTAGCCAGTGACAACTGCGTCTTCAATACCTTAAACCTTGTTTGCCAGAATCAGTGTAGAAGTTTGGCTTCTACGTGGTCGTAAAGAAACGTACATACACGTGAGAAACATAACCCTCCTTTGCTCTCGCGGTCGGGTAAGAAGTGGAGGTCATGAATCGACGAAGTAGCGTGGGACCGTCAGCTCGCTGGACTGACGATGCAAAGCGGATTACCAGTGGAGTCTGAAGTGATCGCATACTTTTGAAATTGGTAATCCGTGACGGGTACGCTCTCTCTCTCTGAGAGAAGGGCTATGCCCTGCAGTTGGAGATACGTAAAGGCCACAGAAAAAATGTTGTAAGACGTAAGTAATTTTATATAATATGACCTTTACACTATTTAGAACAAGTCGGCATTGTAGCGGGCTAGAAATAAAAAGTTTCTATCCAGTGAAACGTCCTTCTACGCAGCGCAGGGTCTTCGGAGGTCAAATAATTCAACCAGCGATGTACACTTGCAGTCGAATAATGGAAACGGTAACCGGAAACACACCAATCGAATGTGGAAACTGAATTGATAACGGGACCACATATTGATAGTATTGAACACTTTTATTTGTTGGCACTATAAGACAAGATAAGAATATTCTTTATTTTACACCAGAGCACATGATATAAAACACATGCAAAGATACAGAGAACCATTGGTGGTCTTATTTCTAATAGCAATTTCTTCCAGACAACCTTGTAACGTTAAGTTGCTGAAGGAAAAGAGAGAAATTGTGCTTACAATGACAAAATCTAGATGAGGCAGTGTTCGGAATAAAGTAGCAACATTGTCTGTGACAGATGACACTTACTTTTGAGGTTATTGCACTTGAAAATTTTTCTTGCTTGGTTGGCTCGTGGTTGAGCAAATTATACTTATCTAAATTGTAAAGCAATTGGATTGCCGGCTATATTTCTTCGCGTGGAGTGAATTATAAGCAAGGAGGGAAGGTTCCCGAGTCATTCCTGACGATTTGTGGTGAGGCGAAAGGATTTCCCTCGTGAAAGTGAGACGAACAGTTCTCCCTTGAGACCGCGAGGTCGTGGTACCAAGAACCTGCACTGAGACGCAGTTTTCTGGGGAAGAGCGCTCTTGGGGTAGTCTGGGGAAGACTAGGGCTCCCATTAGCGATCCGGTGCAGGCATCCCGGGAGGCGCCGGCTGTCTATTCGACGAGGACCGTTGACGAAACATTGGACATTCTGTAAGTGTTTTACTTGTGTTTCAGTGTTTATTAGTATTTAATTTGGGACCAGGAGGCAGGCGGCCCTGTCTCCTTGGTCTCTGGTAGCAGAGCGGGTCCTATACCCAACATTTTCTGGTAGCAGAGCGTGGTTTATCCCATAACCCTGGGGCCAAACCCGCACTTTGTAGGTTAACTTTGTTTTCGCATATTTTGTAGATAAACTTTGTATACTTACGACTATACTAACAGTTGCAATTGTTGTTTGCAAGTGTTATATGTGTTTTCATATACAATTGTTGTATGTTAATAGTAAATAGATTGGCTATTTAGCAATTAGTTCTAAGGAACTTAGGTTATATTGTTGTTTGCTTTGCTAGTTTGAGCCTTTGTCGAGGTTGTTGTCATCGCTGTTGGTTTGATTCTTGGTGATCCACGCGATGGCGAGGGCTACACTAGCCAATGAACTGCGGTGGTTCATTGCTGTTCAGGGACTGCTCTCTCGGACGGACCGGGATGACGCCATCCTTGAACGAGCGCAGCAACTGGGGCAACGTATGGCCACGGCTGAGGCAGCCGTGATGGCGCTGGCAGAGGGTTCTCCAGCGCCCAGTCCTGAGGCATTGTTGGGCTACGAGCGGGATCTGGCCCAAATAATGGATATAGAGAGCTCCGTGGTCCAGGCGGCCTGCGACATACGGAGACAACGGTCAGGTGGTCCTGTACCAAGGAAGCCGCTACCGACGGGAGGGCCCGCGGTCACAGGCAGGCTTCCTACTCTCCAGCTAACCCATTTCAGTGGAGCTGTTGAGGAGTGGGTCGCTTTTAAGAATATGTTTTCTTCACTGGTGGATTCCAGGCAGGATTTGTCACCGGGGCAAAAGATGGCCTATCTTTTATCGACTCTCGAGGGCGAGTCGAGGGCAATCGTCCAGCATCTGAAGGTCATGGATGACCATTATGAGACAGCCTGGGAGCTGCTGAATAAGCGGTACCAGAACGTTCGTCTGCTGGCAGACGCACATGCAGGTCAGTTGTTGGGACTACCGAAGGTCACCAACCGGGCACATTTGCGGGTGCAGCTGTTGACTCCGGTCACCGTTGCATGTAACGCGTTGAGAACGCTGAATTTGCCCGTGGATGAGTGGTCCTTCCTGTTGGTACACATAATTTTAAGTAAACTACCGGCCGACATCCGCGTACGGTTTGAACGGGAGTCGGCAGAAAGGGATGGCGATAGATTGCCCAAGTTCACGGACTTAATGAAGTTCCTGGAGTATGAGGCTAGGGTCGTGGAGACTTCACAGCCGGAGTTAGGGCAATCAGCGGCGCCGAAGTGTAAGTGCGGCGCCTCACCGGCGCGCAGTACGTCCCAGCCAGCGCAGCCGCTGCGAGGACGCACTACGGCGCGCTTGGCGGCACTGGCGGCGGCCGGGAAGGACTCGGCTTGTTTGCAGTGTGGGCACGCGGGTCATACTCTGCTGGAGTGCCACGACTGGCAAGGGTTGCCAGTTGCTGATAGGCGGCGCATGGTGAAGCGCAATAGCCTGTGCTTTGGCTGCCTGGGGGACCACTTTGAACGGAACTGCCCCAGGCCCCAGCGTTGTCGTGCATGCGGCGGGCCGCATCACTTAATGTTGTGTGCCAACAGGGCGGGAGCGGACTCTCCGACGGCACAACAGCGGCGCCCTACGGGCGGGGGCCCCTCAGGGCGAGGCCCCCCGTCCGATGGGAGGAGGAGTCCTCCACGAGGCGCACCCCCACACCGGGAGCTGAGCCAGGTACCTGCGCGTGGACCCATGGGGGGCCCCGCACCTGCGGGTTACCATGCAGCCGGCCCGAGTGTGAGTTGGGCCCCTACGGGCGGGGGCCCGATGGTTGACATGGGGAGAGGGCCTCCTCTCTGCGCACCGGTTCCTGCGCGCGCTGGCGTGGAGCAGCGCGGCCCAGGGGTGCCGCAGCGGTACTCTCCGCCGTGCCACGAGTACCCACGGCTGGAGTACCACCCGCCGTATTACAGGTACGGTAGGGCTGCAGGGTATACCCTGCCTAGGATGGCGATGTGCACTCGCCAGCCATATCACCAGCAGGGGCCCCCCTACGGGAGGGGGAGTCTGTAGCTAGCCTGCACCTCTGCAAGCGCAGAACCGAGGACGGTTCTGCTGCCCACCGCGGTGGTCCGCGTATGGGGCCCCCAGGGAGATTCGGTTAGGGTTAGGGCCCTGCTAGATTCGGGGGCCCAGGGATGTCTATTATCAACACGAGTGGCCGAGCAATTAGGTTTAGGGCTGGGTGCCCCTCGGTGCCCCTCTTGGGAATTGGCGGCATGAAGGTTCCGCGTCTGGCTGGGCAGACGTACTTCACCTTTTCGTCGGTACACTCTTCTACGCTGAGGATTTCGGCCATGGCCATGGTAATGGATACCATTGTAGGATGGCAGCCATCTACAGATCTGCCCTCAGGTGTACGGTCATGCACGTTGGATCTGGACCTGGCCGATCCACTTTTCTACCATCCCGCTCCAGTGGATCTACTCCTGGGCTCAGATGTATTAGGATGGGTCCACTAGGCACCCAGAAGGTTCTGGGGCCCTCTTCACTGGTGGCAGTGTCGACAATTATTGGATTTTCTGTAATGGGGCCAGTCTTTAAGGACTCGACTCCGGACGAGTCGAAGGTCATTGCGTCTGCATCTCTTGCCAAGGCGATGCAAAGGTTTTGGGAAGTTGAGGAGCCTCCCATGGTTCCAAGGGTGGATCCGGACCATGAGGAGTGTGAGGCCTTTTATCAAGCCAATACGTCGCGGCTGACGTCCGGTCAATTCGTAACTAGGTTACCGTTCATTGCTTCTTCTCCTGTTCTAGGGCAGTCCAGGGCACTGGCGGAGAAACGACTGCTGGCCATGGAACGGCGCATGCGGCGTGACCCCGTCCTTCGCGATAAGTACATTGAGTTTATGCGCGAGTATGAGGCATTGGGCCACATGTCTCCGGCTCGAGTTGATTGGAGCTCAACTGAGCATTATTTCTTGCCTCACCATGCGGTGATGAAGGCGTCGTCAGGTAAGCTGAGGACCGTATTTGACGGCTCAGCCCCCACGTCGACAGGGGTGTCATTAAATCAGTGCTTGCATTCCGGTCCCAAGTTGCACAGGGATGTCGTGGACATTATACTGAACTTTAGAAGACATCAGGTGGTGTTTGGAGCGGACATCCGGATGATGTTTCGGCAGACGGTTATCCACCCACATGACAGGCGTTTCCAGCTGATTCTCTGGCGTGAACACCCGGAGGACCCGGTGACTGTCTACGAGCTCAACACCAACACATATGGGTTGAAGTCCAGCCCTTATATTGCGATTCGCTGCTTGTTAGAGTTGGCAGAGCGGGAACGGGCCCGCTTTCCCCGCGCAGCCGCCGTGTTGGCACGCGACCTTTATGTTGACGATGTGTGCACCGGGGCCCAAAGTATCGAGGAGGCTCTCATACTGCGGGATGAATTGATTGCCATTCTAGCAGCCGGAGGCTACGAGCTGCGGAAATGGTTGTCTAACGAGCCGGGTCTGTTGGAGGGTATCCCGGAGGATCACCAACAGAACCCTAATTTGTTTGAGGACGTGGAAGATCCCAACATGATAGCGGTGTTAGGAATGCAATACCAACCCGTTAATGATATTTTCACGTTCCAGGTGGACCTGGAGCACCAGAGGGTCTGGAGGAAACGGACAGTGCTGTCCACCATAGCTCGTATGTTTGATCCGAACGGGTGGATTAGCCCAGTGATTTTCCTGGCCAAGTGTCTGCTGCAGCAGCTCTGGATTATGGGCGTCTCGTGGGACGAGCCGCTCATCGGGCCTCCACTGGACACCTGGCTTGCGCTGATATCCTCGATGGAGGAGGTCAACCGGGTTGCCTTGCCTCGTCGGATTCTGCCGCCGGGAAAATATCAGGCAAGTCTGCATGGCTTTTGTGATGCATCCGAGCGGGGGTACGCTGCGGTAGTGTATCTACGTACGGTTGATTCCGAGGGTCGGGTCAACGTCGTTTTACTCTTGGCAAAGAGCAAGGTGGCTCCTATTAGAACTCGTCTGACCATACCTAAGCTAGAGTTGAGCGGAGCTCATCTGTTGTCCAGATTGTTAAGCCACGTCTCTCGTGAGCTGGCTGCCACCATTGACATCCGGGATGTCTTTGCATGGTCAGACAGTCAAGTCGCGCTGGCATGGTTGCGCGCGGCGCCACATACTTTGGAAATCTTCGTGGGAAACCGGGTTTCCCAGATACAGAACATTGGCATCCCCATCATCTGGAGACACGTCCCAGGTGATTGGAACCCAGCTGACTGTGCTTCCCGGGGCTGCACAGCTCCGGAATTGGTGTCTCATTCACTTTGGTGGGGACCAGCCTGGTTGGAGGAACCAGAGACTTCGTGGCCTGTCCAGCAGGTGGACAGGTCGATTCAAGTTTTGCCTGGCGTGCGGGTGCACGCCCTGGCTGTGGAGACGGCCTTGGATCCCGACTGGCTGCCTGGGCGGTATAGCAGTCTGGATAAACTGCTGGCGGTTACCAGCTGGATTAAAAGATTTGTTCGCAACTGTCGAAATCCGAGTGATAAACATTTGTCCCCAGTTGTGAGTGTAGAGGAACGTCGGAACGCGCTGCTGCACTGGATTCGCATCGTGCAGGTGGACCGCTTCGAGGCTGAACTTCGGATCCTGCGCGAGGGTCGCACCAAACTCAAGGGAGCGGTCGCCAGGTTAAATCCCTTTACGGATTCGGAGGGACTTTTGCGTGTTGGGGGTCGACTTCGGAAAGCTGACCTGCCTTACGGAAGTCGCCACCCCTTGCTGTTACCAAAGGATGGACCTCTGGTAAAGCTCTTGGTGTCGGATCGACACATTCGTAATGCCCACGCCGGATGTGGCGCATTATTAGCTATCCTGCAACGGGAGTTTTGGATATTGTCTGCTCGAAGAGTCATTCGAAGCGTCCTCTTTCAGTGTGTACCTTGTTACAGAGTGAAGGCTTCACTCATGCAGCCGCAGATGGGAGATCTGCCGCCGGACCGAGTTAATCAGTCTCGGCCATTTGAGGGAGTCGCAACGGACTTTGCGGGGCCGTTTTCAGTAAAAACGACCACCCTTCGCAATGCTCGGGTTGTGAAGGCTTACCTATGCGTGTTTGTATGCTTGGCCACCAAGGCTGTCCACTTGGAAGTAGTTTCAGCATTGTCTACTGAGGCCTTCGTCGCCGCTTTGGATCGTTTTGTGTCGCGCAGAGTCCTGCCCTCACTTATTCGCTCCGACAATGGCTCAAACTACAAGGGTACCATAAACTATCTAAAGGATGTTAATGTATTTTTAGAAAATAATGGTGATAGTTTAAGTCAAATCCTCGCCCGGAAGGGGGTAACTTGGCGGTTTAGTCCCCCAAATTGCCCCCACTGGGGAGGTATCTTTGAAGCTGCCGTCAAGTCAGCGAAGACCCATATCCGTCGCGTGATCGGAGAGACTGTCCTGACGTTTGAGGAGCTTGCTACTGTATTTTGTAAAGTAGAGGCGGTCCTCAATTCTCGTCCTCTCTGTCCCCTGTCCCCTGATCCAAACGATCTAGAGGTCCTGACTCCTGGCCATTTTTTGATTGGGCAGCCACTTACTGCGCTGCCAGAATACCCATGGAGGGATGAACGTACGTCACGGTTGTCACGTTTTCAAATGTTGCAACAAATGGGCCAGGACTTTTGGAATCGTTGGTCGGTTGAATACCTGCATCTGTTGCAGCAAAGGGTGAAGTGGACAGACAGGACCGAGCCTCCTAGGGAAGGGGATTTGGTACTTTTGAAGGAGGCCAATTGGCCATCCTTGTTTTGGCGCCGGGGGCGCATTTTAAAGTTGCTATTTGGGGAGGACGGAACTCCACGCGTCGCGGATGTGTTGGTCGATGGTTCGATTCTGCGACGAGCCGTAGCAACGCTCTCTCGTCTCCCGGTTGATTAGGCTAGCGGCCTGAGTCTCTCAGCCCGGAGCGGGGGGATGTTCGGAATAAAGTAGCAACATTGTCTGTGACAGATGACACTTACTTTTGAGGTTATTGCACTTGAAAATTTTTCTTGCTTGGTTGGCTCGTGGTTGAGCAAATTATACTTATCTAAATTGTAAAGCAATTGGATTGCCGGCTATATTTCTTCGCGTGGAGTGAATTATAAGCAAGGAGGGAAGGTTCCCGAGTCATTCCTGACGATTTGTGGTGAGGCGAAAGGATTTCCCTCGTGAAAGTGAGACGAACAGTTCTCCCTTGAGACCGCGAGGTCGTGGTACCAAGAACCTGCACTGAGACGCAGTTTTCTGGGGAAGAGCGCTCTTGGGGTAGTCTGGGGAAGACTAGGGCTCCCATTAGCGATCCGGTGCAGGCATCCCGGGAGGCGCCGGCTGTCTATTCGACGAGGACCGTTGACGAAACATTGGACATTCTGTAAGTGTTTTACTTGTGTTTCAGTGTTTATTAGTATTTAATTTGGGACCAGGAGGCAGGCGGCCCTGTCTCCTTGGTCTCTGGTAGCAGAGCGGGTCCTATACCCAACAGGCAGGGCGCCGGCCATAACATCCGGTCAAAAAAGAAAATGTGAGACTTTTGTAAGGATCGTGACATACACCACCACTGAGACACAGGCCTACCCCTTCGGGATACAGGCGTGAGCTTATGTAACGTGACTTAAAACGTCCGTGGTCATTATATTTCGTCCTACAACTCTAGCCTACAGTCTGTTATAAAAATTAAGACCACAATTTGTACTCTTCCCTCAGTACTAGTTTTATTAAGCCTGGAATAAAAATCTGTTATAGCGTTTGCCTAATGGGATTGTCTTGTAAGTAAATCTTAACAGTCACTTGACTCTTTGTTTATTCCTTTCTCTCCCTCTACCTTTATTTTTTCGTCATTTTAGAGCCCAAAATCTGGAAAAAATTGTAGAGAAACAGGTTATACGTTTACCTAATAAAGAATTGAAGAGTAAAAGTCATGAATAAGTGGTGTGAGCTGATGGGATAACGAAGAAATGTTTCAAGAAATGAATGCTTAGGTATCGCTTTGTGCCGTTTTTTTTTTTTTGAGAAATCTAATAGTTACTTTAAAAGTACCCGAAACCTGCGTGCATGCATGCAAAGACTAGTTAATGTTGATGAAGCGAAAGTGATCTGTCAGGACCGTGGAAAATGGCAGTCCCATCTGCCTACCCCTCTCGGAGGCGGCGTGAGTTTATGTTATGTTATGACTGTAATAGTTACTTTACGGGCGACTTTGCAACCAAAATGTAAAGCTTGACCTGCTGCTCTGTGGTGCCACCCGTACATAAGCGCCCTTATACCTATGACCCACACTTTGTAATCCACGACTGCAGAGAGAGAGAGAGAGAGAGAGAGAGAGAGAGAGAGAGAGAGAGAGAGAGAGAGAGAGAGAGAGTAGGGGCTTAATTACCACGCGCGCCACACGCGAATTGACAATTTCAGGCCCTCAGGCTTGTGAACATCTTAGACACTCAGGTTTCCTCACGAAGTTTTCCTTGACCGTTAGCGAGTGGTATTGCTACCACAACTTCACTAAGTACGTTTCTTACAAAACAGGTACATACAAGACAAGTCATTGCATACAAACGTCCTTCCCGACACACCTGCGTATTTGTGGAACCGTGCCTGTGAAATCAACCACGTAAGTAACACCTTTTTGCATATTGTTGCAGAAATGCATCTAAAAAGGATGTATAATATCGTGTACCAAACATTTCTTCCTATTTTCATAATAATCAAGCTTTCGTTTTGAAATTAAAAGACGCAATGTATTTCAAACAAGTTTTACACAACATCAGGATCACAAACAAGCGTAGCGCTATTTTATATTTACACTTCATGCCATAAAAAAAACATTTGACTTTGCATCTACGTAATGAGATGATTTATACAGCATCCAGTACAAAATTCCAATCCGCGGTGCGCACGCGTGGCGATTAAGCCCAGCCTCCCTCAGAGAGAAGGCCTGTGCTCTCCAGTAGGACGTCTGATGATTTATACAGCGTCCAGTGGCACCATCACTCACACTAGATGGGTGAAGGGACCACTCGGACGCTGCAGTGTCTGGGACATTGTTTTTTAGATGGAGTAGACTTGCCCAGCACCTATACCATCCTAACAGCTTAGTCAGTCTAGCCCACAGGAAAGACAAGTCCATAAGTGTGGAGCCAACCAAGCCGCGGGTTTCTTTTCCTTCACATGAGCGTGTGGTATTGCTACTATAAATTCGCAGATATACGTAAATAGTACGTAATTTTGTTATTGATTTCCCAGCAAAATGTTAATGATAAAGTAGTTCTTTTTGGTGCCCAGTAGTAAATTGTCAGAAATACTGACTGAAATACTGTCAGTATTTCTGACAATTTACTGCAGTGATTTATATGTAAAGAACTACTTATCTGTGCACCATAAAGAAAAAAATTTTTTTTTTTTTTAGTACCCCTCGCAGTAAAGGAGATCAAAAAATGTATGAGAGCTGGTTGTAGGAGTACGACTCGAACCAAGTTTTCACCACCGTAGAGACGATAATCTTGCTCAATTATGAGATGTATAATCAGATTTTTAACTATGGCCCTACAATTTATAAAATATTATAAAGTGGAACATAAATAATTGAGCTTGCAACCCGCATTACGAGCTGTCACTTTACCTCAATCTGGGTGTATTTCCATGTTTGTGATGTCTTTGCCTGGTTACCATAGTATATTGTATCCTAGTTTGGGATCCGGATAAGTGATTGTGTTTTTTGGAAGTTATTTGTTCGTTTCGCCGATTAATATTGCCGGGCTCAGTGGTAATGACCACTTTGCCAGACATTTAAAAACGACTGCAAGCGAATGCTCAAAATCAAGACACATCAGTACTGTAATGTTATGCTGAATCTGCTACATAAAAGGCGAATGCTCTCGGTGACGCACTAACTTAAGACTATAAGGTCTGTAGGTAATAATTGTTTTTGTACAATAAAAAGTTGTTTTAACTTGGTCGTTTCTTTTCCCTGTTGTGTAATTCTATTACTTATCCTATGATGTGAAGCGGGTGGAAAGTAGATGCTTAGTTGGGCGTTTTGATGTGAAGTGGTAGCCCAGAGGATACATGTTGTTTCACATGCGTGCGAGGTATTAGTAGTGCAGTGTTTACATCACTTTGTTTCACATCATAAGGTCCTAAGGTCGTATCCCAGCATGTATGACTGATAAGATAGTGTGGAAGCCCGTGGCTTAGTTATCCAATGGATTTCCTAAGGATTAAGTCCCGTTTGAATTGAGTTTGTCTATTATGGTACAAAAGCAATGTCACTCCAATATAAGGTTGGCGAACGCAGCACAGGACTCCCGGGACAGGACCGAGAATCTGAAGCAGATTGCTGGCAGCGACTGGATGAAGATAGCCGAGGACAAATAGAACTTGTCAGCTTTAGGAGAGGTCTAGGTCCAGCAGTGGACGAATAAAGGGCTCATTTATTGATTCTGCTTTGGTATTAAGTCCCGTTTAATGGAGGGTAACCCCCTGTTTCTCGTGAACATGTCTGTCTACTGCTAACCGCTCTTAGTTGGCCAAAGTATACGCAGAAAACCAAAAACATCTTGTTACCTACTGTACAAGAAACCGGGAGTCCAGTAAGCTCAAACAATGCGTATGTAAGCCAGCCAAGAGATCACTGGCTGTATAAATCATTCCACATTCAAAAACGTTTCACTAAGACTTATTTTCACAGATATTATTATTATAATCACACAATTAGTCCTTCAATCAGCATTTTGAAGGTTATGTTTCATTTATGACATGACATTGACATTTGAAGTTTTTATTCCTCTGGGTGGTAACAGTAAGAAAAAAAAAAGAAAAAAATCATTTTATTTAGAATTTTTGGGCAGTATTCTAAAAATTATAAATTATTGTATGAAGTTACATATTAAATAAGCTTTCGAATGACATAAATTTCATAGCAGTCGTTGTACGTAGGCCACGATGCATCTCCTTTTCAGGTAGGGCGTCAGTATTTCAATAAATAATACCCTGAATAGCCAAAACTACACATACCAACAAAATAGCAAACTCCATTTCTATTCCGCACTAACCAGCGGTGGATTCCAGTTGCTATTGGTTCGAGAAAATGCTATAAAAGCCGGAGCAGCGAGCGATTCCGACAATTGACTTACTGAGTGGCAATGGGTAGAAAATAACTCGACTTGTGTTTGCCTGTTAGTGTTGGCGACATAAACGTCTATCGAATTAAATTTAAAGTAGCAAGACTTAAGAGCGTTTTTTGCTGTTCCAAAATAAACAAATTGGTCTTTTTTTCTTCGAGGCAAATTATCCGGCTGCCTTTCCGGCAAAATTATATTTTGTCGTAGCTAAAACTCACCAATAAATTGACGAAGAGGCAGGAACCCCGAGAATTTTGCGTGACAGGCGTAACAGAGGTCAAGGGCAAACGATGTTTGCCCTCTTGATTGATGAAAGAGAATAAATATTTTGTTAAACAGGTAAAATTAAGTCAAATTATTTATTCTAAAACAGAACAAAATGTGACAGCAAATATAACAATCAAACAAAAAAGGTCTAGTTTTAGTTATTTTCACATTTTCTATTTACGAAAGCTAATTTATTTTAAACTTGAAAAGAACAATTGAAAACCGGCCAAGTGCGAGTCGGACTCGCGCACGAAGGGGACCCTTCGTGCTGATTATACAAAAACTGAAATAAAAAACAGGCCAAGTGCGAGTCTGACTCGCGTACGACGGGTTCCGTACCAGTATCTATTTATTTATTTAATATCGCAATAGGAGCTTACAGTTTCCCAAAGCGCTCCCATTGCTATGACTTCGTACATAATCTATGCAACATTTGAATATTTGAAGCATCTACTTGTCGCCGTTATT
The DNA here is from genome assembly GCA_947308005.1 of Yponomeuta malinellus. Classification (NCBI taxonomy): domain Eukaryota; kingdom Metazoa; phylum Arthropoda; class Insecta; order Lepidoptera; family Yponomeutidae; genus Yponomeuta; species Yponomeuta malinellus. The sequence goes on along the minus strand of OX371007.1, from coordinate 3,153,646 downwards.
AATATCGAACAAAAAAATGGCAAAAAGATCACGTTTGTTGTATGGGAGCCCCCTTAAATATTTATTTTATTCTTTTTTTAGTATTTTTTGTTATAGCGGCAACAGAAATACATCATGTGTGAAAATTTCAACTGTTTAACTATCATGGTTCATGAGAGACAGCCTGGTGTCAGACGGACGGACGGACGGACAGTGGACTCTTTGTAATAGGGTCCCTTACCAATTTTATGCGGATCCGTTCGGGTCATTTAGAATTCTACAGATTGCAGTGTTTAATTTTATGATTTAGAAGGAAATAAAAATGCACACCGGATCGCGTGATCAGATTCTACGAACCCCTGTCATCTTACCCCGGTTTAATCTGCTACCGCTCAAACTCATCCCAAAGCAGCTATACGAAACAAGGCAAAACAAGTTGCAACTAGGAAAGGGGATCACGCGACGCAAGGACCGCATACCAAGCGGGGGACGTCACATAAATTACTCAATAAAAACAGTTTATTGTACTGCCACGATACAACATGGAATAGAACAGCTGATTTACTTTTTCATGCTGCCGTGCTTGTATTAGGGGTTAAAGTATGAAATTGCCGTTTTATTGCAATAGGTTCTTTGAATTGACATAGAATCTTCATGGTTTGAGGTTTTCGAATGAAACTTTTTTCAAATGGTTTCTATGATGTTCTTTTTTTAAAAAATGTGAAACATTTGAATATCGAATATTGAATATCAACAACGCAACACAAGTTTCAACACGCGTTTCTTTCTGCAGAAAAAAGTTTCATTCGAAAACCTCAAACCATGAAGATTCTATGTCAATTCAAAGAACCTATTGCAATAAAACGGCAATTTCATACTTTAACCCCTATTACTTAGCACAGAAACGGTATGCCATTGCAGGCGCTTGAGGCACAGATAACGTAAGGATGGCGGGTAGCTAAAAATCGATCCTTGATTTGCAAAAATACCGTATATCGTAATATTGATATGTATTTTGGGTAATACATATCAATATTACGGGTAGAATCTAGCCCATTTAGGAACGCAGTTCTTACTTTTGTATAGTCAGACTGCGTATACAATCGTGATACAACCGAAAGCGAAAAGGTTTTTCTATCATTGGAGAGGCAATGTTAAGATAAATAATCGTGGTTATTTTTTCCTCTATGACTAATACTTTTCATAATATAACCTGTCATTTCATAAGAGTAATTCTAGTCACGTGGTAAAAAACGTGCCATACAAACCAAGCTCAAACTATGACGTCATAACGTGCTCGTAACGCCTTCTAACATCATCATCATCATCATCATCATCATCATCATCATCATCATCATTCAGCCACAAGAAGTCCACTGCTGGACATAGGCCTCCTCCATGGATTATAACATATGACGCGGAAAATAAAATTTTTACAAACTCACACCCTTATCAGAAAATGTTTTATCTTATCAGAGAGTCCTTATCAGATAATTCAATGAAAAAAACTAATAATAAAAAAACTTTAATTATTATAGTATCTGAATGAAGAAATGAACGAAAAAATCGTTATTGCACTAAAACAAACTTGTGCAAAGGCGAGCTTAATACTAGGTAGTATCAAGATTACTCGGTTTTTGAGACGTGTCGACACAAAGACAGCAAATTACATTGTACATTGACATTAAACAAACAGAATTTAAGTTCTTTACGTTGAAATACATTTTTGATATCTGATTTCTGTTAAATATAAGTTTGAGGCATGTTCCCTATTATTACCAACAAAATGCTAGAACAATAGCTGTATTGTCAACCCATTGGCCCCGTTGTTTATTATTGACGTTTATATTGTATGAAGAGACGGAGTTCAAGCTACTCTAGCGGAATATCTTAGTAAGCACTTATATTAATCTGTGTTCTAGGTAAGAGACTCTGTGCCACTGTACAGTCTAGATTTATCTCGGTTTAGTGGGACGTAAAATATGACGCGACGCTTAAGTTGAGCGGAAAACAGCGCAATTTTTTGATAAGGCAAATTTAATATTGTGAAGGCTGGCTGCTTGACGTCGTGGATACAAAATACTGGAGCTTGTTGATGATATAAAAAATTGGAGTAGATAGGTATTGCTTTGTTAAGCCCCAAGGATAGCGGATATTAAAAATTATTCTGTCAAAAGTATTGCAAAAGATTTGCCTTATTACAAACAAACCGACTTATAATGACTGCAAATTAACGTTTGTAACTGAAGTCCTAACCCCTCTTCTCCAGTTATTTCATATTTTTTATAATTCAATAGGTAAACTTACATGTTACAGCTATAAGAAATAGGTGCAGCATTAGATCTAGGTCGGCAACCCAAAAACCGTTTACACAGCATGCTAGGCACGAAGTAACAAAGTTAAACATTGTAATAATTTTAACTTCTATAAAGTTTCAATTTGGACTTAACAATATCTCTGCATCTCAAGGGACCGTGAGAGATGGCATTTGGATGAAAAGGCCTATACACAGCAGTGGCTAAGATATTATTACTTTATTATCTGTGACATAGATAACAAAGTAATAATATCTTAGCCACTGCTGCGGTGGGCTGAAGATGATGATGATATACATACATACATAAACTCACGCCTGTATCCTAGGTAGGCAGAGACCAGGTACTGCCACTTGCCACAATCCTGACAGATCACTTTCGCTTCCTTAATGATGATATCGTAGCTTTATGCTTATGATAGTAACAAACTTTTAAACTAAAGTTAAATTAAAAAACTGTGTTTAAAAAATATGTTTGACATCCATACTGATATCTATGTAACTAGTTGGACTAGTAACCATACAACAATCCATACATGAAAATACCAGTCCGACGATGTCGTGTCGTCCCATGTGAAATCGGCTAACGACGAATTCACGACAATTTTAGGAGATTCGCTTCGCAAAAACTACGATTAACCCTTCAGAAACAGATCAAAGGTTCTCCATTGTAGCTAAACCTGGAGAATAAATTAATTACAGCTAAAAGCTATCAATGCTCCATTTTGGCTTCTGTCCAAGGGTAATTGAACTAAAAATACAGTTCAAACGGCTCACCGGAAGTGCGCTGGTAATGGCGGCGTCTGCGCAAACTTCCGGTCTGCGGCATAATGCTTACGAGTATGGTGCAATAAATTTCCGTTTCCGCTAGCTGGTATCGGTTTTATTGAGTGGAATGTCCGATTGTTTTTATCTTCAGTATGTTTTAGCTCCAAAGAGGTAAGATATACATTATACAGACCATGAACGTCTCTATATGGAAATGTATCTCTTTACACAAATTACTTTATGGGGCACTTTATACGCTTCTACAATAAGATTCCTCAAGATATATTAGAGTTAGTACCGACGCGGTTTAAAAAATATGTTAAGCATACTCTGTGCAAAAAAGCCTATATAACATTAAGGATTATTTAGAAGACAAAGATTTCTGGTATTTAAATAATGTTAATGGGGACAATTATGCCTAGTGTAGTGTAACTTTAAATGGCTACGCTCTGTTAATTAAATTAAAACGTGCTTTGAAAAAAAAAATCAGGAGTTTCTTTGTTTGACTCTTCTCCAGATAATATATTACTTGTAAAACTAACAGCTTTAACGTTCATTAAGTACAAATTTTGGTTTTTATAGTGAATATTTTCTTTTAATTTGAGTTTGAGTTTTACCGGGCCCAATCCGGAATATCTTGTCGTAAGCAAGCCCAAAGAAGGGATGTGAGGCGAGGGCGCAGAAAAGACGTGTCGTTAATCCAATTCACTATCATACAAAATGTACTAAAGGGCTTAATCACCACGCGTGCCCACCGCGGATTGGCAATTTCAAGTGCTGAGATACCTATGTGAATAGCTCAGACACTCAGGTTTCCTCACGATTTTTTCCTTCACCGTTAGCGAGTGGCATTGCTACTATAACTTCACAAATGTATGTACATAACTTAGAAAACAAAGTCATAGGTACATGCCCGCACTGGGAATTAAACCTGAGTCTCTCGCTTCCGAGTCCAATGTTCTACCCATTAGGCTACCACCGCTACACACTCTCTCCCTAAGAGAAGGCCTGTGCCCTACAGCGGGACGTAGGTATATAGGCATTTTATGTACTAATAAAGGGACGGGACGAAGCCCACACAGAAGAAATGGGGCGAGGGCGCAATTTCTATACAACACGTCGCGTCATTTCCGCGTCCCCGCCCCACGTCCGCTGGCTTAAATATCTTTCACGTCAAATCGGAGAAAATTGGAACCTTTAAATACCAACGAAAGTTTTAGCCTCTTGGTACGTTTATGGGTCCTACGTCATGTTAGTTCAGTCACAGTGGCATTTGGTTCCGAATCACCGTTCTAGTTACTCCAGCGGAGCCATTTATCTTTGCACTGAACTCGGACAGACAGGAAACTAGTGGTACCCACTTAGAGAACTCCGAAGAAAGCTTTTACGTTTCAATGTCAAGGATTTTTCATCTTAAATCCAATTTGATTTTACTTAAATGCAGTTTTCATCTTTGTCAGCGGAGGTACTTATACGTGGATGAGAAGTGTAACAAGATAAGTTAAATATTCATACTCCTATTCATATTCATTTAATATCGTTCATAATGGTACATTAAATTATTTTAAACATGTTTAAGTCTCACATTATGCGCCTTTGTCGGGTCATTGCTAAGGTATACTTTCTTATTTATAGATAAGATAGAATTTTAGACTGAACAAATATTACTTATAAATTTCACATTACGACAAACAACACTTTATGTTACTTCATCATCATCATTATCAGCCATTTGACGTCCACTGCAGGACATAGGCCTCCCTCATGGTTTTCTAATCATAAAGGGGTTTTGCGGTTTTGGGATTTTAGGTTACTTACTATTCTTTACAGGTCCTCTAGGCACTCTGAAACATTTTAAATATCTTAGATACAGTATTATAAATTTAAATTTTTATTTACTTTAATTTATCATAACGGAAGTCTGCTATATTATGGTTATAGTAACATTTTTATATTAGCAGTGACTTAAAAAATACATGGCAGTGTGTTAGCGTTGTAGCGAGCATTCTAGCAAAACAACAGTAAAGCTTCAAGCTTTTTACCTAGCCGAGCAATTTTGTCATTGTTCCGCCATCTGACATCTTAATACTTTTATAGAGCATTATATAGCATTATTATATTATATAATAGAGCATTTACTAGAACATTGGCTAGAATAAACGGAGTAAATGAAATTTCGTTCGTAGCGGTGTTCGGCTCTATGCATGGCTCATCATCATCATCAGCCATTTGACGCCCAGTGCATGGCATAGGCCTCCCTCATGGTTTTCCAAGCTTCCTAGTCATCTGCCGCCCGCATGCATTTTGAGCAACTGTATTAAAAACTGCTTTTAGCTCCGTGTCGTAATGCTTGCCTATGTAGGCATAGTTAGGTTTTAGCATTGTGAACAAGAAAGAATAAAAGCATTACGTATTCAACTTAAACACAATGCGTATATTAATATTCCGACTATTACCTACAAACGTTCACATTATAGAGACTGTCGCAACGAGATTGGCGTTGGCACTTGTCCAAAGATTTCATCCTATATGCTATAAATAACAATATCCGAATGACCCTATGTGCTTGTTTATATTACGTATTTTGTATATTGTTCATATAGTTTGTGAATAATGTGTTACTGCTTCAATATTATTTATGTTAGAGAACTATTGATGTTACCAAAAGTGATGTCTGTTACTTACGCCAAAGAATACTGTACTGTATTTTGTACACGATGTTTATATTGGTAAGAAGCCTACAATCTTCGCCTTGAGACTAAACCTAAACTTAAGCCTTCGCTTAAACTCAGCCTAAAGCCTAAGTCTCAGGAACAGTACAATCTAAGAACAGAGAACATGTGTAATTGAAACGTAAGAAAGATTTTGTGAAACTGTAAAATAAATGCACCTAATTTAAGCGCAATCAGATCCAATCCAATCCTTGTTGGTTCAAAACTTGACATAGACCTCCTCCAAGGCACTTGACTTCTTTCTGTCCTCGGGTTTCTTCATCAAACCTCTACCAGTAATCTGCCTCAGATTGTCGGTCCAGTAATCTGGTTGGCATTTTCCGCTGCTTGTGCCGGCACGTAGTATCCACTCGAGAACCTTTTTACATCATCGCTTATCGCTTTTGCGGTAGATGTAACCAGCTCACCGGCAATTCAACTAACTATTCTTATAGGCAATGTCAATTACTTTAGTTCTTTGGCAAATTGTGTCATTATATTCTTTTTGTTGCATTAACCCGTGCTGAGGACAGTTTTAAAAACCTAACTGCAAAGTGGGTGGGTGATGTAAATTATTGCGGCCAGATGTCGCTGTCTGTACGTAATACAGAGAAGTTTTTAAAAAGGCTCGAAATCGCTGATGCCTGCACTTGCCCATTAGCTCAGTTGGGAGAGCGCTGGCACGGTAAGCCAGAGGTCGCGGGTTCAAGTCCCGGCATGGGTGGAATTTTTAGCCTCGAAATAGGTTTTTAAAATTGTGTCATGTTAGAAAATTCTATAACAGCGATTTCTAAAGTGGGTTCCGTGGAAACGTCACAAGGTACATTAGTATTAAATCAGTTGTTTTTTTGTATGTGCCTCGGCCAACTGACAGATGTCAATAAGACACAGATTGTTATTGTATAAGAAACCGAGTGTTAGGGCCAGTTTCTGAATTGAGAATTTCGCTAAGTAAATAGTTAACTGTAGTACTGTCTCTTCGAATTTCTCAGAGAAGAGCGTGACTGAACGTTAGGACAGTATTTACTTAGTGAAATTCTCGATTCAGAATTCAATGCATAAGCTTGTTGCAGCATAGCATATTCGGTTTGTGTCGTAATCCACATTATTTTCTTTTCACTTTTATATCACGACGTACTGTCGAAATTAGCTCAACGTAAAAATCTGCGGCCAGAGTGAAGTTCAAAAGTTGTCCTTTGTGAATAATGACTAAGCTGGAACTTTTCTAATTTCCCCACAAAGAGGAGTCTAATATTGTGAATCGGGAAGTTCGTTAGCCCTTGCCAAACTTTGGAGTGCGTAGATTAAATTTCAGACCCTCAGTCATGAAGCCAGTGGGTCGAAAAGCTTATTTAATTGATACTACGACGAATTAGTAGCACCATTGTAGCCGATCGAAAACAGGCGAGAGATTTAAGTTCGAACCGAGGTATGAGTTAAATTTGTAGTGGTAATACATACACTAGCTGAAAAAGTTAGTACTTTTTTAAAGAAAGGTCTAAGGAAAATCTTCGGACCACTGCGGGAAAACGACGGCTCTTTTCGTATACGGATGAACCACGCACTACATAAGTATAAGGAGACAATAGTGAGATAATGTAAGTCTCAACGGCCGAGATGAACAGGCCTCACTGGTGAAAGCAATGTCCAAATGGGGTCCCCTTCGAATGTCCGACAAATTTTCAGACGACAAGCAATGTAATGCAAATGTATCATTTCAGAATCCGACTTTTCCATATGAAAATGTTTCACAAACCTTACATGTCATGAAGTAATTCTTTCTTATAATGTCATTTGGCAACAGAATATTAGTTTGGATCAAGCAAAATAGAAGAAAAGAACAGCCCAAGACTCACAACTGGTTGTAGCGGCACAGCAATCATAGGACCCTATAGGACGTGTGATGAAAAAAATCACTAAAAAGACAAAAATAAAAAACTGAAATAAAAAATAACCAAAAACCCGGCTGCTGAGCATTAATTACTTTGTTTTGTTGAGAGATTTTTGTTTTTTGTTACTTTTCTATTCCATTAATGCTTATTTAGTATAGCCTATGACACACGCGCAGGAATAACGAATCTATTGAGACCTTATTTGTCAAAATCTGACTATTGGTTAAGGAGTTATGAGGGAACATAGAATCGGACATACTTACATACATACATACAAGCTAAACACATTATTCTCCTTTTGGGCTCCTCCGCAGTCGGGTAATTAACAAAATAGGCTTACATCAAGTGGCAATTCTACACTGTATAAGACGCTGCCATAATGAAAAATTAATATTTTAAAAACCTATTTAAAGGTTAAAAATTCACCCATGCCGGGACTTGAACCCGCGACCTCTGGCTGACCGTACCAGGTCACGGGTTTAAATAGGTAGGTAATTTTAACCTTTAAATAGGTTTTTAAAGTTGTCCTCAGCGCGGGTTAGTGCAACAAAAAGAATATAATTAACATTTTGTAGGAAGATGATCCTAGTATTAATATAGAGAGGTAATAAGCAACCCAGTTCCGTTAACTTTAGATTAGCACTTTTATTACTCGGCCCTGTTACTGGACGAAGTCAATTTTGATTATAACTTTGCAAACTTTGACCGTTCACGGCCATAAAATCGCTGACTTATGGAATCTGAAATACTTGTTCTGTGAGCAGCTGACCTTTACCTAGATTTTAAAGGAATACAAAGTTGTCCGTAATGTAACTGGTTAATGTAGCGAATGTGGGTGGAAGGGCCGGTAAGGGACGACCTAGACGAACATACTGCGACCAAATAGGGGATGTATTAGCAAAGGGCAAGATAAAAAGTACTCGAAAACCGGCGTGCGTGCATGCAACGACTAATGAATGTTGAGGAAGCGAAAGTGATCTGTCAGGATCGTAGCAAGTGGCAGTCCCTGGTCTCTACCCTACGCCTACTCTTCTGGGATACAGGCGTGAGTTTATGTTGTATTATGTTAATATAGGCAATTTTTTTTTGTGCTAATATCTGACCAACACAACTGTATTCAGTCGACAGCATATCAAACTTTACATGCGTCTACTCTACTCAGTTACATTACGAATGAATTTACTTAAAATAATGTAGAGCTTGACCAAGGTCACGTGTCATAATACTACAATTCATTGTTTATTATAACAATTCGATATACATTGCGTCATCAGTCTTCCCCCTTGTTAAAACTTTGGGTTGATTGGCCATGCAGTGTACATCGACTGACATAGTTTTATGATTTTTTTTTTCTGAATTACATACCTAATTCTCTTAAAATACGAAACTGTTTGTGTTAAGATTGCTCTCAACATACGCACGGGAGGAGACGCGCGGGCGGCGGATCGCCACGACGTGACGTCACGGACACGAGCGGCGCGACGATGCGGGACTCCGTCTCGATACTCCACCGGCAACGGACGCTACAAAATTAACATCTGTTTGACGGGATTTCTGTAATTTTTGACGGCTAATACACCAGCCCTATCCCTTTATACGGTCCACATTTTATTTCACGTCCCATAGGACCCTTGACAGTATGTAACAAGTAACAAATAAATGAAATAATTTAAAATACGATCAAATAAAACAAAATCAATAAGAATGATAAAAAGCGGCGGTGGCGAAATGTTAGTACGTTGACCTCACATTCGAGAGGTCATAAGTTCGAATCTAAGCTAGTGATGAGCGGGGGAGAATTTTCTCGCACGAAGAGAACTTAAAATTAGAAAAAAATGTGAACGACAGAGTGCTTTTAATTACAAATTCTGGCTTTTATCCAATTCATTAGGAGCCTTTCAAGGCTTCAGCTAAACAACAGAATTGAAACAAAAGTTGAGATTGTACCGTCGCATCGTATCTTTTATAAAAGGGCCTCTACTCAGTATCCCACTAAATATTATGGACGGGTTTGGTTTGCGAAACGAATTTTTTATTTATTTACTTGATTTGTACAAACGGCTTCAGTTGTGTAAGAGTGATTTTGAGTGAGAGTGTGTTTCGGGGTATTTTTAGGTGTTTTTGATGTCCTTGCCTGCTTACAGGGTATCCTAGTTTGGGACCAGAACAATTGTGTGATTTTTTTTTATTACAACCTGTGCAATAAAACTCATAGTCTCAGTCTTTCCCGCAGTTAAATCAGAGTCTCTGTATCTCTGAAATAAAGCGAAAGCTTCCCCTAATTTCCTGTACACTAACAACATGTTAGTATATTGTAACAGCTGTCAGTTGGTCAAAGTGCTTATAAAAAAAACGCGAGTTGAACTCGCCTGGAGAAGGTTCCGTACAATGCCAAAGTCAAATGTTTTTATTCAATTGTGGTAGTATAACGTTTGAAATCCTCACAGTAAGACGTGAGTTAACAACTACTAGCGCTATCTAGTGGTGTTTTAGTGAACTATTTTCCGTAAGTGAACGTATTTTATTGAGTTTACCACTTTATTTTCAATTCATAGAATTCTTATAGGTTTACTGTAATTTACTAGCAAGGAACCATATTTTGTTTTTTTTTTTTTCAAAATTTTAGGTTCAGTAGTTTCAGAGATCAGGGGGATGGTCAATTTTAGTCTTCTTTCATGAATAAAATTAAAACTATAATTTTACAATAATAACAAAAATATATTTGGATTCTTATAACGAGCCTATATGAGACAGTAAGGTTTATAAGCTTTTTTTAATTTGTCTCCCGAAATTGGCCTTTATTTAAAAAAAAATTTACTTCTTTTGCCCATTTGCGTTTAGGTGATAGGATGACACCATTCTACCAAATTTCACCAGATTTGGTCTAGTCGATTCGGAGCAAAGTGGCCGTGACAGATGAACGGACAGACAGACGTACAAGTGCTCCTATAAAGGTTCCGTTTTTTATACGGTGTACGGAACCCTAAATAGACGACTGTCAACTTACCAGACTGTTAGTGTACGAGAAAGCAGGAGTGTACGTATTTACTAATAACTATTTTTGCTCTCGCAATTGGGTAAGAACATCTTATCGGAGGAACGCGAGACATTTTCGCTGTCTCTCGACAGCATGAAGTAGGGTCCCAAGACCTTTTCCCTTGTCGGCATGACGTCAGTTATTGTTTTATTAAATGCATTGCATGATTTAGCAGAAACGTTCACTGAAGCGCGAAACGTTGTAAAACAAGTGCCTTGTTGGTCTAGCGGTATCACGTCTGATTACCATGCCGGAGGTCGTGGGTTCGATTCCCACAGAGGACCGCGGTGTGGCCTCAGTCTGGGAGTACTTCCACGTTTGTGATGTCCTTGCCTGGTTACCATAGCACATGGTAGCTAGTTTGGGACCAGGACAAGTGATTGTTTTGTGTGGAACGTGTTATATATTTATTTGTTACTATTTTTTTTTTCTTTTTAGCACAGAAAAGCCTCTGAGTGTACAGCAACATGCTAGGACACTGGCGCCAGTCTGCGCGACGGAAAATCGGAATAGTTGTCCCTAATGTAAGTGCTGCGGTAATGCTCGTATTATGATAAAGAATGGCGGCTAAGCGGTAAGAAATCAGACGGAACTCGTAGACTAAGGCTCAGCAGAAGGTTGCGTTAGGTTAGGTTGCTAACATTCCCTAATAGTTTATTGGGGTAACGGTTCCTAACATTGTTACCCCAATGAACTATTAGGGAAACTTTTTTTTAAGCTATAGTTGCAAGCCACTCGCTAACCATGAAGGAAAACATCGCGAGGAAACCTGAGTGTCTGAGGTATTCACTTACCGCAGCGATAAAATTGGCAATTCGCGGTGGGCACACATGGTGCCCATACTCTCTCTCTCTCTCTGAGAGAAGGCCTGTGCCCTGCAGTGGGACGTATATAGGCTACATGAAAAAAAATGCCCCTAATCTCTTTAAATATTAAAACCTAAAAAATACAAACACAGAAAGGCGATACATTGCTCAGAAACAAACACGGTCCCGGAATGCGGGAGCGCACTCTGCGTTGCACTGATTTGTCTTTTCATTTCATTACAAATTTATTGTCCCGCAACAAAACTGATTAACTCCCACGAGGGTAATTACCTCTACATTCGGAACCTAGGGCTTAGACCTCAGAAGCCCATCATACGAGTGCGTCCTGAATCCCGAATGACTAAAGCGCGCCGGTCCCTAGTCCAATCGTATGCGAAACCGATAAGACTGAGGATCACATTACTCAAGTGCAATGCTACGCTGCTGCTGCGACGAGGGTGGGTCCTAGATAATTTTTGAGGAAACTACGGCCCGTGGTTTCTCAAAATTAATCTAAGACCCACCCAAGATAAAATGTACCCAAAACCGGCGAAAATAGGTCACTGTCAGTAAACCGAGTGTACAGTCGACAGCAGGTCAAACGTTACATTTTTATTGCAAAGTCGTCTTTAACGTAACTGATTAGAGTGCCCGTATGTAAAGGTTGACGTGCTGCGGGCTGAACTAAGATCAGTACAAAAGCAGCTTAAGTAAAACAAGATAGCGCTATCGTCTCCCTTTTTATCGAGTTCTATAGAGATGCCGTGCCAGAAATATGTCAGGAAATGAATGTCACTTTATTTTGATATTGTTCACTCAATCGGTTTATCCTTGACTACCGTAAATCGATTAACTTTGACTTAGCCTTTTGCGTAATTTTTTGTGACACTTTACTGAAGCTTTATTATTACATTTTTCTCGAGAGATGGGTTGTGGCGTTTGAATATCAAGTGGGTGGCAATTTGTTACCTACAGCCGAGTTACGTCGTGACGAAACTAAAGAAGCTAGCCTTTTGTTGGACCAACAGAGGTAGATAGATATTTTTTCTCTTTCTCTCACTCACTGTCACTTCTTTTTGCGCTCTTTTATTGTTGGTTGTTTTTTATGTAACCTATATAGGTCCCACTGCAGCCACAGGCTTTCTCTCAGGGAGAGAGTACGGGCTTAATTACCAGCGTGCCCGCCGCGGAAAGACTGTTGAAAGCCGCTTGCCTTTGTAAAAACATACAAGTTTTATGACTTCTTATGGACACAATGTTATGACTTTTTATGGTTTCAGAATGTGAGAATATCCAGCAATAGTCGTAAACGCGATACGACATCTGTTAAAGCAACTGGACTAACGTCAATGTCACTCTGACAGAAGGGAGTTTGACAAAGCGCGGGGGCCGGCGGATAATGCAAGTCTTTTCAGTGATAAGGTGATAAGTAGTTTGTTTCGAAATAACTTGTGGTTGTTTGAATAAATCGTGTAATTAAAAGTATTTAGTTAATAAGGTTTAATCTTCTTTTTGCGTTCTGAGGGTTTAATTCTGCATTTTTTTGATGTCATATTTTTACGGTCTCATTTGTGAATGCGCCGTTCCTTAAAACACTTTATAAATGCCGTATAAAATAGTCTATGGTGAGATTTTACAAGGAAAAGGCTTAAACTGCCTCTGAGGGGTTTATTGGAGAAATCGTGTTTTTATAAATGGGACCGTTAGTGTTTAGTGTCTTTCTATGTTTGTATTTTTTAGGCGTTGTATATGTTAATTGCACCCAAATGTATAAATGTGTGTTTTGGTGTGTAAATAAAACATTATCTTATCTTATTTTAAATCGTTTATGCGCGGTAGTAACCTACTGGGTAGAACATTGGACTCGGAAGCTTAAGACCCAGGTTCGATTCCCTGTACGGGCATATGCCTATGACTTTGTTTGTAAGTTATGTACATTTATGAAGTTTACCTCAGCGTTTGAAATCGCTAATCCGCGGTGGGCACGCGTGGTGATTAAGCCCATACTCTCTCCCTGAGAGAAGGCACTACAGTGGGACCTATGTAGGCTGCTTATGAAATCTTTTATTTGAAGTGCAATATAAGTATGTAAAAAATACGCTTTCTTGGATACGCACCTAAATGAACGTAACGATTATATTACCTGTAAATTTAGGTTGATAAAATAGGTAGGCCGAACTTCCCAAGAATTTATCCCGAATTTCTTGCCAAGGCTTTTTGGTTACGTTATTTGACTATTTAGAAAATGGAAGCGAGCCAAGCGAAAATTCCCGTTCGAAGTATTTCTGCGTGTCGTAAATCAGAACGTTTCTTTCATATCTGTTGTATTATTACGTTGCCTCACTTTCAGGCTAGAAAGCCCGTACTAAATTAATATACCTATTGGTGTCTGAAATATATTCACTTATGTTTTTATCTCATTTTCTTACGGCTGCTATTACTTCGGGCATGCTGTCTCGCTTGCACAGTCTAACATCATCATCATCAGCCATTTGACGCCCACTGCAGGACATAGGCCTCCTTCGTAGTTTTCATAACCATGAAGGGTTTTGCCATAATCGCCACGCTTGGCAGGCGGGTTGGCGATGGCAGTATGCGGTTGGAATCTCAGGAAGACGCTGCTGCCGGTCGCCTGGTAATGTATTTCCTTAGTCGCCTTCTACGACATCCACGGAAGAAAATGGAGTGACACTGTTCTTAATCCGGCGCTACACAGTGTGTCATTTTTAGTCATTGTAATAAATGAGTATACTTTTGGTAAATGTGGTCTGCGGATGTCATAGATAATTAAATCAAGGACATTTTAAGTGGATTGTTGTTTATTTAGCTCTTAATAAAGAAAAGTTGTTTCCAAAATTATTAATTTTATTATTCAATTTTCTCAATCAGAAACTAGGTACAGGATAAGGAAACTATGTCTTGAATGTCCTTAATTTTATTGTCTATCTAACCCTCAGGCCATATTTATCAAAAGTACACTAATTACAATCACGAAAAATTTTACATTGTGCAAGCGAGATAGAATGCTCGTCGTAATCTCGTGTTTCGCGGCGTTCCAGCGGCGTGATGTCTGGTATAGCCGCACCTTACAGGCAAGCACGCAACTTCTTTGGCCCCATCTTTGCTACATTTGATTATTTGGTGCCTTTGAGTGAAAATAATAAGTTATAATGTCTGCTATAATGCAAAAAAAATGTGCTCGTAGTTTTTTTATGTTAGAACTAAACTTTGAAAGAAAAGTTTGAACGAAGACTATTCCATATTTCTGATTGTTTCAGTCAAAAGCATTTCGTAAAACAATTTGGTTAAGTTCCACCGCAAAGTTCCGAATGCTCAAACTTACAAAGAGTTCCTTCCTACTAAACTCTTTTTCAAGTCAGCGTTTCGCGGAAGTGAACAAAACATTACCTGCAAATCATTATTGTCGGTTCCGAGTAAAATTGAAAATTATTGAAGAAATAAAAATTTGTAAAAACAATAGGTAACTTTTAAAAAGATAGCGAGATGAAAAGTAACCGAAAACGCAACGGTTTTTTTTTTTCAATTCAAATATTTTTATTCATTGTAAAAACAGAATGTTTACTTAATGAACGTCAAAGTTGTTAGTTTCACAATTAATGGATTATGTGGAGAAGAAACTAACAAAGAAACTCCACATTTATTCTTTTCAAAACACGTTTTAACTTAATTAACAGAGTTTTCAACTTAAAATATTAGTCATGAATGTGTTGAACACTAGTCACAATCGTCCTTTAAATAATATTAATCTACTGTTTAATGCCAAACATCTTTGTCTTCTAAATAATCCTTGATGTTATAGTAAGCCTTTTTGCACAGAATGTGCTTAACACATTTTTTAAATCGCGTTGGAGGTAACTCTAATATATCTTGAGGAATTTTGTTGTAGAACCTTATACAATGCCCCATAAAGGACGTCTAATTCAATGTCAATGACGCGAGAGAGGTCTGTGAGGATCATGGTCTTGTTTTGGTCGAGACTCTGGTCTCTCCCTACCCCTCCGGGATACGTAAAATAAATATTGATACTCTTGTGTTTATATTTATTTTTTGTGTTAAAAATTAAGTTTTACAGCAGGCGCGCTTAATACTATTTAGTATTTTTATGGGACAAGATAGGGGTTTTGCCAAACCAAAAATTTTGATAGAATAATAAAAAGACACAATACTTTATCATTATCATCAGCCCTTTGACGCCCACTGCAGGACATAGGCCTGCCTAATAGTTTTCTAAGCTTCCCGGTCTTGTACCGCCCGCATCCAGTGACTCCCCGCCACCGTAATCATGTCGTCAGACCATCTGGTGGGGGGCCTTCCCACGCTGAGTCGTCCGGTACGCGGTCACCAGGTCAGAACTTTTTCGCCGAGTTCAGTTCTCCGAGCTATGTGCCCCACCCACTGCCGCTGGAACTGAGCAATTCTTTGAGCTATATAAGCAACTCGGGTTCTTCTGCGGATCTCCCCATTCCTGATTAAATCACGCAGTGAAACTCCTAACATAGCTCTCTCCATTGCTCGTTGGGCGACCTTGAGCCTTCTTATGAGCTATAGTCAGTTCTTATGAGTATAGCGAGGTCGCATATCCATAAGTCATCACTGGCAATACACATTGGTTATATACCTTTGTCTTGAGACACTGAGGTATTTTGGATGCGAAAATGCGTTTTAGTTTCCCGAACGCTGCCCATCCGAGTTGGATTCAACGAGTGACCTCTCTCTCGTAGTTGAACTTATCTAACTGGACTATTTGTCCCAGGCATACATAGTGGTTGACAACTTAGAGGTCAGAGCCGCCAACGTGGATAGGAGTGGGAGTTTGACATCATTAATACTTACTTTAAGTAATTTAAGTAGGTAAACGATAATGTTATTATAATAGGATTATTTAGACGTCATGCTATGGATGACGTTATACGTCATGAATCTGTTATCAATTTGTGATAGAGAAATCCATGTAGGAGCCTCTGCATTGGTAATCAAATGCCTACGCGTTGTTGAACCAATGAAGCAGTTAACCGGTCACTCAGAGTATAAAGTACTCCTATCGGAGGTCGGCTATAATTATGCTTACTGTGTACTGTGATGTTGCGGCTCGTAAGATTTCTATATTAAATTTGTCGTGTTAAACCACTCTACAAGATTTTAGAGCCACGATGTTTTTCTGCGGCCAGGTCTCCTTCGTCCATGGATTTTACCTTGTAAAATGAGTTGCAGCAGATTGTACTTATGACTGCGCATGATATTAAGTATTGTAATTTCCTCCGTTTTATAGTCTATAAGAGGTCAAATTTTTTGTTCATTCTTTGCAAAACCATGTCGTTATCTGTAAATGACATTTTCAATATTCTTCTCTATACCCCGTTTACTTAGAGTCTGTGTTAGACTCCAGCTTCATCTCTATACCAGGCTCTTCTTTATACTCTGAGACCAGTCAAAAGATATTTTAGATAGATATATAAAACCATTTATTTGCATTTCCACACACACATAGATACAGAACATATAAAGAAAATCACAAAGCAAAATCGTACAGCAAGTAAGCACACAAAAAGAGTAACAGAAATAAGCAAACACAAATCAATAGACAATACGAGAGAGCATTTTGTGGGTGTGGTAAAAGCAAAGGGGCTCTGACTCAGCATATGCTGGAGAGGCAGACCACTCCAGCGCTGGTCTTCCGTCAGTACCCGGTAGTGTACCGACGTGCAGCACTCGGAAAAACGAAATTGAAATCGAATGCGAAATCGTTCAGCATATGTAAATTTTCAGGTTTTTGTTGACATCCACGAAACACGCAATTAGAACATACTATCACATTTTATTGCGGTCTCAATGTCTTATCTCCAGTCTGCGAAGTTGGGAATTCCATCCCAGACCATTCAAGGTGCAACTTCAGTCGGACTTTACCTCAATTTTCTTTAACATGAACTAATTTGTCTTTGTTATTGTAAATATACCGATTGTTAATATAAAATGCTGAGAATCGTACTAACGATATAAGCAGCCCCTTCCTTTTTACCATAAAAATAATACATATTTATTGATTTAAATGCTGTAACGATTGATTTTATGGTAAATAAAATATTTTCACTTTCACTTTTACCTATAAAGGTACACCTTTTGACGAAACACTACTATTGATAACTTTTACCTACCTACTTGCAAATTATCTTTTATATTGTATATTCTGTATTTCATCGAAGTTTTCTGTTACAGTCAAATAAAACACTATTTTGACTCGTCCGAAAATAATCAATATAAATTACCCCATTATACAGGGTTACCGCATATGTTTCCCTCAAACACGTCAATTCCTGAAACACTTCAATTGTTAATTCAAATCAACTCTTGTTCTACGACTTTTAAACTTTTTCTGTTGCATTTTCCAATTTCATGTTAAAAAATTACTTTTTTTAGTTTATTGTTTTGCAGTGGTAATTGTTTTTTAGATGATACTAAAAACTATAACGGTGTGTTACAATATAATTAACATTCTTCTAAGTTGGTCAAATATTTACCGAAGAGCGCGTAAAGAGCAATTTTCATGAAATTATGCAAGCCCGGATAATTCGACTTCTCGATTTCTGAGAAAAACTCATAGAAAAAAGTTGTATAGATTTAACACAAACTTTAATTCCTTCCTTAAGACTGATATTACGTCTGACATGCTGCCTCGCTCGAGCCTTACAACATTTTTTATGATTGTAAAAAAAATACTATTAGATGACTTCCGGATTCACTTACTTGGTTTTTTGTCGGAAGAGTCCGTCCAGGTTTCGCTATGATTCGGACTCTTCCGACAATAAACCAAGTAATTGAATCCGGAATTTAGTTAATACTGTGTAGTGTTTACGAAAGTTTTAGTTACAATTGGTATATTTTGAAAAATGTGGCCTGAGTCACATTATCCGGCATTACTATGCAGCAAAGCCTCCGACCATTTATCAAAGTGTACCCATTTTTACAATCGTTACATTTTGTAACAGCAGCCTTAATGGTGGGTCATTAATGCTCCGAAATTACTGCTTCTATCTTACGTATGGAACAGCTCATTTAGTTTTTGCTCTGATTTGTTTGGCTCCATGGTAAAAGTTGTTTATATTTATGAGTAAAAAGCCCCTTTAAAGTTTGGCAGTTGACTAAAATGCCACCCGGTACTTTGCCCAACTATTCGCTCACGCAGCGTTTTGTATGTTTTGTCCCATACAAATCAGTGTGCTTGGAGCACATTTGGAGCTAAAACAGAACCTAATGCAGCCCTCACACGCTCCACGTTAATTTGACCAAAATTGCGTCCATTTTTGCGCCATAATGATGAGTGTATTTATAGAACAATTTAGTAAAATTATGCCCGTACATTCAGCGCCTCACTTGGCCACTCGTATTTGAATATTTGGCATACGTTTATGTATGCATGTATCACGATGTTGTATACACACATTAAAAAAAGTTTGCGATCACTTTGAAAAACTGAAATCTTTTTTGTTACTGTAGATTATATTATGATTTTTTCTTCTTTTTAGATTCTTTATTTAAAAATAAATAATTAGAACACAAAACAATGACCCCGTTCAGTTGTTTTTTTCATATTAAAAGGCTTTCAGTCCTAGCTTACGCTCATTCAGAAATCTGATTTAGTCAATTATAACCGATTCAAAATGTTTCGGCAATGCATCCACCTACATATTTTTGGTATATCATCTGTCATGCTGGCCAGCGTTGGGTGGCTGTATGGGAAGATGATCTGGCACAAACATAAAAAAAGTTTGGTGTGTGTGCGCGGGTTGGTCAAAAAAAAAAAAAGAACAACCGCGCTCGTGTCGGCTGTAGAAGCATTTCGGAATTCGGATTTTTTATGTGACCTGAATTTATTGTTAATTCATTCAAACACTGCGGAGCAGTCATTCGACGGCAAGTGGACGGTGCCTTCAATATTCATCAGCGTGTAGGGACGCGCTGTTCGGCGGAACCAGGTGAGTGCCAGATTTATGTTCGGTGGATGTATGTCGGAATTATAGATACTATAGCCCTAGCAAGCCTTGCCCACAAGGAAAAGGTGGAAACCAGGACCCCCTGAGACTATCGAAGTGGTTGCATAAACATATTTTTGGTCCTTTTTCGCTGGATAGGTTTCGACTTTTATTTTTTTCTTTTGTGGGTAATTTTGATTCGCCATTGATTGTAAAATTAAATTTTGCCGCCTTCTATTGTTTCCCTTAGTGTTGCCGGGATAAAAAAAAAAAAAAAAAAGTTTGTATATCGGTCGGTCGGGTACTTTCGTCTGATCGTGTAACGGTAGCTCACAGATTAATTCGGTCGGTCGGTTTTATAAAAATTTGACATTTTAATGTTGAGGTTAGTTTGTTTGTATACAAATTCTATTTAAGCAAGATGTCTAAGTCTAAATCAAAGGAGTTGGTTCGGTTTCAAATTGCTTACGATTGGTTTAAGCATACTTATGAAATGGTGGACTCAAAAAGCCAGTCCCAAGGCGTTATAAATGCTCGGATGAGGAAACTGGAGGAGAAGTATGCGGTTTTGGTTTCGACGTATGAGAATGTTTTGACGGAAACTGAAGATGAGACACAGGTAAAATATTACATGGATCAATTTAACGAGGCAGAGGAACTATACAATCGGTTGGATGCGATATCGGCAGTTTTTCCGAGCTTGGCGGGCGTTCACCAGCCTACGGAGAGCGCGCAATTGGCAAGGTTGCCACAAATAAACCTACCTGTGTTTGACGGAGACATTTATGCCTGGGCAAGCTTTATTAGTCTCTTCAATTCATTAGTGATGTCTCGGAAAGATATTTCAAAAACGGAAAAGTTTCATTACCTTTTTTCCCATCTGGAGAAGGAACCACGGTCTTTGATTATGCATTTGCCTATGGTAGATGATTCTTTGGACACAGGAATGGAGATTTTGAAGGGTCGGTTTGACAATAAACGTTTACTGGCAGATGCACATATCTCACGGGTGCTTGAGCTGCCTGTGTTGGGCAAGTCAATCGGTCTGCGGGCGAAAATTCTGAATCCTCTCTTAGAGTCAAGTAGAGCACTAAATAATCTAGGGATTTCCACGGATGATTACATGATGACTCATATTGCACTTACAAAGCTGCCACTTGACATAAAGACACGCTTCGAGCAAAGTATTGGCGGAAACAAGGCAAGTCTACCTACATTCAAACAGCTTGTAGAGTTCTTGCAAAACGAATGTAGAATGTTAGATTCTGCGGTCACGGTTGAATCGGAAAACAAGACTAACATTTCACGGCCTCATGTCTTCACAGGGCGCGCGCGGGTTCCTACGCGCACTGTCCACAATGCTGTGGCTAGTAAACCGGCGGCGAGCATTTCATGCTCTTACTGTCATGTATCAGGACATGGTATAACTTCATGTTACAAATTCGGTAATTTGAGCATAGACGAGAGGAAACAGTGGATACAAAATAAAGGCTTGTGCTATCGTTGCTTCGGTGATCATACTGCGGCGTCGTGCAGACGTTATGATGCGTGCAGTAAGTGTGGTAATGTGGGACACCATACCCTCATATGTTTGATGAACACTCCATATGAGAAACCAATGGTTGATGGTGGGTTCGGTAGAAAAAATATTACTCGGTCGGCTTATAATATGCAACATAGGCGTAGGTCACCGCAGCCAGTGCACTCTACATCATCTGACGTTCGCTATCAACAACGGCGAAATGATAATACGTACGAGCATGGGCGCGAAGTTAACGTAGGTCGGTTTAATACAGAGCGGCGGTCACCTGTACCGCACGCGGATTTACATCGTAACTCTACTCAATAGCAATTACAGACGTTAAGTAATGTCGTATCGGTACCACGGTTAGCGGATAATGTTGTTTTACCATCGGTTATTATTCAACTTAAAACGGCGGCAAATGATTTTGTTGAGGCAAGGGCCTTATTGGACTCAGGTTCACAGGTTTCGATAATAAGAAGTGACTTGGTCCAGCAGTTAGGATTAAAGCGACATTGCTTAAAAACGTCACTAGTCGGAGTAGGCGGTGTACCAAATGACGAAGGTCGTCATCTAGTTACGGTGAATTTTAAACCTAAAATGGGGAAATTGTTATCGGTCACGGCGGTGGTGTTGGAAGAACCCACTTTATATTTGGCTCAAAGATTAAATATTCCTGACTCGGGAGTCAATATTTCGGATAATGGTACATTTTATAAATCGCAAGTTGATCTTATTTTCGGTTGTGATATTTTGGGTCGTATTTTGAATGGAAATAAGGTTCATTTCGGCTCGGCGGGACCCTTCGGATTAGACACAATTTTTGATTATGCGGTTTTCGGTCCTTTAGACACAAATAATTCGGTTTTCGGTGATTCAAGTACAGGATTTAATTCGGGAATTACTCTTGTAGAAGCGGTAGAGAAATTTTGGCGGTCTGAAGAACCAGCTCAGACTGTTCATAAAAAATCGGCGGACATAGATTGTGAAAATCTATTTTGTGCGACTACGTCACGGGACGTAAGTGGAAAATATACGGTACGGCTTCCTTTACTACCTGATCATAAGCATTTAGGCGATTCAAAAGACACGGCTTTGAAACGATTTTCGGCTCTAGAACGGCGGTTCGAAAGGCAACCGGAATTTCGTAAAAAATATATAGAATTCATGAATGAATATCTCGAACTCGGACATATGACTATTTCGAACTTCGATACTAACTCGGGGTTGGAACATTATTTTTTAAGTCATCACGGCGTATTTAAGAAATCGGGTGATGTTGAGAAAATTCGTGTGGTATTTGACGGGAGTGTAAAAACTAGTTCGGGTATGTCATTGAATGACTGTCTTTACGCCGGCGAACGACTACAGAATGACATTGTGGAGATCATATTAAACTTTCGGTGGCCACGAGTTGTTTTTACAACTGACGTGCGAATGATGTTTAGGCAGACCTGGATACATCCTGAAGATCGCAGGTACCAGTTAATATTCTGGCGTTCTTCTACTTCGGAACCTTTACGAATTTATGAACTAGCTACAAATACTTACGGATTGAAATCTAGTCCATTCATGGCTATCCGTTGCTTACAGCAACTGGCACGTGATGCGGAAAGGGGGAATATCAAATTATCACGGGCGGCTCGCATCGTGATAAAAAATAGTTACGTTGACGACCTCAGCGGTGGGGCGGACAGTCTGGAAGACGCGCGTCAACTTAAGGATGAGCTTGTGGCGCTCATGAGTTCAGCAGGGTACGAACTTCGGAAGTGGTCATCAAATGCGCCAGCGATGCTGGATGGATTACCTTCGGAACATCTAGAACAACTTCGTTCGTTTGACGACGACAGTTCTGGTTGTATCAAAGTACTGGGTATTCAATGGGACCCACTGACTGACGCTTTTACCTATAGGGTAAACCTACCTACGGAAAAGGCAGCAACGCGGCGTAAGATTTTATCAGTGATAGCTCGGTTATATGATCCTCTAGGGTGGATTTGCCCAGTGATTTTCAAAATTAAACGGTTACTTCAGGACTTAATCGGTGATGACTCACGAAAGGTTGATTGGGATGCTCCAGCACCTAACTATATTGTTCGTAGTTGGGAAGACATTCTTTCGGATTTAGTTAACTTACAGCGAGTTTTCATACCACGTTGCTTGAAACCGGACGGTCAAGCACGTTATTCCTTACATGGGTTTTCGGACGGTTCTATTCACGGTCACGCGGCTGTCGTTTATATTCGGGCGGAGCAACCTGACGGAAGTGCGGTTGTACGGTTGCTTATGGCTAAAACTAGGATAGCGGCGCGTAAGATTACGCGTACTATTCCACAGATAGAGTTGTGCGGAGCTGCTCTACTTACGGTTTTGTTGAATCGGGTGGTTGCTTCCATGAGGGATGACATCACATTTGAAACGGTGGTCGGATGGTGCGACAGCACTATAGTTCTTGCATGGTTACGTACACCTACGTATCGGTTGCAAACTTACGAGGCTAATCGGGTAACACAAATTAATACATCGGACACTCAACTTGAGTGGAGACATGTCCCTGGCGAATTAAATTGTGCAGACGTGGCGTCGCGTGGATCTACGGCGGCGAGTTTATTAAAACATGAATTATGGTGGCAGCCACGATGGTTGTGTCAGCCTGCTGAGACGTGGCCGGGGTCTTGTGCGGACTTTCCTACGGACTTACTTCCCGGAGTCAAGGCGCTAACTGTTCATGTCGGAATTACAAATACAGATACGGAATTTAACTTGATAAATCGGTATGAATCATTTGATAAATTAATAAATGTAACAGCATACATGATTCGGTTTAAAAATAATTTAATTAACAAACCTAATAAAATGGTAGGTGCTCTTACGGTTTCGGAACGGCGGAAAGCCTTATCTTGTTTAGTTCGTATGGTACAGGGCAAACATTTTGCTGAGGAGATTAGGTGTCTAAAATCTCACCAACCAATTAAATCGGCGTTACAAAGACTTCATCTCTTTATCGATGATGATGATATCATTCGGGTCGGCGGTCGGATAGGAGCTGCGGAGCTACCTTATAGTGCACGGCATCAAATATTGTTGCCTGGTAGGGATAGATTTACAGAGATGTTGGTGACACACTTTCACAAGGTTCATTGTCATGTTGGCTCCAATACTTTAGCTGCTATATTATCTCAAAATTATTGGATTATTTCTGCTCGGCGGTTAACACGACATGTTACTTTTAAATGCATACAATGCTATCGGTCAAAGGCACGTCCTGTGCAACCTTTTATGGCAGACTTGCCATCGGATCGTGTGCGAGGGATACGTCCATTTCACGGTGTGAGTACGGACTTTGCTGGTCCTTTCTATATAAAATCTAGCAAACTACGAAACGCTAAGATACAAAAGTGCTACTTATGTGTTTTTGTTTGCCTGTCTGTAAAGGCGGTTCATTTAGAAGTTGTTTCGGAACTTTCGGTTGAAGCTTTTGTTGCGACTTTCACGAGATTCGTATCACGGAGAGGACTTCCGTCTATAGTCAGGTCGGATTGCGGCACTAATTACACTGGTGCGGATAAATATTTAAAAGAGCTTTACACTTTCCTTCGGGATAATAATTCGGAAATAGAACGAGACTTGGCTCACCGGCAAATAACTTGGTTGTTCAATGCTCCCACGGCACCAAATCAAGGGGGTTTGCATGAAGCCTGCGTACGTTCTGCCAAGATTCACGCATCTCGGGTTCTCGGAGAAGCTCGGCTGACGTTTGAAGAGCTCTCTACATTTTTTGCCAAGGTTGAGGCGATCCTAAATTCTCGGCCTTTATGTCCGCTAAGCTCGGATCCTTCTGATCTCGAGGTTCTAACACCGGGTCACTTTTTAGTCGGTCATCCTTTGGTTGCCTTACCTGAGTACCCATACAGGGATGTTAAAATAAATCGCTTATCTCGGTTTCAACAAATTCAACAAATGACCCAACACTTTTGGTCTAGATGGCGACTGGAATATTTAAATACGTTACAGCAACGTTTTAAATGGTTCTCTCAAACGGAACCTCCTAAGATTGATGACTTAGTTTTAATAAAAGAAGATAATGTTCCACCACTTGAGTGGAAACGCGGTCGGCTAGTTAAACTTTTACCGGGAAAAGACGGGATTGTACGCGTCGCGGAAGTTTTAACTCAAAACGGTATTCGCATACGACCGATATCTAAACTGTGTAGGTTACCTTTGTAGGTTTAGAAGCTATTTAAGTTTTTGTTAATCTCAGGACAGAGATATATGGATTTGTTTATAGGTTTTAAATAGGGTTTTTGTATAGAGTTAACGATTTGTTATATTTTGTTATTTATAGAGTAGGTGGTAATCAAGGCAAGGCTTGATTAGGCGGCGAGGATGTTTCGGCAATGCATCCACCTACATATTTTTGGTATATCATCTGTCATGCTGGCCAGCGTTGGGTGGCTGTATGGGAAGATGATCTGGCACAAACATAAAAAAAGTTTGGTGTGTGTGCGCGGGTTGGTCAAAAAAAAAAAAAGAACAACCGCGCTCGTGTCGGCTGTAGAAGCATTTCGGAATTCGGATTTTTTATGTGACCTGAATTTATTGTTAATTCATTCAAACACTGCGGAGCAGTCATTCGACGGCAAGTGGACGGTGCCTTCAATATTCATCAGCGTGTAGGGACGCGCTGTTCGGCGGAACCAGGTGAGTGCCAGATTTATGTTCGGTGGATGTATGTCGGAATTATAGATACTATAGCCCTAGCAAGCCTTGCCCACAAGGAAAAGGTGGAAACCAGGACCCCCTGAGACTATCGAAGTGGTTGCATAAACACAAAATATTTTTTGCGGAAAGTTGTGATTGAAAAAATGCCAAGAGGATTATCAGAGGTTTTACGAGCAAGAATAGTAACTTTGAGGGAAGAAGAATACACCACGAGAGTACTAGCACGCAGACTTGCTATATCCCAATCCTGTGTCGTGGCTACGTTGCAGAGGTACCACGGAATGGGGAATTTAGCTGACCGACCCCGCAGCGGTCGCCCAACTGTTATGACAGCTGCCCAAAAGCGCTATATTAGATTGCTGGCAGCCCGTGATCCAACAATCAACGCCACTAAAATAAAAGCAGAAGTCAGGGCCGCATCTGGGCTTGAAGTTAGCACGCAGACCGTTCGCAATTGCTTGCACCACGCTGGATTACGAGCATGGAGGTCTTGGCGAGCTCCGCTCAATTCCCGGCAACGTCAACAACGAAGATTGCAGTGGGCTAGACTTCGGAAAAATTAAGAAGGTGAGGAAGAAAACATTTGGCAAAACTGTCTCATCGTTGACGAATCCCGAATCAGCACTCATCCAGATAACCGACGTGTCCGTATCTGGAAAAGACCAGGCGACCGTGAAAGACAAAGAACTGCCACTGGAACAGTTCATCAAGGCGGAAAATCGGTGTCCTTTTGGGGTGGCATTATGATTGGAGCTAGAACGCCTTTGATCCCGTATCGGGGCTACATGACAGCAGACATGTACAAAGCAGTTGTTATTGATGATATCGTCAGATCATTCCGAGTAAACCATGGGCACCAATTTGTACTGGTCGATGATAATGCGCCCGCACATCGAGCTTAACGAGTCAATGCTGCTCTTCAAGAATACGATATCATACGTTTAGACTGGCCTGCCGTCTCGCCCGACTTAAACCCAATAGAGCACGCGTGAGATGCTCTTAAACGAGCTGTATGGAACCGTGAGCCACGTCCCCAGACAGTTCCAGAGCTCAGAGAAGCCGCTATTGAAGAATGGGATATTTACCCCAGGAAATGCTGGATAACTTGATCCTCAGCATGCCCAGGAGGATCTCCGCATGTGTTCGAGCCAGGGGAGGAGTTATTTTATATTGAATTTAACCTTTTAATAATAAATTGTTGTTTAAGTTTAATTAAATAGTATTTTTCTTTCTATGAAATTTCTATCACAATTATATTATGATTAATGGCTCAATTTTTTTAAAATAAATAATAAAAAATAGTTTTATATTTTAATTTCAAACAGGGTATTCCTATTTAAAGAAAGCATACAACATAGATTTTTCTTGATAAAGTTAAATTTAAAGAGAGCTTATGCTATTGATCACAAACTTTTTTTGATGTGTGTAACTTACAATGTATTATACTATCGGCAGTTACGCGAATACGATCAGCCAAGTGAATGGCCAGCATAAATATTTCTATGCATTCTGAAGTGAAAGTATAGGATACTTTTTCCTGTATGAAATTGTTTACCATGCTATGATTTCCAACATTCTACATTTAATTCTGGCGCAATTTTCAATACAAAACAGGGGCAGTTCATTACACTGAATATTGTTGTTTTACCTACCCCGGGAGTAGTTAAGTCTACAATTCTCTTTAACGAACCGAAACCTATCAAATGGTCTAGCCGTATCACGTCTGATTACCATGCTGGAGGTCGTGGGTGTGATTCCCACTGGGGGCCACCGTATATTTGTACAAATGGCCCCGGTCGTGGTGTAGTTAAGATAAGATAAAAAAGTATTTATTGCCTCATCAGAAAAAAAAACCTGAAAACAAAGTAAGGCTTAACTAGTGATGACATAAAATAAGGCAAAAGGTAGTGGCTCAGCTGGTGCTGACCTGGATCAGTCCCGGGCAGCGCTGGGTTTCAGCCACTGCCTTCTCCCTGAGATGTTGTGCGGGAGTTACTTCCATGTTTGTGATGTCCTTGCCCGTTGCCGTAGCACAGAGTATCCTAGTTTGGAGCCAGAACACAAATGCTTGTGTTGTGTATAGGTCATTAATGTAGTAGTAAACCAGTTATTTGCTTGCTGAAAACTTATCCAATGTCCACTGCATAATAATTGAAGTAGAAGCATTTGCCTACGAGCGGACGGGTCGACGGATGGAGTTTGGGAACAATTTGGACTGGTTGGAACTTGTTTAAAGTTTGTCAAGATCCAAAACTGAAGGCAGCTAGACTGGCACGTCGCCAGGTCTGATGTTCGAATGCAAACGGGCAACTTTTGATGCCCATATACTGCGAAAATACGTTGACGCCCGTTCACTGCAAAGATTATAATCCCAACACTTATGTTAGCGAGACTTGGGTATGGCAAAAAAAAGCAAGAAATTAGGATTAAAGCAGTGGAAATCAGATCCTTGAGAAGAATGTCTGGTGTTACTTTGAATGACAGGATACGCAATAGTTTGATTAGAGAACGTTGTGGTCTGAAAGAGGATGTAGTGACTACAATTGAGAAAGGAATGTTGCGTTGGTTTGGACATGTCGAGAGAAGGAATATAAATTGACGAAACAATTATATCGAGCGAATGTGGGTGGAAGGGCTGGTAAGGGACGTCCCAGGCGGACATATTTCTAACAAATAGGGGATGTATTAGCCACGGCAAGATAAAAATTACCTGAAACTGGCGTGTGTGCATGCAACGACTAACGAATGTTGAGGAAGCAAAAGTGATCTGTCAGGATCGTGGGAAATGGCAGACCCTGGTCTCTGACTACACCTCTGGGATACAGGCGTGAGTTTAAGTAACGTATGTACAGTGCTCGTTACATACTACCCAAGTAGCAGTCAAACTGAAATCAGCTCAAAAATAAAATAGGGAATTTTAAGAGCATACCACGAACATAACGACTTATGCTGCTTTCGCTAATTTTTAAAGGGAAAAAATATGAAACTGTATCAAAACTGGATGTACCTACCTAAAGTAAGTTCATCATAGACTGAGATCCTGAAAAAAAATTACAAGCTCTATGGTACCTATTATGTAAATTTCTGCTGATACTAAAATTAGAAATTCTGAAATAATGATTCACATGACTTTGTTTTCTAAGTAATGCACATTTGTGAAGTTGTAGCAACAGTATCCCTCGCTAAATGTGAAGGAATAGACCAAGAGGAAACCTGAGTGCCCGAGGTGGTCGCATACCTCAGCGTTTAAAATTGCCAGTGATTTTGCTCCTACAACTTCACAAATGTGTGTAACTCAGAAAAAAAGTGATTGGTACGCCGGGCTTCGAACCCATAACCTCCCGAATATGAGGCCGGCATTAAGCCGCTGCACTGCCGCAACTCTATTTGGTGTACGTGGGACATTCAAAAAGTTTTGCGAAAGTAAAATAAAGTGTTCTGTTCAATTCAATTAAAGTACTCTCCACCAGCCTGTATACAAAGTTTCAAGCGTCTGAACCAGTTTTTGCAACACTTTTTCCAATCCGCTGCAGAAAACTTCTGCCAAGAATTTGGTAGTATACCATTCGGCGTTGATGCTTCTTTGGTTCCGTAAGGGAATTCATGCCAAATAGCCCGTCAAATTGAATAAGCTCGCGATCAAAATCTTCCCCGCTTCACTTTGGTAGGCGTTGATTCGTTTTGAAACACCCAAACCGTAGACTGGCGCTTCGTTTAATAAATCCAGCACTCATAACTATAATAATTTTAGAACGATTTTCGATGTTTCTGAGTAACTTCTTTAAATAAATTTAACATTTTACATTGCATAATCAATAAATCAGCCAATAAAGAGGTATTTGATTGAAGGTATGCGATTATTTCTGCAAGAAATGTTTAAAAAATATTTTAACGGGGTTACCTTTGTATTACAGTCTGTATTCCTTTCACGGTATACAAAACTTTCCTTTTTCAGTTTTGGTATAAACTAGAGCTTCCCTTTTTTTAGTGAAAATCATTTTATGACGTTTTTATGATGAATTTCCATGAAAAAATCCGAAAATAAGCAACACTATAAAACTAAACAAACATTGTAGGGGCAAATTTCAGTGGCGCTATCTGTAATTAGTTTCGTGTTGCCATCCCCATTGGCTGCCACACTACTGAGCTGCACCTAGCAAACTTTTGTAGCCCAGTTGCACATCTTCGATACAAATAGCTGCATTTCTGTGTGCACTCAAAAATAAGTCTTGGAAACCATGCGTATCTGTATCAGTTTTATTTGTTTTTGAAATGCATATGAAGGCAAAATATTTCGATGATATATTTAAGTGTATGTTATCAAAGTTTGGAAGCTAAGTTTTCTTGGCAGCGTCGCTTGAAACCAATACCATTTGATCATGCAAACTATTACGGGGTCACTATTTATGATACTGGGAAATTCCGTTTCATCTCGTTGTATCCAGTATTGGTGTTATCGGAATATTTATAAAATAATCTCATAAATATGTACAGATTTGATCAATTTCTTCATCTACTGTTAGTAGGTGAACAAATTGTTAGCTTGTTTTTTTTCTGTATGTACAGTCAACAGAAGGTCAACCTTTACATTTTTGTTGCACAGTCGCCCTTAACGTAACTATTTAAAGTGTACGTATGTAGAGGTTAATGTGCTATCGGCTGTACGTTGCCCAATTGACACTGTGACTAGTAAATTACCATATTGTTAGTATAAGAAACCGGCGGTATGATTATTATCCAAAGCATAACTACCAATCAGCTCCTTTTCAGGGTTCTGTGCCTCAACAGGAAAAAAAACGGAACCCTTATAGGACCACTTTGTTGTCCGTCCGTCCGTCCGTCTGTCTGACAAGGCCCTATTATAAATAGTTCAGGAATCGAGTCTCGCAGTTTTTTCCGAGCTTTTCCCGAACTTCAAAGACAACTTTTGTGATTTAATCACAAATATCTATACATTTGTATAGATACCGTAGAGATTCAGTGTGGCGCCGGAGTAAGAATAGCGTCACTCCATTTCCTCCCGTGGATGTCGTAGAAGGCGACTAAGGAAATACATTACCAAAAGGCGGGCAGCAGCGTCTTCCTGAGATTTCAACAGCACACTGCGATCGCCAACCCGCCTGCCAAGCGTGGCGATTATGGCAAACCCTTCATGGTTTGGAAAACCATAAAGGAGGCCTGTGTCCTGCAGTGGGCGTCAAATGGCTGATGATGATGATTATGGTGATGATACATTTGTAATCAAATCATAAAAAATTGTCTTTGAAGTTTTCAGATTTTTCCTTGTATTTTTAGTATAAGACGATATCACTTCATAGTTCTAGATCAACGAAAAGTCGCCTATAAATTTCGATTTCCTTTAGTGTCGAAATATTCGTTTTTAACGGCATAAGCGGCCGTATCTTTTTTTTACCATAATTTAGAAGTTTGATTTTTTCACAGCTTCCAAGGACTGTAGACCTGATATGGTTTTAATTTTAACTCAAGACCCCCCACACGCGCTCCCGAGATAAAAGGGCCATGACAGACGGACGGACGGATAACAGAGCGATCCCATAAAGGTTCGGTTTTTTTCCTTTTGAGTTACGGAACCCTAAAAATAAAGTATAATGCCCGGTAAATAATCTAAGCAAAATCCGCGCAGACGGACGCGTTAGAGCATTTTATTTGCATTATTGTTAAATTGACTAAAGTCCAAAGAATTAAGAGTTATGTACTGCGTCCCCCGACAATGAGTTCCGAAATACGTCCATGCTACATCACATACATACATACATAAGCAGCCTATATACGTCCCACATTAGGGCACAGGCCTTCTCTCAGGAAGAGAGTATGGGCTTAATCACCACGCGTGCCCACCGCGGATTGGCGATTTTAAGCGCTGAGGTATGTGAATAGCT
This sequence comes from Yponomeuta malinellus, assembly GCA_947308005.1. Lineage (NCBI taxonomy): Eukaryota > Metazoa > Arthropoda > Insecta > Lepidoptera > Yponomeutidae > Yponomeuta > Yponomeuta malinellus. Next base: position 3,122,007 of record OX371007.1, on the reverse strand, counting down.
TAGAAACTCAGGTTTCCTCACGATGTTTTCCTTCACAGTTAGCGAGTGGTATTGCTACTATAACTTCACAAATGTACATAACTTAAAAAACCAATGCAACATCACAGTTAAGTTATTTGGTTGTTGTAATAAAAAAAAAACTTCCACACAATACAATAACTTGTTTTGGCCCCATTCTAGGATGCCCTGTGATATGGGTATACCATGGACAAGGATAAGGACAAAGGGCCTTATAAGACTCTTATCATGTCTACGATAAAAAACATAACATAAACTCACTCCTGTATCCTGTAGGGGTAGGCAGGGTCTGACAGATCTTTTTCGCTTCATGAACATTCATTAGTCGCTGCACGCACGCACACCGGTTTCGGGTACTTTTTATCATGCCTTTTGCTAGTACATCCTCTATTTGGTCGAAGTATGTCCGCCTAAAAAGTATTTCCCACACTTTTTATTGTACGTAAACAATAAGAAGTGTTTAAATCCAACTTAACTCATAACACCCCTCTTTTGATATCAAGCGTGATCCAATAGAGCTTAGAAATGAAACAAAAACAAAAATAACCCATCAGACGAGCTAAGGCGCCTCTAAATCCCTTAAACCAGCAGTTTGCGTTTCTAGCTCCCGAATAGGAATAAAAGGAAAAAAAAGAACTACTAAGAGGGAGTAAATTTCACAACTCAACGGTTCCGTCTTAATCCGGGTGCTCACTAGTAAGCTATATTATAGCTATTACTAAACAGTATTACTTACAGTATTAGAGTAATACCGTGACAAGCAAGCAGACTCCATCGTTGGGCTAGCGGTTAACACGTTTGACTACCAAAACAGAGGACGTGGGTTCGACTCCCATTGGAAGCCAGTGCACTTGTTTTGTACACATGGACTCAGTCTGGGTACTTGTTTTGTACAAATGGCCTCAATATTGCCTTTCTTGTTTGAGATGTCCTTGCCTGATGACCATGATACGGGGTATCCTAGTTTGGCGCCAAGACAAGTGTGAAGTGACACTTTACCAGCTAACCCGGCAAACGTTGTTTTGCCACATTAATTAAAAACGACCTATTCTTAGACCCACACAAAAAAATCATAAAAATCGGTGTATCCGGTTCCGAGGAGTTCGATAATAAACTGTGACACGATTTTTTTATAGATTAGAATTTATTACATAATCAGTTTTCAGGATTATTGCTGCATGCTTTTAGACTAAATTAGAAATTAAAACGTCATAAAAATAACCAGGTATAAATAAAATTTGTCTCTCTCATAAGTCTCAGGAATTTTATTACGCTCTGCATCTGGTTCCTATGTAAAGGTATGGATGCAATAAAGTTTTATGTATTATTACATTTCAGTACAGAACCCCAAAAATTGGAGACAGTCCAATAAATCACCGGGCAGTATCCGCGGACGAGATTAAATTCCGGGATGAATCTCTTGCCGTCGTCAAACCTGCCTAAATATTGACTTTGGTTTCGTACCTGCCAACGTTGGAGCCAACGGAGATGACTGGGGCCGATTCTTTTGTACTTCTGTGTGAAAATTGCCTTTGGCAAGTTACTTTTGCTAGTTATGCGCAAACTAGCAAAAGTAAATATTTATCTTGCGAGCGAAGGATTGTGAAAAAATAAACGTTCGATTGATTTAACGTAATAAAAAAGCAAATCTCTCCCTTTTAAGGTACACGGACACGGGCAGGCTTATTAATTTTAAATAAGAAATTTTGTGAATATAAAATAGATTTTATTTAGAAAGAAAAAAGAAGAAGCAGACAACATAAAGAACTTTTCACAAAAAAAAAGATGTTGCTATAAGACCTATAAGACACAAAAATAAATTATTATCACCCACCTCTCGAATGAAAATACACTCTTCCAGTACATTGGTAATGGCTGTAAAAATTTATAACAAACTCCCAAAGCACCTTAAATACTTTTATAACGACTACAATTTCAATAAATATTTAAAGATTTAAAATTCTATTATACTATAGAGGAATATTTAAAGGATAATATAGATGAAATGAGATAAATAATTATATAAATATAACTTTTTAAATATAATTAAATTGCATGATTATTAATTCAATTAAACATTCTAATTTTAAGTTTATATAACGCATATTTTAATACAGCACTTTAAAATGTTGCGTGCCCTACAGGGCCCACAAAGGTCTTATCAAAGAACTGTTAAGTTAAAATGTAACAACCCTAAAACTAGTGGAATGCAATAAAGTATTGAGTATTGAGAAAAAAATAAATTTACATTAAAAACAATAAACATCACATAAAACAAACTAAACAGATAAATACTTAACATAAACGGCAACAGACAAAAACGTAACACAAAGCAGACAAAAAATATATTTGTGTAGCATGTAATGTGTCTAAGGTGCTACAATTCCTGCAACACAGCCAGTATGACTGCCTCGTTGGTCTAGCGGTATCATATCTGATTACCATGCCGGAGGTCATGGGTTCGATTCCCACTGTGGGCCGCCGTACATTTGTACAAGTACTCAGTCTGGGTGTATTTCAATGATTGTGATGTCCTTGCCTGGTTACCACAGCACAGGGTATCCTAGTTCGGGACCAGGGCAAGTAATTGTGTTATATGGAAGTTATTATTATTACATGAGGCAGGTGACTCGGCGGTGTGCTGAGGGAGTGAGTGATTATTCCCGTTTAAGTCTCTATTAACTTGTAATTAACCTTTATAATAAAAATTCATCAATTTATATTTTCTTTGAAATAAAAGTTTTAATTTTAGTGCATTTCAGTGACATTTTAGCGCTTCAGAAAAAGTAATAAGTTTAAAAAAATCAAGACAACGTTCATGTCAAACCGCTTCGACTATCATGCTCTTTAATCACAAGTTTTGCAGTAGTAGAGAAACAATAGCAGTATGGCGGGATTTTTTTACAGATTCGTCTTTTTAGGGTTCAGTACCTCAAAAGGAACCCTTATACTATAAGGGTTATAGGATCACTTTGTTGTCCGTCCGTCCGTCTGTCCGTCTGTCGAGACCCTTCATCTCGGGAACGCGAAGAGGTATCGAGCTGAAATTAAAACCATTATATTCAAGTCCATTGAAGATGTGAAAAAAACAAACATCTAAATTTAAGTAAAAAACGATTCGGCCGTTTATGCCGCCAAAGAAGCATATTTCGAGACTCAGGAGAATCAAAATTTATAGGGTATTTTCCGTCAACTTAGAACTATGAAATCTGGCAAGTACTACTTGCCGTATACTACAAGCAGAGGGAAAAATCTCAAAACTATACATTCATAATACTGATTGTGTAGACCACGAAACGCTACTCCTAAAGTTAAAACACTACGGAATAAAGGGTGCAGGTTTAGATCTTTTAAGATCGTATTTAGAAGGAAGGGTCCAAAAAGCAGACGTAAATCGTATTAAATCCTTGGGTTCACTTGTAAAAATAGGAGTCCCGCAGAGATCTATCTTAGGGCTGCTCCTTTTCTTAGTCTATATAAATGATTTACCGTTTATGGTACAAAAAATGTCTGAGATAGTGTTATTTGCTGATGACACGTCACTAATTTTTAAAATAAGGAGACAAGAAAATAATCTTGACGATGCAAATAATGCTCTCTCGCAAGTACTAGATTGGTTCACAGCAAATAATCTGCTGCTAAATTCTAAAAAGACAAAATGTATAAAGTTTTCCTTACCTAACGTACGAGTAGTTGAGAACAACATAGTAATTGGACATGAAAAACTAGAATTTGTAGATGATACTGTATTTCTGAGCATCACAATCGATGCAAAACTACAATGGGGTCCACATATTGTAAAATTAGCACACAGACTTAGCTCTGCAGCATATGCAGTGAAAAGAATTAGGGAACTCACTGACGTTGCAACTGCTAGGCTTGTTTATTTTAGTTACTTCCATAGTATTATGTCCTACGGTATACTACTATGGGGCCGGGCAGCAGACATTGAGACTATCTTCATCTTGCAGAAGAGAGCCATCCGATTTATTTACAAGTTAGGTAGTAGGGATTCGCTAAGAGATTTCTTCAAAGAAACCAACATCTTAACAGTTGCATGTCAATACATTTATGAAAATATTATGTACATTAGAAAAAATATCAAAGACTTCGAAAATGTTGGTGGCCACCATAATGTTAATACTAGAAATAAACATAAATTGTCATTTCCACTATTTAGACTTGCAAAAGTTAACACATCCTTTATGGGGCACTATATAAGGTTCTACAACAAAATTCCTCAAGATATATTAGAGTTACCTCCAACGCGATTTAAAAAATGTGTTAAGCACATTCTGTGCAAAAAGGCTTACTATAATATCAAGGATTATTTAGAAGACAAAGATGTTTGGCATTAAACAGTAGATTCTCATCATCTACCTATTATGTCCCCACCGAGGGGCACGGGTCTCTTCCCTGAGGAAGGTATAGGCCATACTCCACCACGGGGGCCAAGTCCGGATTGGTGGAGGCTTGTAGACTAGTGGCTCGTCTACTGTCAGAAGTTGTCAAGCCGCCCTAAGGCCTCTGACTTGGCTTAACGACTGCCATCTATCGACGGCAGCCGGCACCAACAGCTTAACGTGCCTTGCGAAGCACGGAACCGCTCGGAAAAATGGCACTAGCGTTAGGCATAGACGGTGACCCATCCATGCACTGAACGCGCCCTGTGTTGCTTAACCTTCGTGATCGTTTGAAGATCACTCAGGCAGCCGGGGCTACGAGCGATTCAGATTAATATTATTTAAAGGACGATTGTGACTAGTGTTCAACACATTCATGACTAATATTTTAAGTTGAAAACTCTGTTAATTAAGTTAAAACGTGTTTTGAAAAGAATAAATGTGGAGTTTCTTTGTTAGCTTCTTCTCCACATAATCCATTAATTGTGAAACTAACAACTTTGACGTTCATTAAGTAAACATTCTGTTTTTACAATGAATAAAAATATTTGAATTGAATTGAATTGAATTATTGTGTCTTTGTTAAATTGAGTTACGAAGATATTCATAGTGATTTTTTCGCCCCGTGTGAACATAAGCGTGATGTTATGTAGCCTATACTTTACACAAGGATCTAAGCAATAATCATTGTAAGTTTTATTCAATTCCCTTCAGTGGTTTTTGCGTGATGAGCGCACAAAGAAACAAAGTGAGACAGATATATTATGTCAGACAGAGACAACATTTACAGATTTATTATTTTTTATATGTATAGATTTCCAGTCTGGCTTTAAATCAAAACGTATAAAGTGTGGCCTTCATAAAACAATTTATGATTCCCTCACAATTTATGTGGCACACAAAAATACTTACGAAAATATTTAATTTAAGATACCTACGCCCTGCCCTGCCTTCTCGCATCTCGCAAAGAAAAAGAAAACTTAGTGCTTCATAAATTGTAGTTTTTGTTCAGCGTTGTGGTCAGCAAATAAATTCTACGCCGCGAGCACACTCTCGCTTTTACCTTGCTCTTCTCTGCCTCAGGAACTTTCGTGTCTGCCTAAGCACGCCGCCCATATCCGGGAGGTAGTTACACGCATTTATTCACATAGTTACACGCATTTATTTTTGGGCCTAAGCCCGTATCTCAAAATAGGTAACCAGCAGCACTAAATTACTAAAAGTTAACAGTTTACGCTTTAAAATTGTTAAATCACCCAGTAAATAGGTATTTAACTATATGTATGTGCATTAAAATGTGAAAATTACCTACTTTGCTAAATTCCGCCAAAATCCCATAAGCACCATGCGGTTAGTTAATGCACCGCCCACTTTTTCAAGCAGAAGCAAGAAACAAACACACCACCACCGACACCAATACTTGTGTGAAAAAATGCGTTGCGACGCATTTCGCCTCTAACACGAGGCATCCTCAGGCTCCGATGGTCGCCTGACAAGTGACCGTCACATCATCAAGCGGTCTTCTCACACTTCCCCTTGGGGAAGTGGAGGGTCGGGGTCAGGGCGGGGCCCTCTTCCCGAGGGATCTGCCGCTGTCCGCAGCTACGGACAGGTCTATGGGTGGCCTTCCAGGCAGTGGTCTTCGCTGGGGGTCGCAGGTGGTTTCTTCAGTTGGAGTTGGCCGTGGACTCGACCAGGCTTCGGGGGAGGGGCTTGGCGCGGCCGTCGGGCGGTCGCGCGTGCAGAGGTGCCAGCCCACGCAGATGCTGCAGCTGCGACCGGTCCGCACGCGCGAACATGTCGGTCGCCAGCCGCGCCACGAAGGCGTCCAGCTCCTCCCATCTGAGGTCCCTCGCGATCGTCGCATTCCTCACGTAGCGAGGCGCGCCGACGATGGTGCGCAGGGAGAGGTTCTCCTGGGCTCGGAGCCGCTTCTTGTTTGGCTCCGAGACGAGCGCGAACCAGGCCGGCGCAGCGTACGTGAGGCGGGGCCTGACGTAAGTCTTGTAGACCCCGAGCTTCGATCGCAGAGGGAGGCGGGAGGTGAAGACTGGACGCAGCTTCGCGCGTGCCACCTTCACCTGGTTGACGACTGCGCTGACGTGCGCAGCCATCGTGAGTCCACGGTCGATGGTGACCCCCAGGTACTTCACCCGGTTCTGCCACTCGATGATCCGTCCGTGCAGCTGGAGCGGCGGCGGCGGGTGGCGGCGGCCCGTCAGCATGGCCTGTGTCTTCCCGACATTGACCGACAAACGCCACTTCTTCAGCCAGTCGGGGAGAGCGTCGAGGGCACGCTGCATCTTCGTTGCAGCGTGCGTGGGCGACATGGACGACGCCAGGTAGGCGGCGTCGTCGGCGTACAGTGCCAGTTGGACGCCCTCCGGGACCGGTATGTCGTCGGTGTATCGGGCGTAGCAGGCCGGTGACAGGCAGCTTCCCTGGGGGACGCCGGCGAGGATGTGGCGCTCCTCGGACACGGCATCCTCCACCGCCACTCTGAAGCGGCGATCCCTCAGGAATGAGGCCACGACCGCGATGAGACGTCGTGGGGCAGGTGACGTCGACAGTTTGTACAGCAACCCCTCATGCCATACCCTGTCGAACGCCTTCTCCATGTCCAGGAGTACTGCGACGGTGCACTCCTTCTTGTTGAGGCACACCGTCATGCCGTGCAGTACCCTGGCGAGCTGAAGCGTGGTCGAGTGCTCAGGCCGGAACCCGAACTGTTCCGGCCGAGGCTGGATGTGCGGGAGCAGGTGGTGCAGCAGGAGCTTCTCGAACACCTTCGAGAGGGTGCACAGAAGCGTGATGGGCCTGTAGCTTTCGGGCTTCTGTGGGTTCTTGCCCGGCTTGGGCAGGAGGATGACCAGGCCGGTTTTCCACGGTTGTGGGAAGCAGCCGGTGCGCAGGATGCCGTTGAACAGGCGCGTCACGGCCGCAACTGTTCGTTGCGGGAGGTGCCGGAGCGCCATGTTCGATATGCAATCCTGGCCCGGTGCTTTTCTCGGCTTGGTGCGCTGGATCATCCGCTGCACTTGGCCGGGCGTGAAAACCACAGGGTCCTGCCCAGCCGGGCCCATCGGTGCTGCGAAGTAGGCTCGAAGGTGTTGCTCGACTGCTGCGACGTGCTCCACGTCGTCGGTGGGGTTCGGGACGAATGCCCCCTCGAGGCACTCGGCGAAGACTTCAGCTCGGTCTTGCGCTTTGAATCTTGGGAGGCCGTCGCTGCCCAGCAGCGGCCGCACAGGATGGGGCTCGGTCGACAGCTGCCGGCATAGGCGATGAACGGAGGGGGTATCATCGCCCACGGACTCGATGTGGCGCTCCCAAGACACCTCGGCGTTGGCATCCAGCTCCGCCGTCACTTTCGCCGTCAGAGCGTTGAGGCGCGTCTTGAGCTGAGGGCAGCGAGAGCGCTGCCATTGCTTCCGGAGGCGACGCTTTTCGCGAATGAGGTCCAGGATCCGAGCGGGCAGTGGAGTAGATTTCCCTCCGCTCGGAACTGTGCGCGAGGATGAGTCGAGCGCGCTCCGGATGCAGGCGGTCAGCTCAGACGTCAGGCACTCAACGTCCTCCGGCGCAACGACGGGGCGTGACGGGGTTTCCTCCGCGAGGGTGGCGGCGAAAGAGGCCCAGTTGTAGAGTCGGCGTGGCGCTGGCAGCGCGACCCTGGTCGGTAAGTCGTCAAGGACGAGAAGGACCGGCCGGTGGTCCGAGGGGAGGTCTGCGAGTACCTCCTGGCGAGGCGGCGTCCAGAGTCCCTTGTAGACGACGACGTCGAGTACGTCCCCCGAGCCGTCCCAGTGGTAATGGGTGGGCTCGTCTGGACCCACGACGTCGTAGTGGGACATCACGGAGTCGGCGAAGAGGCGTCGTCCCTGGGCGTTGGTGGCCGATGAGTTCCACGCGGTGTGCTTGGCGTTGAGGTCGCCGGCGACGATGGTCGGTGATGGCGACTCCAGCAGCCCCCGCAGGTCTCTGAAGTCGAAGGCAGCGTCAGGGGGCTTGTAGGCGGCGTAGAGTCGCATCACTGTGCCGGCGACTTGTACCTCGATTCCGAGAGCGTACATTGACGCAAGCTCCCGGAACTCGATCGGCTGGTGGACGACCTTCCTCTTCACGATCACCGCCAGTCCTCGGAAAGCGCGGTGTTCGGACCTCTCGTCCTTGCGGTAGACGACGTAGTTGGGGATGGTGAGTTTATCACCCTCCCCAAGCCAGGTCTCGCTGAGTAGCGCCACGTCGACGTCCTGCTCCCGGAGGAAGAACCGGAGCAGCAGCTTCTTCCTGCGCAGCGACTGGGCATTCCAATGCACCACCCTCAGAGGCCTAGCGAAGGCTGCGGGCAATCGCCGGGCTTGGGGTGACGGGGATATGCGTGGGCCCCGTCTGCAGCGCCGCAAGGACCTCCATGAGGGCACTGACAGCACGCGTCAGTGCCTCGTGAGAGGTTGGGAGTCCTGCGGCAGCTGCAGGAGCTGCGGTGGCGTCTGCTGGAGCCGCTGGCGCAGTGTCCGCCGCTCCATCCGGTCCAGCGGGCTTCTTTTTCTTCTTCCCGCCCCTCTTCCTGCGTGGCTTAGTGGCCGCGGGAGTGGAGCGGGGTGTGGGCGGGTTGGCCGGCGCCATGAGGTTGCCAGGCGCCGACTCCTGCACTGCTGGCTGCTGCTGGGCCGGGGCGGTCCTCCTCCGGCCTCCCTGGCCTGTGATGGCCACGGTGCCGGCCTTGGTGTTCCGCGCCTCCTTGCGGAACACCGGGCAGGAGGAGTTGTTGGCGGCGTGTGGTCCCCCGCAGTTCGCGCACGTCGCTGGCTCCTCCCTTGGGCGTGGGCAGTTCCGGGCGTGGTGGTCCTCCCCGCAACGCACGCATTTCTGCGGGCGGTGGCAGTGCTGGGAGGAGTGCCGGAACTGCTGGCACCGGTGGCATTGCGCTGGCCCCTGCTTGCCGCGCCACGCCTCGATTTTCACTCCCGGCATGTAAAGGAGCTCATTGAGCTCGTACAGTGCCGGGAGTAAGTTAGGCGTTCGGCGGAGCGATGCGAAGAAGATGCATCCGGGGTGTCCCGCACGCGGCCGGATGCTCGTCACATGCTCCGCCTCGAAGCCGTGCTCGGCGAGGGCGGCGATGATGTCCGCCGGCGCAGTGTCCGCCGGAAGTCCTCGGATCGCCACCTTAGCGCTCCGCTCGGCTGGTAGGGAGTAGGAGAACCACGACACGTGGTCCTCCCTCTCCAGCTTAGTGAGGTACCGCTGAACGGTGCGGTACTCGTCGTCCTCCGTCGGGGTGAAGCGCACGCCGTTCCCGTACGGGCGTGCGTTCGGTGGGCGGCCTAGATCCGCCGCGATGTTCCTGAAGTGGAACGCCCAGTTGGGTAGGCGCTCCACCACCAGGGGCGGATATTTCGGCCGCTTGGGCAGCGCCGTTTTGGGAGCGGCGGTGGCGGCGGCGGGGACGACGGGCACGCGTTCAGCGGCACTGTCGTCGGCGGTGGCAGTCGCGGCGGCGGCGGCGACTGGGCCGGCGGGCAATGCAGGGGCAGGGCGGGCCGTTGCCGCGGCCGGGCGAGCCGGTCCGGCGGCAGGGCGGGCGGGCGCCGCGGCAGGGCGGGCGGGCGCCGCCGCAGGGCGGGCGGGCGCCGCGGCAGGGCGGGCGGGCGCCGCGGCAGGGCGGGCGGGCGCCGCGGCAGGGCGGGCGGGCGCCGCGGCAGGGCGGGCGGGCGCAGCGGCAGGGCGGGCGGGCGCAGCGGCAGGGCGGGCGGGCACCGCGGCAGGGCGCGCAGCGGTCGGTCGGGCGGTTGCCGCCGCAGGGCGGGCGACAGCACCCGCGAAGGACGACGACGCCGGCGGGATCTCAGGCGGCGACGGGGTCTTAATGAACGTCGGCCGTGGGAGACGCATCGGGCTGGGCGGCGGCGACGTCAGTCCGCGAGGGCGGATTGGGGGCCGGGGGTCGGACGGGGCAGTGTCCGTGTTCATCTCAGTCGCCGCCCGGGGCGACGACTGGGCCTGCTCAGGCAGCAAGCCCAGCGCCTGCATCACCTCAAAGGAGAGGTCCCTGGGTGGCGGTGTCGGCGAACGGGGGGCGGAACCCCGGGAAGGACTCCCGTGGGCGCGGGCATGGTGCGGAGACGGCGCGCGGGTGTTGGGCGCGCTGCCTCCTGGCGGGGACTCCCGCAGGCCGCGGCTAGTTGGAGTCGGTGGTGGTGGGGTTAGAGGGCGGCGGATCGGGGCGCAGTGGCGCTTCGCTTCCTCTTCGGCGGCGTCCGGACTTCTCTGGCGGCGGCGGCGGTGTGAGGCGGGCTGGTGTTGACCAGTCGCGCCGCAGAGGCGCTCGTGGTCTCCGTCAGCAGCGCCCCACTTTAAGTAGGCCGCGTCCAGCTTGAGGTAGGCCTCCATCCAGGAGAGGAGGCCGTCGGAGAGCAGGCCATCGGCACGCAGGCGCCGAGTCCTCAGGACGTTGGCTCGGTACGTGGCGTGCAGCGCTCCCAGGCGGCCTCCCTCTTGGTGGGGGCCCACGTTCTCTTCGCCCGCGGCCCTCGGGGGCGCGGGCTTGTCATCCGCTGCCGCCCGCGGGGGGGCAGCGGACACGCGACGTTGGCCGCCATGACGGCCGGGCTCGGCGGCCATGGCGGGCGGCTCGCTGGGGACGGGCTTGGCGCGACCGAGGTCGGCTGGCTCCCCCCGCACGTCTTTCCCCGGTGATTTCCGCTTGTGGAAGGCCGGGGTCCAACGCACGGAGAAGAGTTTTACCAACCTGGCGGCTCTTCGAGGTGTGGCGATCCCCGCCGCGGCGCTAGTCGGCGCGGGCCGATTTGCGCAGCCTTTTTTTCTCAGAAAGAGGCAACGAAAATTCGTGGGAGGGCAAGTCGCGCGCGTCCGTCCTCAACCGTAAACAAACAAAACCGTTAGAACTCAAGAGGTGGTGGTCAACCGTACAATAGTTACCGTATGGCCGTCCCCAACAGCACTCCGTATTTATAGGCTAGGCCGCCCCGCCCCCCGATGACATCATCTAACCGTCAAACCGGTGACCGTTAAACCGTCAACCGCCTAACGGTCATTATTGTTTTGTGCAAAAATAGCGATTATTGGGGAAATAGAGGAGCTGCCCACCTGTTTATTTAGCATTGTAAATGACCTATCCTTAGATCATTTGGAAATTTCCAGCTGCTCAAGTATAGATAGTCCCCTTACTGCAGGTGTGTAAAATTTCCAAATTATGGTTATTATTAAGTACATGGCCCGTATTAACTAACCGCATGGTGCTTGTGGGATTTTTGCGGAATTTAGCAAAGTAATTTTCACATTTTAATGCTATTATGGATTTCCGCAAAGTAACGCTTGATTCCATACAATATAGGTATGTGATTATATCTGCAAGAAATGTTTATAAAATATTTTTGTGGTTACCTTTGTATTAGAAAGAAAGAAGATATTTATTTAAATTGTCGCAGAAACCCAAAGTTAACACAAAGGTACACGAACAAAGTACACGAACGTCAACAAAACAAAAATAAAAACAAAACAAGAAGAGAAGAGAACATGTGAGGCAAATAGAAACTTCCTATTGCGGGATACAAAACTTTGCTTTCTCAGTTTTGATTCAAACTATGGCTTTCCTTTCTTCAGTTAAAAGCATTTCACGACGACTTTGTGTTGAATTTCCATGAAAAATCCAAAAATAAGCAGCACTTATAAAACAAAACAAACATTGTCGGGGCAAATCTCAGTGGCGCCATCTGTAAATAGTTTCGTTTTGCCATTCCCATTGACAGATGGATAAATAAAGAACCACTATTGCATAGCCAGATTCGACAATATCATTGCGCGTGCAATTAACTGGCAGATTCACATTTTTGAACACATTTCAGATTCATATTTTCCGATTACTATCGTTTGTGTGTTCTGCTCCCGCTGTAGGCTGCCGTGTTTTGTACAAAAATAGCGTCAGATCCGGTATTTATGATATTATTTTCATCATCATCATCAGCCATTTGACGCCCACTGCAGGACACAGGCCTCCCTCGTGGTTTTCATAACCATGAGGGGTTGCGCCATAATCGCCACGCTCGGCAGGCGGGTTGGCGATCGCAGGATGCGGTTGGAATCTCAGGAAGGCGCTGCTGCCCGTCTCCTGGTAATTGATTTCCTTTGTCGCCTTCTACGACATCCACGAAAGGAAATGGAGTGATGCTATTCTTAATCCGGCGCCACACGGAATTACCAAATTATTTTGTATTACCAGTCTTAATAGTAGTAGTGGCAACCTCGGGTGTCTGCCTACCCCTCGGGGATACAAGGGTGAGTTTTTGTATCTGTGTGCACCAATATTAGCATTTGATAAACCTTAACATTTTTATACCTAAGTCCGTAACGCAGGTCACTAAGTAAACACGTGTAAAGCTTGATGTGCTATCCACTTGAAGTAAAAGCATACTAATATTCTGCAACTAAGAGTGTGAATCTGCACATCAGACTATAACGAAAATGCTGACATTTGTATGTACAGCAAGTGCCCAGCCCTCAAAGGCTGTGCGTGTCTTTAGTTCAAATCTATCTTCAGTATAGCTGAAAAGGGTCTCATATAGACTTAAACTTAGGTAGAATAAACTATCTTCACTTGAAAAGAAAAATATCTAGCCGAAGCTGGATAAAACTGGGGTGACGTCTTGCATTCTAAAACCCGTGATATGCGTGCTAGTAGAAAAGCATGCAGGTAAATAAGCTACCGAGATTCTGCCCGTAGCTCTCGTGCCAGTAGAAGGCATGCCATAAACGCAATCAGTTGTATTTTTATTACTATTTATATTGATATAGTTTTATTTTGAGAGAGACTATTTTGAGAGAGACTCGCGTGCCAGCTAAAAGTACGCGAAATCTGTGAGTAGATATTCTGTCAAAACTTTTCAGTATATTGTGTTTTGTGATAGTTTTGGTTTGACCAACAGTTAATGACTCGGGGGGGTGGGGGTGACACACTGTTAGAGTTCTATATTCCCGATAGAGGCATACTTATATGCCTGTATCCCGGACCGGTAGGCATATACCAGAGTTTGGCACTTCCTACGGTCCAGACCAATCTCTGTCACCTCTTGCTCTTTTACTTACACGTCACTAGCACCGTATGAACTATTTTAGGAATTAGCATACAGTAGAAAACCCGAACTGGTCATCTGTGGCTAATGTCTCTCTAAATAAATAAAGGTTTATAAATAAAAAAATAATATTCTTACTTGATTTTTCAAATGGGTGAGTCTGGAATTGGGCTAATGATAAAGTTTTAGTTCGAAAATGTAATAATTACCTATTTAAAAGGCTGTTTTGTAGTTTGGTGGTAATGTCCTCTTTATTTTTTTATATAATGCTTGTCTCATTACTCTTAATTATGAGGACCACCTTAATTCGTTTTTCTATGTATTTTAATGTACGTGTATACTTTGGGTATCTAGCTTAAAACTAGTATGCTCCAATCTTGTTATTTTAAGATTGTTACCTGTTTTACATGCCTAATAAACAAAAACAAAACGCGTGACTCGCGCCATTGTACTACCCGGGCAGCACAAGTAGTACGAAGACGCTGATCGAGCGTTTTAAATGTCAAAAGTAGCGACTTTACAGTATATTAAGTGTAAAATTCTGACATTTTAGCGCCACGCAACGCGTGACTCGTGCCGCCGTACTACCCGTGCTGGCATACCACCTACTGGTATGTATAACATGACCATAACTGTAAAGACATAGATTGATTAGCTCGCAGGTAGTGGAAAAAACTTGTGCTCTCAAATGGCACTTTATGCTAGCTCGGTAGATAGAAGGCAAATTTTGCTGAGTTGAAAGGAGGCTCTGGTGATCTCGTTCTTAGTCAAGGTTCACGAGTAAAACGCGAGGGCTATACGTTTATGGTAATTTTACCTAATAAATGATCGCCATTAGACCCGTTTTGTGTAACAATGTATAATTTAATGAAATAATATTTTCACTTCTCATGCTCTAAAAGTTCGTCTTTATGTCGTGCGTAGGCGACATAAAGTTGCTTTTTATGCTCTAGAGCATAAAGTAAAATCTTCGTCGAAGACCAAGGCAATCGCTGCAACAGCCACACGAACATCTTTAACTTCATACAACAACCTCTTTATTTTATTTCGTTTCGTATAAAACGCGACCAACTAGATTGCAGGGCCAATCAGGTTGGTCGCGCTTTATTGAAGCTGCGCTCTCATTGGTTAAATTTTAATGGCGGCAAAACCACTGTGATTATACACGTACGCGTGAATTTAATTTAATAAATTTGTTGTTTGATTAATTGCATTAGTGAAGATAAAGATGTTGCTGTTTCATTTCCTCGCAATCGAAGTGAAAAGTAGAGTGTACAACTCGTCCATAAAACCCATTTTACACTCGACTTTATATCTATCCTCGCTCGCAAGCTCGCTCGGATGGATAAACGTCTCGAGTAAAATGGTGCGTTTTATGCACTTGTTGTACAATCTACTATTTCACACCTCCTGCTCGACAATGCCTTATTACGTACCGTCAAATATCATCGTAAAGCATGGCCTTGTCTCTCGAGGGCAATAATAATGAAGAATTTCCCTAGGGAATAAAGTGATTTGAATTTAGAATGTCAAAATTCGCATGAAAACTATGGAGAAGCCCCGCATTGCAATTTGAAATTCGAATTGTTGTTCGAAACTCACCTCTTTTTTTTCTTTTTTTTCTGAAATACTGTGTCCTGTGACCGCGCGAAACACCAACAAAAAAAATAAAAAAAGGCGCGAATTGCAAATACGAATTTAAAAGTTATATTCAATTTAAGTTGCTAAGCCGTAAAAGAGTGTGGACTTTATATTTAATTTCAGGTTTTAATACATATTTTCAACTTATGCAGCCCTGTCTTTTTATTGTCTCCCAGATGGTGTGAAAAGTAGAGTATTCACCTCTGGAATAAAACATGTCTTAGTCTCGGGCGGTATGAACCCCTCGCTTCACTCAGGACTCTACATAACTCCCTCGCTTCGCTCAGGAGTTAAAATTTAACTCCCTCGCTGCGCTCGCGAGTTAACTCGGAGTCCTTCGCTCCGCTCAGGGTTCAATATGCCGCCCATGACATAATACATGGTTTTATTCCCTTAGTACATAATCTACTATTTATTTCATTTAGTCTTCTTCGTTTTATATTTTTTTGAATACTATCGAAGTCAAGAAATTGATATATTTAGGCCTTGATGTTTCTTGAATTTGATTGATGTCAATGAATGAATGATGGATGAATAACCTAGTACAAGTGAGATTATTGCTCTCCATAGTTTAACAATGTTTATCAACCGTTTGTTAACATGCATTGTTAAATACATTAATTGTTAAATCTTCAGTCTCCCTGCTTCATACTGTGATTCGTGGAAGGGTGCCGAATTATCAAAAACTCAAATAAAATTATATTCGGGGTAATATTCCCGTTTCTTTCACAAGAAAGCACAAGTTAAATGTGTTTTCAATTAGAATCAGGTTTTTTTACTTGTAAATATATAATTAGAAATTATACTTATTAGTTTATAGATTAGTTTTATATACTGTTACTTAAGTTCTAACTATATTATTTTTGTGCAACAGTAGAGAACGATGACTTAGAATCAAACATTTTATTTCTTATTTCAAAACCAGTCGAATTGCTTGCCCCGATCTCCCACCCGTATCATGGTCTGATTATTACCCGTCCGTATACCCGAACAGGGTTCCTTAGTTGACATCGCGAAGGTATAATGGAGCCAATCTGTTGTGTCTGCCATCGGAGGACGGGCGTGAAACGTGCGCCGAATACCGATGCGTAGGGTTTAAATGGATCGTTCGCTTTGGAGGTGTTGGCGTGGGTAGCTGAAATTTTCGTATTTGGCGTCGACCATTAATCGGACAATTTATGTAAAGAAACAAAAACCATTGGCGTAAAATGGAATGTACTTTTTAGGAATACCCGAAGGGACCCAACCGACTCTTTCTGTCTGACGTCTGTCTTACCAAGTCAGTGTAAAAAAGTGTGGTTGTTATTATTATGGTGGATGGCAATGCAACTTACAATAAGAACAGTCTACTGTTATCAAAATATTTATAATATGTCACTTTGCCAAAAGATGTAAAAAAAAAACAACGGACAGAGTTGACAGTAGATTGAAGTACAGTCGACATCAACCTTAACCTCCTCAGTCCTGACCTTGAAAATAACAATTGAAAACCACACGTGCACTCTACTCAATTACGTTACGGGCGACTTTGATACAAAAATGTAAACTTTGACCTGCTGTCGACTGTACGAGCAATGCCGGTTTCACATTGGACGATAAATGAACCTATACGCACGACATCTTTGGGCTAGTATTCATGTAATGATCACACAACGTTGGTCCAACGGCATCAGTAAATTTATGAATGTACCAGTGCAGTGAGACCAGGTTCCAACAGTTATATATAGTAACAAGACTTGGATATGGCAAAAGAATGAAGAAAGTAGGATTAATGCAGTAGAAATGAGGTCCTTGAGGAATATACATGGTGGCAAGACAAAAAATACCCGAAACCGGCGTGCGTGCATGCAACGACTAATGAATGTTGAGGAAGCGAAAGTGATCTGTCAGGATTGTAGCAAGTGGCAGTCCCTGGTAGAGACCCACCCCTCTGGGATACAGGCAGTTTATGTTATGTTACATGGTGTTACTTTGAATGACAGCATCCGCAATAGTTTGATTAGAGAACGTTGTGGACTGAAAGAGGATGTAGTGAATAGAACTGAAAAAGGAATGTTGTTACTGACGTAATACCAGCGCTGGAGTAGCTCGCTTCTCCAGCACATGCTGAGTCAGTACCATTTTGCATTTGCCGCACCCACAGCAATATTATGTCGTACGTATTTGATGCAGGTACATACCGTACCTTGCATCCTTGTACTTTATGTTATGTATGTTTGATTTGTTATGTTTGTCTCTTTGTTTTGTTTCACCTACCCACTGTACTCTTTTTATGCTGTTTTGTTTATGTCCGTTTTAGTGTGTGTGTTCAAGTGCAAATAAATGATTTATCTATCTATCTATCATCTATCTTTGGTTGAAGAAAGAAAGGTCGACGAAAGAAACATACCAAGCCAATGTGGGCGGAAGGACCGGTAAAGGGCGTCCCAAGCAGACATACTTCGACCTAACAGGTCGGATGTTAGCAAAGAGCAAGATAAAAGGTACCCGAAACCGGCGTGCGTGCATGCAACGACTAATGAATGTTGACGAAGCGAAAGAGGTCTGTCAGGATCGCGACAAGTGGCAAACATGCGTCATGTAAATTTGTAAAGTAATGAAACTACCAGACTGACGATCTAGTGCAGTCACGGTCATCGTCTAATGTAAAACATTCCGAGCTGAGGCTCACAGCAGCCATATGTGCTCGGCACACGTCAGCCATATCTCGCCGGTGTTGGTCCTCAGTTTCAGCTTGCTTTCTGAACTCACTTTGTCATTGCACAATTTACTAATGAACAGCGTTCGCAAACTTCCTTTTCTTTCATGACTTCCGACTGCTTCAACACAATGCTTTACTGTCTATATCTGTTGTGTTGCGAAGACATCTGCAACCTTAGGGCCCCGATTCTGTTATTGCATTTCCACTGTGATTGTTTATGGCAGAAGTTCTTTCAAGCCAATGAAGGTACTAATATTGGGCCTAGCGCATATAATAATATTTTATCTTTGAAACAATATAGTATTATTATAAGTATTTTTGTGGAATGAATGACAGATTTGCGGACAAGTCTCGTGACGTGTTTTTTTCATTTCAGTGACGCTCTCACGTGATCGCACAAAGACTTGAAGCGGCAATTGAATGAAATCGATGCGTGCATGCGATTGACGCAGCAATCATGCATACATTATGTAATCGCACGGTATCCCGGAGAAACTTGAAACTTGCCACGATCCTGACAAATCTCTTTCGCTTCATCAACAATCATTAGTTTCTGCATGCACGCACACTGGTTTCAGGCACTTGTACTACTTATAGCAAATGTACTACAATACATTAAGAGAATCTAGTCCCACTTTCTCTAGCTACGTTACCTTTAGTAAGTTAAGTTACGCAGGTGAAGATCACATAATTTAGTATTATGGACCACATCACGTGTCATGCCTGAGTCTTAGGCATTACCTGTGATGTGGTCCACAAGCACAATTACAGCTATTGTTCTTGTTGACCATATCACATGTTATGCTTAGAGTTTTACGCACTACGGTTGATGTGGTCCACAAGCACGGCCACAGCTATTGTTGTTGTGGACCACATCACGTGTCACGTCTAGAATTTTACGCACGACGTGTGATGTGGGCCACAGGCACGACCACAGCTATTGTTCTTGTGGACCACATCACGTGTCACGCCTAGAGTTTCACGCACGACGTGTGATGTGGTGCACAAACACGACCACTATGGTTCTCGTAGATCACAGCACACATCGTGCAAAGAGTTTTAAGCACTAACATGTGATTATGGCAAAACCCCTCATGGTTATGAAAACCACGGAGGAGGCCTATGTCCTGCAGTGGGCGTCAAATGGCTGATGATGATGATGTGATGTGGGCTGGCTGTTCGGGGGAACAAGCTGATTCGCAGGTTCGCACGTTGTACTAGAGAAGTAAAGATAACGCTTTTTAAGGCTTACTGTCAATCTTTTTAGACGTGCAGCCTGTGGGCCGGCTGTACTCAGAGGGCGCTCAGCGCTCTCCGCGTACAGTATAACAATGTGTTTAGGATGCTGTTGGGGCTGCCTCGGTACTGCAGTGCCTCGGGCATGTTCGCGGAGGCCCGCACGGACGGCTTTCATGCCATAATGCGGAAGCGTGCGGCTTCCCTGCAAGGCCGCGTCCGAGGCAGTGCCAGCAGCCTCCTGCAGGTATTGGCGGACAGGCCGTACTGTCCAATGTGGAGACATTTGGATAACTTACATCTTCTAAAAAAAATAAATGTAAATAAGTTTTTTAAAGTAAGTAATTTTTAAACCTACTAACATAGTTTGTACTTCAAGTTTA
This sequence comes from Yponomeuta malinellus, assembly GCA_947308005.1. Lineage (NCBI taxonomy): Eukaryota > Metazoa > Arthropoda > Insecta > Lepidoptera > Yponomeutidae > Yponomeuta > Yponomeuta malinellus. The sequence continues at coordinate 3,102,530 of OX371007.1, read as the reverse complement.
GTTTTAGTATTTAAGGCAGTAGCAAGTAAACAACACTATGGATCTCTGTTCTATCCGAAATAAATATTTATTATTATTATTAAAAACGATCACGGCTATTGTTCTTGTGAACCACATTACGCATCGTGCCTAGAGTTTTTGGCACGATACGTGATGTGGTGTAGAAGAACAATAGCTGTAATCATCTTACCAATGTCATTAGTACAATTTGTTAGGCTTACAGTATTGTTGGCAGTGGGTGGCGAGCTGTTTCGCTAGTTGATATTAACGTGCCGATTTATTTTTCTTACAGCAAACTCTTTGCTTTAGGTTAACGTGGTACTTAGGCTTTCTGTGTAGGCAATAGAATAGCAACAATCATCCATTACTAGGTAGTCTGTTTTTTGTGACAAGGAAAAGTTTAAAAACTGTAACGCGACTGCGGAAAAAGTTCTCTTTACGAGATTTATATTCAAAACTGCTCATAGATGATGCCGGTAATATTCATAAGCAGTAAAATATATTAAACCTCTCTATTGGTCACTTGATATACTAAAATCGTACTATTCATATTTATGAGCTCAGAATGTTTTCCTCTTTCATTTTCTATCCGTCTTCAAACAACAAAGAAAAAATATATCATCATCATCATCATCAGCCATTTTTACGCCCACTGCAGAACATAGGCCTCCCTCATGGTTTTCCCTAACCATAAAGGGTTTTGCCATAAGCGCCACGCTTGGCAGGCGGGTTGGCAATCGCAGTATGCGGTTGGAATCTCAGGAAGACGCCGCTGCCCGTCTCCTGGTATTTTATTTCCGTAGTCGCCTTCGACATCCACGGAATGAAATGTAGTGACGCTATTCTTAATCCGGCACCACGCGATTGAAAAAAATTGTACTTAGGTATAAATATAAGGCACGTTTAGGCATTTTATTTAGCGCGTCTTAAAAAGTTCGAACGTGAGCCTTCAATAGGAGTCGAAATAAATTCAATAAGATATCAAGCCACAATCATGTCCCCTTATTCGTCTTATTTCACGGAACCACATTTCAGTGACCTCTGACTGCAACAAAATAGTGAACCGAAGCAGGCGACTGCTAAGTTTGTAAAGTAGTTATTTCACTTTAGTCAATTTTCGCAGTGAAGGGACGAAATACACAACGTGTTTGGATTTTGGCACAAATAGCATGAAACTTAGTTTGCGCTATCTATTCAATAAAGACGAGCGATATTTTTTTCTAAAGAATCTAGGGAGCAAAAAAATGAAACATAATGAACCACTGTCATCGTGTGATCATATATCTCTGTCTAATAATCAGCCTTCAGAGCTCACTGTTGGGACCATCCGGTCCTTTGTAGTATCGTCCAGTATTTTCCAGCCGCTTTCACAATGTCGTCGGCCCACCGGGCTGGTGGTCTGCCCACCTTAGTCCACCGGCCGGCTTATTGCCTAACCAAATGCCCCGCCCAATTCCATTTTAGCTTTATCATTCGCGACGTCTTCGACGTTGCTTTGTTGAAGAATATCGACGTTTCGCACACGATCAGTAAGTGAGATACCATCATACCGGATGTTAATTTACTCAATCCTAAAACTAAAACTCACGTACATATCATATACATATCATTCCGATGTAAAAACCTAACTGCAAAGTGGGTTGCTCGGGGCTGCAAGTGATGTAAATTGCTTCGGCCAGATGTCGCTGCCTGTACGTAATACAGAGAACTTTGTGAAGAGGCTCGAAATTTCACTGATGCCTGCACTTGCCCATTAGCTCAGTTGGGAGAGCGCTGGCATGGTTAGCCAGAGGTCGCGGGTTCAAGTCCCGGCATGGGTGGAATTTTTAGCCTCTAAATAGGTTTCTAAAACTCACGTACCCACTGTCTGTCTCATTAGGCACATTTTCTTTAAACTAACCAAGAGTCGGAAATCAATGGCTTAGGATTTATTGAGGTATAAAGTTGCACTTTATTTGCATATTTTGCTGAAGTGCTTTTAGTATCACGCACTGAACATTTTGTCCCAAGAAACCTTATCTAGGATTTTTGAAGAAGAAGAAGAAGAAAAACATTTATTTAACACCACTGAGACATATTATATTTAACAATGATTAAAAACAGAAAAACAATTGAACATGAAAAATAAAACAAAAATTATCCCAAAACAAAAAGGGACCCAGGGTATGTCTATGCAGCGGTAAAATGGCTCCGAGCTCAGTATACGCTGCGGTTTTGCCCACAGCACTGATTTTCAGCACGGGCCTTTGGTAAATCACGGAGTTTCAACCGAAACTGAACAAAAAGTGATACTTAAGAAAATATATTAACAAAAATAAAAAATAAATATACCTACATACACTGAAAAATAATTAGTAATAAACTGGATACACTTTAGTACATAGTAGAACATGACCTCGAATTGTAGAGGGGGGAGGACAGCATTAGAAGGAGTAGCATAACCCCTAAGTTTTTTTGCGTTCATTTTAGAAAGATTTTTTTCAACTACCAGACGACCAAACTACCGAAACGGAGGTCTTGGGTTCGATTCCCACTGGAGGTTGCCGTACTTGATTTGTACAAATGGCTCGTTATGAGTGTAATTCCATGTTTGTGATGTCCTTGCCTAGTTACCATTGTTTGGGACCAGGACACGTGATTGTGTTGTGTGAAAGTTATTATCATCCCATCAAAACATAAATGTATATGTCACAATAATGAGGGTTATTAAAACACGAGCGAGATTTTAAAAAACGAGCCTTGGCGAGTTTTTTAATAGCATTCGCGAGTGTTTTAATACCAAGTTATGTGCAGTCTCATACACTACTTTATCTACACTCATAATGAAATTTTTGAAAAAAAATGGCGCAATTTCGACAAAAGTATCTTGACATTGACTTGCACTTTTGGTACCACGAAAATGAAATTAGGTTTTTTATAGAGTCAACTTTTGACATTAAAAAAGAAAAATTTAGGTTTTGTTCCGTGATCACAGCAACACTTTAAAAAAAATAACGGTAACATAAAGTGAAAAATCTGACCTTTAATGTAACTTTATATTACACTTTTTTTTAAATTTTCTTTAAAGTTATGTATTGTTTAAAGCCTGTCAATATGTGTTTACCTTTGAATTCTTAATTTGAAGATTATGATATGAGTGTAGATAAAATACCTTATATCATAATATGCCAGTACTTGCATCCAGCCTCTTCCTGCCACTTAGATGAGGTCATCTGTCTATCTTGTGGCTGGTCGTCCTACGCTGGGCTTGCCGATATGTGGTCTCCATTCGAGAACTTTTCGGCCCCATCGGCCATCAGTTCTGCGTGCTATGTGCCCCGCCCACTGCCACTTCAACTTTCTAATCCGCCGCTTCCAACCGGTCTTTTTGGAAATCCATGGAGGAGGCCTATGTCTAGCAGTGGACTTCTTGTGGCTGAATGATGATAATGATGATGATGTCAGTACTTGCCAAGGACCTTGCCTTCACGAAATTAGCAGTGTCGTGATAGGCACAGAAAGACATAGACGTTTTGATTTCTAGGCAGCATGATCAAAAAGGGTATAGAAAAAAAGAGTTACACATTTTTTACGTATCTATAAGCGAACTTTACTATTATTTGTTGTTGACTAACACACCCACCTTCTAAGTAATTACTTTCCTGGTATATATACAATAAAGCATATTCTATCTATTTTGTAATTAACTCCAATCTTGGTGGATTTGTCGCAAATGCTTACATGTCCAGCATCGAGAACAGAAAGCTACCATTTCCCTTCAAGCCAATATCCAGCTACTTAATTCTCCAGCACAGAGCAACCGATGTGCATTGTAGATTCTTGAATGGCTCCATTCAGATCGCTGATTACCTCATCTGCAACTGGTATTGGAAGACTCGAGAATGCATTCAGTAGGCTGTTATTACACTTTCAAAGAGTAAGAAACTACTTTTGTACTTTCTTAGTATTTCTACGGAGCTGCCTTACTAGTTGATGGATATTATGTTGAAAGCATCTATGCAGATTTTTTCGAAAAAAGTTTTTATTTTTCTAGATGCTTTTCTTGTCACCATTTCTCGAATTATTTTCATTTTGTACACTAGGATAAAAACGTGTTCTTTATTTAAATATCGACCAGGTCTTAGATATAATAGCGCGCTATATCCTGAAGCTATAACCGTAAGGGAGCGCTTTACAGAACCATAGGGTCCACAAGGAGACAGACATATTCGGCAACGTAGTTGACACTTATTTAGCATTGATTTATCATGATCGAGAAAAAATTGTTCGGTACGAGCATAATGGCTATCTTGATTTAAAAATTTCCACTGAGCACCTGAATTAAAATATCGGAAACAAACCTAAAACCGGCATATCAATTCAACTAACCAATCAGAGGCCACATTATGAGCACCACATCCTGACGGAATACTGACGTTTGCGATAGCAAATAGTATGAAATTGGACAGCTAGGCAATTGGAATCGCTCAGGATTTGATGCGCGTAATGTAAGAGCAGACCCATCTTCTGCAAAACGAGACCAAAAACACACCCGCGGCAGTATACCGTATGTGTAAGAACGCAAGCAATTTCACAGACAATTGTCTTGAAGCGCGCCCGTTTCTACATCAGCGGATTGGCTTAAAAGCCTTCTGCCATTTAATATATAGAGCGAAACTGAGCGTCTACTTTAGATTATGGAGACAATCTTCAAATTGATCATAATATGAAGTTGGCAATGCAAACGGATAACGTCGTGGTGGTGTATTAGAAAAAAAATGTTTGGATTTTAATCAGCTGTAAAGTAGGTTGCATTGTTATTATTAATTGCTTATTTTTTTCTTAGAAATCGTATATTGTCTACTTAAACTATAACTTACAGAGAAACAAACATAAATATATGAAGCAATAAATAACAAAATCAAATATCGGTAACTGCCCATAGTGCCCATCGGCCATATTGAAATTTTCATATAGTTATGTTTCTGATAGGGAAATATGGAGTAAGAATTTCCTAGGAAAGAATGCCATTACTTGCCATTTTCTGTATCAAAAACTAGGTTGGAGTAGAATTCATTACAAAAATGTGTCTAAAATGTCCGCGATTTTTTAGTGCCGTTAACATTTGTCAAAAGTTTTCTCATTTTTTTATACCTACAATAATCAAAAATATTAGAATGCGCCGATGAGTGGGATGTTATGGGAATAAGTGCTAGTAAGATAAATACTGTTATTGTTACTATTTTTTTATCTAGTGTTATATGTTTTTAAATCATGGTTAGAAAGTCCTCTTTAAATTTCGATATAGTAACACCGAAATCGTTTGTAAAATTGAAAGTAGACTGTAGACTGCATTAACACAGTAGAATCCTACGCTTCATTCCGTAGCGAATGGGCGCGTCATTATGGTACGTTTGATTAGCTGCTGCGTTAAATGGAGCGAACACAGAAACGGGATTCATAATTTAAAATTTGAAATACAAATTTGACTGTGCAACACGCATAACTTCATCCGGAATGACGCCTGTTTCAGGTGTAACAAGCTCGTGTCCAGTGAAATTATTGCCGTTATATTGTACCCGTTTGTAATTGCAATTTCGTCATTGTGTTTCCACCGTGACGCACGCCTCAATTCGGGCAGTATATTTTTTATTTTGATCTTATTTTATATTTTTTTCTTAAAGCAGAAGTAATTTCTAGAGACTAATTTCATTTTTTCAGCGATTTGTTAAGTTTATTATTATAAATTATTTATTTAAAATATTTGAAAGGGTGACGTCATATTTTTCGAGTGCACACGCCGAAACGTCGCGCAAACTGTCACACTTTGTTTCTGTGATTTGCTGTCACAGACTTTTTTTTCACAGACAAGGAAATGATATGCATATGACAGTTATGACAGCAAGTCCTTTTTTTAAGTAACGTAGTGTTGCCATATGTTATGTTTATTTTAAAATGTGACGTCATCAGAAGGTTAAATGAAGGTTATTGTTTTTTGGCAAAAATAACGCTCATCTTCCTTAATATTTATCTTAAATATAGAAAATATGGTTACTTAGATGTTAATCTCGAAATGGTTTTTGATTCAGCCCTCAAGAAAAAAAATAGTCTTTGCGAATTGTTTTTATCCCTAGAACGTTTGCACTACATACATACTAATTAAATTAACACGAATATAGAAACTACTAGGTCAACTACTTACACACTTTAATAATTATCAACTTTTTCATAGTGAGCAATTCGGTTTCACGCAAGGGCGGTCTACGACGGATGCTGGTGTCACATTAGTTAAACATATATTTAGTGCATGGGAGGATCGGAAGGATGCTATAGGTGTTTTCTGTGACTTGTCGAAGGCATTTGACTGCGTGGACCATAAAACACTTCTCTTAAAATTAAAACACTACGGAGTGAATGGGAGGAGCTTAAAACTTATGAGATCATATTTAGAAGGGAGGGTTCAAAAAGCTGACATAAATAGGACTAAATCATCCGGGTCGGAGGTTAAGATGGGAGTGCCACAGGGATCTATTTTGGGGCCGTTCCTTTTCCTCGTATATGTAAATGATTTGCCGTTCATGGTTCAAAATATGTCAGAGATAGTATTGTTTGCAGATGACACGTCACTTATTTTTAAGATTAAGAGACAAGAAAATGACCTTGCGGGTACAAATAATGCTCTCTCTAAGGTACTATATTGGTTTACTTCTAATAACTTATTATTAAATTCAAAAAAGACAAAATGTATAAAATTTACACTACCAAATGTCAAAATGGTTGACAGCAATGTTATATTGGGGAATGATAAACTAGACCTTGTAGAAGAAACTGTATTTCTGGGTATCACAATTGATTCAAAGCTTCAATGGGGTCCTCATATAGGAAAATTGGCAAATAGGCTCAGTTCTGCAGCATACGCAGTTAAAAGAATCCGGGAACTAACTGATGTCGCAACTGCTAGGCTTGTTTATTTTAGTTACTTCCATAGTATTATGTCCTATGGTATACTACTGTGGGGTCGGGCTGCAGACATTGAGACCATCTTCGTCCTGCAGAAGAGAGCGATCAGATTCATATATAAGCTAGGCAATAGAGATTCGTTAAGAGATTTCTTTAAAGAAACCAACATCCTAACAGTTGCTAGTCAGTATATCTATGAAAATATTATGTATGTTAGGAAAAATATCAGTGACTTTAAAACTGTAGGTAGCCAACACAATGTAAATACTAGAAATAGACATAAACTTTCGTTCCCAAAATTTAGGCTGGCAAAGGTTAATACATCCTTTATGGGGCATTGTATACGTTTCTACAATAAGATCCCTGAGGATATAATAAGCTTGCCAGAAACGCGGTTCAAAAAATGTGTGAAGCGCACTTTGTGCCAAAAAAGCTACTATAACATTAAAGATTATTTATATGACAATGATGTCTGGAATTAAAGCCAGTTCAATGCATGAGTTTTAGAACATTTATATAAATCCTGTAAATTAAGGACTTGAAAAGACTAAGTTTGGAGTTTTTTTGTCCATTTTTTCTCCAAAATGATCTAGATTTTGAAATGGACACCTAGTTTAACTTGTAACGTTCATTAAGTCGCAGTTTCTGTGCTACTTTGAATAAAAAAATTTGATTTTGATTTTGATTTTTGAAACTGAATTCCATTGCCTCTTTACTGTAGCGATTGCAACGCTTAACTATAAATCCGAGGTCGTGGCTTCGATTCCCACTGGAGGCCACTGTTCCTAATTTGTGTGAATGGCCTCAGTCTAGGTGTATTTCCGTGTTCGTGATATCCTTGCCTGATGTCTATGGAACAGGATATCCCAGTTTGGGAGCAGGGCAAGTGAATCGGCAGGGGAAAATCATAAAATAAAACAAATCTTGTTCGTGAGAAAATTATTAGACGCCTTGAGCAATTTTCCTGTAATCCTATCTGTCAGAAGCCTTATCGTAATTGAGACCTTGATTTCCGGGAAACGTGAGCTTCTTTAACGAGTCTAGAAAATACGAAACCATGTCATTTATCCTTTTGATCTTAACAAATCTAACAGTAAATAATATGTTTACGATGACACTCCTCGCAGAACCTATTACTATGAAACTTGGGTTTACCATTGCGGCTGTTTAGCGAAATGTCGTTCACGAGTTTCTTGTAAATTCCAATACTAGTTTGTTAACCTCAAGTAACAGTACAGTCGATAGCACAGCAACTAAAGTTAGTGGAAGAGGCTTAGCTTATTAGAATGCATACATAGATGTAAAGGTTAATGTTGCTGTTGTATATTTTAAGTAATTCACCAAGCTTTTACCTGCGTGATTATGCTATGTCCAAATGGTGAAACAGAAATAGACGAAATATCATCTCTATTGCTTGGACATATTATATTATATGTATGAGACAATTAATAAAAGTTTTTAAATATAAACAATAATACTTTAGAGTCGGTGCCGAGCTGCATGACCAGCACGTACATTTTGGGCGCCGACATTTGTATTCTGTAGTCGTTTTTTATTTTTTATTAAAAAAACACACAAATTTTTTTCAACGATTTGTTATAATATATAGGCAAGGCAAAAGCTGAATAGAATTGAATAAAGCTGGAAAAAGTATGTTGGAAAAGAAAGAGGCAAATTTCCGTCTGAGTATTGCAGGAAATTCCAAATTCCAGGCCTTCCACGAAAATTTGAATTACCTCGGTAGGTATTCAAAAACATTTCTTAGTAAAAACGCACACAGAGCGATATCAAACGTGTTCGTGGACGTAGAGCAAGGATGAAATAACAAGGCATTGATAAAATTTGCCTCTGGTCTAGCTATAACATGCTTGATTACCAAGGCCCCAGTACTGGCCAATTTTGATATACATTTTTAGATGTATTCTTGGTTTTACAAAGTTTTAGAGACGATGGGTTTATTTGCGGCGTAGTGATATATATATAAAGCAATAGTGGTATAAATGTCAGGAGTCATTAAATGGGCGTTATTTTTTTCATGTGAAATCATTTGGAGCTGGTTTAACAATCTAATAGGGGTTAAAGTATGAAATTGCCGTTTTATTGCAATAGGTTCTTTGAATCTTCATGGTTTGAGGTTTTCGAATGAAACTTTTTTCAAATGGTTTCTATGATATTCTTTTTTTAAAAATGTGAAACATTTGAATATCGACTTTCAATTGTTTTTGTTATTCAATTTAGACAAGAAAGATGGATACTGCCAAAATTCGAGTGATTTTTGAATAGGAGTTCCGACGCGGAACTAACGCTGCAGAAACAGCCCGCAATATCAATGCTGCGTTTGGAGAGGGGTCTGCTAATGAACGCACCGTGCGATTTTGGTTTAAACGCTTTCGTGATGGAAATTTTGACTTAAAGAACGAGCCACGAGGAAGACCGCCCACACAGGTGAATAACGATGAATTAAGAGAGATAGTGGAAGCCGACCCTAGTCAAACTACCCAGGAATTAGCGGCATGGTTTAACGTTACTCACTTGCGTCAAATCAATAAAATAAAAAAAAAAACGAAAAATGGGTGCCTCATAATCACTCGAATTTTCGCAGTATCCATCTTTCTTGTCTAAATTGAATAACAAAAATAATTGAAAGTCGATATTCAAATATTTCACATTTTTTAAAAAAGAACATCATAGAAACCATTTGAAAAAAGTTTCATTCGAAAACCTCAAACCATGAAGATTCTATGTCAATTCAAAGAACCTATTGCAATAAAACGGTAATTTCATACTCTAACCCCTAATATTTTAAAGAAAGGGTTTCCCAATTTTTCATTATTTCTATATCACAAAATATATTATGTACAAGAAAGAGATTAATCTCAATTCTATATTTTCTTTTGTCATTGCTCTTTCTGTAACATTTTTTCCGGTATACAATAAAGAATATTCTTATCTTATCTTATCTCTACGCCGAGCCTAGCCAAAGATACATTACGAACCTGGATCTGGATCTGGACTGAAACTAGGTATTATTTATCCAAATCTAACGGAAACTACGTCTCTGATGCACGAAAACATGGAAAAATAAAATCTTTCTCAATGAGCGTCGCTTCTAAAGCTCCATCTCAATTGGAGCTTTTAACACAACAATGTCAAATCTAGCACTAACGAACTCCTTTCGACGCGTCCCAACTTAATATTCTCGGGTTAAAATTATAACGCGCCACGAAAGTACACAGACCAAAGTGAAAATCATTATTTTAACGTCGGAATAGGCTATTTGACAGGGTTTTGAAAACTATCTCAGATTTTTTGTTGGTGTTCATTGAGTGCTCAGAAAATGGTGATTTTAAATTATTTTGTGATTTCTTCTAAAAAATCAAATAAAAATTCAGTTTTAAAATAAGCCGCTAAAATGCTGTCTTGGGCAATGTGGCGTCGCACAGGAATCAGTGACATCACTGGTCAGTAAGGAAACAACGTCGACTCCACAGAACCATACTACTAGGAAGAATGTCGACTTCATAGAAAAGAGAGGGGTACTAAAATTTTCTCTAATGCCATCTAGTGTGTGCCAGAGCGGGAAGTTTTAAATATTAGGGCGCGGAAAAGAAAACAGATGTACTACATAGCTTCCTTCAAAATGTTGAATTTTGGTGATTCTAAACTTGACAGATGCTGAAAGATACTGACCTGCGACGTCATCATAGATTCGGCAAATGGCCGGCCGTTTTCGATGAAATGGCTACAGATGCAAAATTATCAAGTTTCATCATCATCATTCAACCACAAAGTCCACTGCTGGACATGGCCTCCTCCATGGATTTTCAAAAAGACCGGTTGGAAACGGATCATCAAGTTTATCCTGGTTTTTTGGATAAATTACCCATTTTTTTTAGCTAAAATGCCCAAAATCTCATAATATGTATAACTATTGCCCGCGACTTCGTCCGCGTGGACTTTAGTTGATACAATTTCTTCTAAAAAAGTTACGGATACTTTTAGCGCATGTGAAAAAAAATATAACAAAAAAATTTTGTGTTCGTTTACATTATTTCGTATCATCTTTATTTTGGATAGCTTTCGTCGAGTTTTAACTTTTTTTAAACGACTGGCCCTACTGTAACATCCAAAAATACCAAAAATACATTACCAGGCTTATTATAGGAGAGCTCACTCTAGATCAGGCAACTTAAGACTTGCCGTGTGAAAATCAGTCCCTTCTAAGATCAATTCCTGCTATTTGAATCCTTTGGATAATATTTCGGGTGATATAGGATCTAAAATGAACCTTCATAGGAGTTGAACATTTAAAAACTGTGAAATACGTGTTTCATACGAGAATTCTCTCTGTGAGTGCTGTACCGTGCATGTGTCGTCATCCGTCACCAGGTGCACCTGTAATTGGCACAAACTCCATCATTATCATTCAGCCACAAGAAGTCCACTGCTGGACATAGGCCTCCTCCATGGATTTCCAAAAAGACCGGGTGGAAGCGGCCTGCATCCAGCGTCTTCCTGCCACTTGGATGAGGTCATCTGTCCATCTTGTGGCTGGTCGTCCTACGCTGCGCTTGCCGATATGTGGTCTACATTCGAGAACGTTTCGGCCACATCGGCCATTAGTTCTGCGTGCTATGTGCCCCGCCCACTGCCACTTCAACTTACTAATCCGCTGGGCTATGTCGACGACTTTCGTTCGTCTACGGAACACATAATTTCTGATTCTATCTCGTAGAGAAATTCCGAGCAAAGCCCTTTCCATAGCTCGTTGCGTGACCTTGAGCCTTCTTATGAGGCCCATAGTGAGGGAACACGTTTCAGTGCCATAAGTCATCACTGGTAACACACACTGGTTGTATAATTTTGTCTTGAGTGATTGAGGTATATTAGACGAAAAGACTTTTCTAAGTTTCCCGAATGCTGCCCAGCCGAGTAGGATTCGACGATCGCACAAACGCCAGCCCTCCGTTAATTACCTTTAGTTAACCTTTAATGTGTTTGTGCTGTTGGTATGCCTTAATAAATAAAATTAAATAAAAATAAACTCACAAGAAAATCCGACCATAAAAATTTTACAAAAATCCCAGTCAAGTAGCCTCTTATGTCTCTTAGGATGGCTCTTCACAAATCACGCTGAAATCTGGGTGGTTTGAAATTCACGATTATTTAATTAAAATGGCATTTATTTAGACTATTGCGCTTAAGTATAGACGCAAATAAAAAATGGCTTGAGAAATCTTGTTTAAAAACCTTTAGTACCGTCTCGCTGTCTATCAGAACATTGAACCGCGGACCTGCGGCACGCATGCACCGCTGTGGCTGCCCACTAATGGTTCTAATAGTTTCGAGCTAGTGTCGAGATATTTTTTTGAAAGCGCCTTTAGAAAATCTAGCTAGCTTATCCAATGGCTATTGTCAAGGCACGCTCATTTTGCTATGGCTTTCAAACCACCCATAATTCATGTTGTAGACAACTTTAATGACTGACAGTGTGTGAAGAAAGTAAAGGCCTATACTTACACAGAGCACCCGGTATCATTAGCTTACCCAATTCAGGTAAGTTAATTCACGTTGTGGGACCGAGAGTGTGCTAATTGAAATAATTAATTCAAAGTCGTCGCATGTTTTAAAACGGAACTAAAAACGTGGCTTGTCAAGCAAACAATTTATAGTTATGATAGCGGGTTTTAGCTGGTAAGGGACGACCCAGACGTACATACTTCGACCAAATAGGGGATGTATTAGCAAAGGGCAAGATAAAAAGTACCCGAAATCAGGACCGTAGCAAGTGGCAGTCCCTGGTCTCCGCCTACCCCTCTGGGATACAGGCGTGAGTTTATGTTATGTTATGTATGTTAGCTGGTTTAATTAACTCTACCGATTATTTTGTTTTATTTTATAACTACTTACTTTAAATATAGTATGTGTGACAACTATTGATCTAAGATCTAGGACATGCATAAGCAGCCTATATACGCCCCAATGTAGAGCACAGGCCTTCTCTTAGGGAGAGAGTAGGTATGGGCTTAATCACCACGCGTGCCCACCGCGGATTGGCGATTTCAAGCGCTGAGGTATGTGAATAGCTCAGACACTCAGATTTCCCCACGATGTTTTCCTTCACAGTTAGCGAGTGGTATTGCTGCTTTAACTTTATAAATGTACATAATTTATGAAACAAAGTCATAGGTGCCCGCACTCGGAATCGAACCTGGGTCTCTCGCTTCCGAGTCCAATGTTGTACCCACTAGGCTACCACGACTTGTCAAGGAGAATCTATCCGCAAAATCTAGGACATTTTTTTGGAATTCATAATTAAATAATTTTATTTAATTAACGATTGAGCGCTATAATAATATTTTTCTTTATTGTGATTATTATCTACAAATTACGTAATTTATTAACTGACGTGTAACTTATAATTATGATTAGAGATATAGTGAAAGTGAAAGTGAAAAACATTTATTTCCATTGTAACACAAATGACCATAACACAGACATAAAACAAAGTTATGCAGAGAAACGAGAACATAAAAATAAAAAAATATCTATGTCTATCATGATTCACTATCTCGCATGCGAGAAACAGACGCATATAGCTGCATATTATGCTCAAACAATTGGGAAGAGCGGGATGGCGCGATTTTTTCGTCTGGGAAAGCTACTGGGGCAAATTTGAAAGTTAATTGACAATCTTCTCTCGCGTGACAAAATTTACGTAGTAGTTTTAATTAATAAAATTGTTCATTAATTTAATATTGAATGATACAGAAATTGTGGCGCCGGATTAAGAATAGCGTCACTGCATTTCCTCCTGTGGATGTCCTAGAAGGCGACTAAGGAACTAAATCACCAGGAGACGTGCAGCAGCGTCTTCCTGAGATTCCAAAACATACTGCGATCGCCAACCCGCCTGCCAAGCGTGGCGATTATGGCAAAACCCCTCATGGTCATGAAAACCATGAGGAAGGCCTAACGTGTTTTGAAAAGAATAAATGTGGAGTTTCTTTGTTAGTTTCTTCTCCACATAATCCATTAATTGTGAAACTAACAACTTTGACGTTCATTAAGTAAACATTCTGTTTTTAAAATGAATAAAAATATTTGAATTGAATTGAATTGAATATGTCCTGCAGTGGGCGTTAAATGGCTGATGAATGATGACGATAATACCTACAGAAATTTAAGTTTCAGTACGGTCTAGTCTACCATGTTAGTCGATTACAATTGAGCACAATATAGTCTAAGATTTTTTAACACTGTTGATAATACATTTTGAGGTCTTGACACTATGCTAAGGCATCAGAAGGTTTTGAGTATATTATTATCTTAATTTTTTTTTTATTAGAAGTCTCTGGAGATATTACTTTTAAATTTGGAAATAATATCTCGTGTAATTATATCAACTGTTACACAGTAAGGTTACAAAAGCAAACACTGTTCGTATTGACGAGTGATACTCTCTATTTTTGTATGGATATGGGGATTTTATTACAGCCTGTATATCTCTTACAGAATTCAACTTTGTTCTGGTTGAGTCAGGGCAAGCCCTTGTTCGTTTCTTTAACCTTCTCTAGGAGTCGCATTATTAATTTATTTGATACCGAAAGTATTTTGCTCGAGTCTTCGTAGATATACTCCGTTCCAGACACATAAATATTTACATAGAAACCGAAGATAATGTTCAAATGTAAAAAAAATCTGTCCATCTCTCGAGTAAAAAAATGCATTTTTACCACGATTAAAAAAAAACTACCCTTAATATCAATGCTTACCCCATAGCTGGAAGAAAATACTACCTATATTAAGCTCGAAAATACTACCTTGTAAAAAGTTGTTTTAGTGCAATAAATATATTTTTAATTTAAATTTTAGAGATAAGATGATTTGAATAATTAAACTTTACACTCTTTATGGAAGAAACGCCAAAGACGAAAAAAATGTTAAAGATGTAAAGATGACTGTCGACTACACATCGCCGACAATAGTTATTCAGTACATACATGCGTATATAAGCAGGCTATATACGTCCCGCTGTAGGGCACAGGCCTTCTCTCAGGGAGAGAGTATGGGCTTAATCACCACGCGTGCCCACCGTGCATTCAGTACATACCTTTCTTAAATTAACAATACATCATCATCAGCTATTTGACGCCCACTGCTGGACATAGGCCTCCTTCGTGGTTTTCATAACCATGAGGGGTTGTGCCATAATCGCCACGCTTGGAACGCGGGTTGGCTATCGCTGCCCGTCTCCTGGTAATTTATTTCCTTAGTCGCCTTCTACGAAATCCACGGAACGAAATAGTGTGACGCTATTCTTAATCCGGCGCCACACGGAGGCTGCTCGAACAATACTTAGAACATCCCTATTTTGTTCATTTTACTTTGAACGTACTTACCTATTTTGAAAAAAAAAACGAGAAAGTGTATCTGATATGGAGTATCCATACATATTTGTACCAGAATCGCTTTAATTGTCCCCTGGTGGGTGCGCAAACGAAGTTTACAACTTTATTCGCGACTAGCACGCGCGCTTAACAAAGGCAAGGGAGCACTATTATGTCGAAACAAGTAAAGTTTTATAGGCACTATAATTGTTATACATTCGCGTAAAATGCTTAGTAGGTAGAGTCGTAAAACATAAGTATGTGCATAAAGACAGTTCGAGGGAAGAGGGTCTTAAATTGGATTACGTAAAGTCGGTTTCCAGCACGTGTTTATCATGAGAGATCACGCAAAATAATCAGTTGTCCAAGCGTAAAATATTGGTTTTATTTTGCTACCCCATGTGTTCGAATAATGCCCCTGAAATGAAAAAGTTTTGCACATGGATAACGGATTATTTACTAATATATCAATGCTAATTGGACAGTAAGCTTTTTAATGTATTTTGTTTTCTGGTGTGTACAATCATCATCATCATCATCATCATTCAGCCACAAGAAGTCCACTGCCGGACATAGGCCTCCTCCATGGATTTCCAAAAAGACTGGTTGGAAGCGGCTTGCATCCAGCGTCTTCCCACTACTGCCACGTGTGTACAATGAAGTGTTCTAATCAAATCTAACTCATGTAAAATTGTAGCATACCCTTAAAAAATATATAAGGCCTTGTAACTTACATAATAGAACAGTAATAATTCGAAGAACCAAATCACTTACTGACGGTAGTTCAGACGACAGCTCCTGGTTTACACAATTTTTTTATTTTTTATTTTATTTGTTAGGGGTTACAACAGGGTGAGTTGAGGATAAGGATGAGTTACAGGGTGGTTCTTGTTGTATTGGGAATAAGATCGAATGTCGACAAATTTGGGCCACTGGCGTTTACAATTACACCCCGATTTCTCGTACTCCAACATTTTTTATCTACTGTCAACAGGTGTCAGTTTTTTTGGTGTGTTTTAGGTACTGTATACTGTCAGCTGTTAACAGTAGATTGACAGATTGTTAGCGTTCGAGAAACCTGGGGTACAAGTGACAGGTGGCGTCACGGACATAGTGACAGGTAACAGTAAGTAGTATCTGATTACTTAGCTGTGTCAGTAATTTAATTTGTGCTGGTTGAACTGAAATTCCATAAAACGTATAAATATAATATCATTTCGTTTCATTTCATTACTAGACGATTAAAACTATCACATGGTTGATACGGTTGAATCTGTTACTTTTAATCCTATACAACCAGACTTTCTTTCATCATTTTCCACAGAAATAATCCGCATCGCATTTATCTATTCCAATAAATCACTGCGGCGGCCTAGGGGAAAACTCGCGTCAAATGAATCACGAGTGCAAAAGGTCTTATGTGAGTGTGTTGTAATGGCGTTAAAGTTCCGTAAAAGTGTAATACTATATTGAACCCTTTTTTAAGAAAGAGTTATGTCGGACGTAACCCAGAGAGGAAGGCAGAATCCTGGCCCTAGAGTCTAATTCACACAAAGCGCGGCAATAGTTGTTATTTGCATCTATTTCGTAGCCTACACAGCAATAGGTTCATATCATTCCATTGGTATAACCTGGGCAAATTAAATAGGCATCTCTCGCGAAGAAGATCGAATCCCGCAGGGCGCTGAGTTAAGTTGCACGCATTTTTCCACTGGAACGCGATCGGTTTCTAGACTACCAATAATATCGATGAAACAACCATTACCATTATTATATGACTTTTTTTAAAAACCTATTTAGAGGCTGAAAATTCCACCCATGCCGGGACATGAACCCCTAGAACTATTTTTATGAATTTTTAAAGAGGCTCGAAATTTCACTGATGCCTGCACATGCCCACTAAGCTCAGTTGGGAGAGCGCTGGCACGGTTAGCCAGAGGTCGCGGGTTCAAGTCCCGGCATGGGTGAAACTTTTAGCCTCGAAATAGGTTTTTAAAATTGTCCTCAACACGGGTTAGAGTAACAAAAAGAATATAATAATAATATGACTTTGTCGAACAACAACGCATTTTAGAAACTTCGCTACTTGTCACGATAATGACAGTCACAAACCTTTTAAGTTTAACGCTTCATTAAAATTCATTACTTGCTGCAACACGTACGCCGATTAGAAACCACAATAAAAACGAGTCGAAAACCTCGACACGTGACTTTTATAACCGTGGTACTGCATGGTTTGTTCTCTCCGGTGTCAAGTTTGAGATCTTACGTCTCTAATATCCTAGCCGAACATCGGCTAATAATTTCCTGTAACCCGACACGGTCCCGGAACCAATACAAACACACACAAAAGAAAAATCAATGTAAATAAAACAGTTCAGCCGATTAGAACCATTTTTCTTTGAATTACTAATAAACTAGTGATTTTCAGCTGATAATGTAATTTGTATGATCTATTAAGAAATAATTATTTTATTCAAATTCAAATTTATTTATTTGTGAAACATGCGTGTACATAAAAGTTCTTATAGGTAAATAATGAAGTTTCAGCATGTTTGGCCGTAGAGGCATACAAATATCTACATCTAAAAATAATTCAATATTTACCGCGTTGTTTACAAGATTATTATTTTCTTAAGTTAGAATTGTATAGAAATATGAAAATAAGATAAAAATATAATATATAAATTGATTGCCAATTGATTAAAATGTCAGATTAAAATAATCATTCAAATTTATGACACAGGAATTTAATTTTAAACGAATTGGTTACTAAGAGAATTTATTATGATACAGAATAACTAATTATTAAGTATGGTACGTAAAAAAAAAAATTTTGGGAATAAATAGCTTTATTACTATTATTATTATTATTGATTTTGAATTGCAGGTCTTTCGGTTTCATCTTTTGATTATTTACTCTGTAGTTAGTACTATTTAGTTCAGTATTTCAGCATTGATTTCTTGGATGAATAAATATCATTGCGTGGCGATATACGAAGAAGAATTTATTGGAATTTACGTAATCGCGAACCATAAATTACAATTTTTATCACATCTATTCAAAAAAAGCTAGTTTAGTCCTCATAAACAAGGGTCAAAATAGCTCTTTGATCCCTAGGGATGAAAAGTAATTTGAATTTGGAATGTGGATATTTCTAGTAAAAGTTCCCATCACTAACTGGCTTTTTACGAACAAAAACTTTCGTAAGCACTATACAAGTAAGTAAGTAAGTTTATCTGGTTTAAGTTAATAAGTAACTAACTGGCTGATGATAAGGAAACCGCGCGCGAGCCAAATAAAAGAAAAGTTTGTGGCAAAATAAAAGACGCGCGAAATTGATTCCTCCGCCTTTGTTCGTAATCGTTTACATATTCACATTCTGATTTTAAATATTAAGTTTTTATAAAAAAAATTGTGTATCTTCACGTAGTGAGAATGAAAGTATTCTATTAACTCCAGAGAACATAATATTGCACGCTAAAAATATGGTAGTTACAAACGTTTTACCCTATTCTTATTTACAAGTTACACTTACTTATTTTTTCATAGAGGGTGATAAAAAGTAAAGTGTCCACCTCTGGAGCAACACTATTTTAAGCTCGAGTGGTGTACTGAATCCCTCGCTGCGCTCATGGTTCAAAGAAATTCTCGCCTTAAAAATAATTGTATGCTACCTGCGTAAAACAATCTACTATTAAGTTTATCGTGCTAGTATTGTAGCAGTCGTTTACATCTTTTTTGATCTGAACCGTCAATGTGATACCCGCATGAAAATGTAGTTTTTATTTGTTTCGGACCGATCCACTGATATTTATTTAGGGCGTTTTTGTGGGCTTTTTTGTTTGAACAAGTGTAGCATGTAATTTCTCAGTGAATAGTGTTGACGTAAGTGATTGCATTTTTCCTTTTCTTCCTTATTTGAGCTTTATCCTTAACAGGTTTTTAAATTTTGCTATAAAGATAGGAAAACCTATAAAAAAAATGAGTTAGTAAACAGAATGACAGAGGAGGCCCTCTATTTAAAAATACTAGTTCCTTTGCTGTCATTTTAAAGTAAGTCATGTTTAGGTTTTCGAAGAATGACCCCTCTAATGATATTGTATTCTATTTATTAAATATTTATCTATATGTCTTATGAAACAATTATGTACTGTACAGTTTTAAGGTCTTATTTGTATCTTTATGTACACATTATTATGGATTTCAAAATCTGGAATAAATGCGAAGATACGTTATATTATTATAAATTTTCTTATAAAGTCGTCAGCTTTGCACGCAAGCACTCTACTCAGTTACAATACGGATGACTTTGAAATTAAACGTAAGCACTAACTTCGGGCATACAGTTGAAAAGACCGGTTGGCCGCCTCAGATATCGTTGGAAGGATGAACTTGACAGGTGACAAGTGGCCAAGAACCAGCGTGAGCTTCAAGCAGGCCACTGGAAAGAGACCGCGCAGGATAGAGACAAGTGGCTACTTCTTGTTTCGGAGACCAAAACACACTTCGGGTCGCTGACCATGAGCAAGTAAGTAACTTGAAGCCCTGGTCACACAGAAGGGACGTGGGGCGAGGGCGCGTAAAAGACCCGTCGTCTCGCCAATTCACTTTGGAACAGAAGACGGGACGAAGAAAACACATATGTGTGGGACGCGCCGCGTCTTTTCAGCGCCCTCGCCCCACGTCCCTTCTGTGTGGCCAGGGGCTTGGCCGGACTCGTCCGACAAAATAAAAAATTATTAAACTTTATTTGACTGCACACAAACATTGCACAACAAACAAATACATTAATTGAAAATCAAAATCAGCGCTGAGGGATCACTTCCTCAGCACAACGCTGAGTCAGCTGTCTGTTGTGGCAACTTAGATACACCACAGGCTACATCTATGGTCCTGTTTTATTTATTCGGTTTGTCTGTTGTGTATTTAGTTTTCTTTCTGTTGTTGTGCATATTACGTTACTTATCTGCTTATTTTGTTTCTGTGATGTATCTTGTTGGTATAATAAATGTATTTCTTCTTCTTAAATTAGAAGTAAATGAACCCGGACTTAAGTTAATAAGACCTCTAACGCTTGCATTGTCTCAAACATGGAGCAATAACTTTATACAAGGACTATGTCCAGCATGCATGGGGTTATAACAGACTTAGCCGCTGCAACTAGGAAACTTTGTTAGTTGCACTCCCAAACTAGCTTTTGGCGTAACTTCGAAGGCTGTTTTCGGACTTTAGTCGGTCTATTTCAGTTGGAAGATGTTCGAAGGAATTATACTTGCCGTAAGTAATCATATTTAACAGCACAATCAAGTTTTATCTGTTAACGAAAAACACTTTTTTAATTTAAAAAAAATAACTTAAAGAAGAAGTGCAAAAAAAAAAAGTTGAACGATTTTCTTCTAAATCTCATAACAAATCGTGGCCTTAACGTAGGTACCCCTTTTCTAACAAAACAAAAAAGAATTAAAAAAATTCCACCCATGCCGGGACTTGAATTTTTAGCCTCTAAATAGGTTTTTAAAATTGTCCTCAGCACGGGTTAGTGCAACAAAAAGAATATATAAAAAATAATTAATGAAACCGTACTACCTACATAGTAAATATTGTCACTGCACATAATTATAACACAATATATTATGTGGACGGATGGAGAACCAGATTGTTTTTTTTAAAAGCGGTGGTTTATCGCGTTGTCTCGCTCGATATAGCCCGTGTCCCTCCTTGTCGGAACCCAAAGTTTCTATACAAGTTTGCTCCCTCGAATGGTATTCATGAGATTGCGTTTCTTGTTGACACGGTCGTAGAACTTCCTCATTGGTAATATTTTGAGTTCAACCAATTTAGGCACATCAATGGGACGTATACGGTGGTAGCCTAGTGGGTAGAACATTGGACTTGAAAGCCGGAGACCCAGGTTCGATTCCCAGTGCCGGCATGTACCTATCACTTTTCTTTCTAATGTACATAACATTTGTGAAGTTATAGTAGCAATACCACTCGCTAACTGTGAAGTAAAACATCGTGAGGAAACCTGAGTGTCTGAACTATTCACATAACTCAGCGCCCGAAATCGCCAATCCGCGGTGGGCACGCGTGGTGATTAAGCCCATACTCTCTCTCTGAGAGAAGGCCTGTGCCCTACAGTGGGACGTATATAGACTGCTTATGATGATTAATGGGACGCATACGGGCTGTTTATTCTTCAATAATTTTCAATTCAAAATTCCTAGAAAAAAAGTACTTGAATGGACAAATATTAAGTGATTCATGGATTTTGCATAACAATGTAATAAAAAAAACCTAAGAATCCCATAACGTCACACATAACAAGTATTTTTCTAATACGATAGTATTAAACGTGATTGAAGAATAAAAAAAATAGATAAGAACCGAGTCGAGTTGGATTTGTGCACGAAGGATTTCGTACCATTATCTATACAACATTTGAATAATTTTAGCGTGTATCTGTTGCCGTTATTAATATCGAGTAAAAAACGAAAAAAAAACCACGTTTGTTGTACGCGAGCCCCCCTTAATTATTTATTTTATTCTGTTTTTAGTATTTGTTGTTATAGCGGCAACAGAAATACATCATTTGTGAAAATTTCAACTGTCTAACTATCACGGTTCATGAGATACAGCCTGGTGACAGACGGACGGACGGACAGACGGACAGCGGAGTCTTAGTAATAGGGTCCCTTACCCTTTGGGTACGGAACCTTAAAAAGAGAATCATCATCAACCCATTATGTCCCCACCAAGGGGCACGGGTCTCTTCTCTGAGGAAGGTATAGGCCATACTCCACCACGGGGGCCATGTCCGGATTGGTGGAGGCTTGTAGACTAGTGGCTCGTCTACTGTCAGAAGTTGTCAAGCCGCCCTAAGGCCTCTGACTTGGCTTAACGACTGCCATCTATCGACGGCAGCCGGCACCAACAGCTTAACGTGCCTTGCGAAGCACGGAACCGCTCGGAAAAATGCCACTAGCGTTAGGCGTAGACGGCGACCCATCCATGCACTGAACGCGCCCTGTGTTGCTTAACCTTCGTGATCGTTTAAGATCACTCAGGCAGCCGGGGCTACGAGCGATTCGACTACGAGAAAAAGAGAATGTTAATTACAAATGTTAAGAAAATGTTATCAGAGACAAGCAAATGACGACGCGAGATACGTTCTATACTCACCATAATTTAAGCTCTGCGAATCAGAGCGAAACCTTGTCGGACTCTTCCGAAAAAAAATCAAGTAAGTTAATCCGGAAATAAGCTAATAATGTGTAGTGCTTATGAAAGTCTTACTTTGAAAAATGTTAAGAAAAACAAAAAATTAATGTACATCACTTCTCACAAAATTAGTAATATTCTTCTCTCGCAAAGTTACGCGGCGCTGAATCAGTCCCAAATGAAACAACTTACTTCGATGAGTATTCTATGCGAAGGTAATCAAGCGCACGTGAACTTACGTTAACTTACTTTCGACTTCCTTCCGCTCCTTACAGACTAGAAGAATGCCAAAGAATTTGGCTGCAAACAATTAGTGCGGTTGTTCTTTTTATCTGACTGTCAAAGTAAAAGAGGTTTGTGTTTTTCGTGCGTTTGTATTTAAGTATGTATGTATATATGTACATTTCGTTACATTCAGCTTTGGTTTACATATTATAAACAAACCGTTATTATTGTTACTAACATAATTTTTAAGTCACCATTCTTACTAACGTTACGAGGTAATTACTGCCCAAAATATTTTTTTTTTATTTTTTTTTTATGTTGATAGAAATGGTTAAAATATGGGACTAAATTATGTCTATCAAGTTGTTTGTTCGCTCTGGGCCATCCATTTATTATTCATTAATTATTATTGTTAATTTCTTGACTCTTGTAAGAAAAAATGTTTTCACCCACACCGAAGCTGATTCACCAAAATTAAGTACGTATGTTTCAGTACAAACGCATAGAGGCCGAACGGATGGACCGATTTCGACAAATGTTTTCAAATGTAACAAATGTAACAAATGTTTTCAGGTTTTTTATGTTTTTAGCAAAAATAGAAAAAACTGGTCAAGTGCGAGCTGAACTGCGCACGAAGGATTCCGTACCATTATCTATACAACATTTGAATTTTTCATTAACACAACATAGAAGCGTCGACCTGTTGCCGTTATGAATATCGAGCAAAAAAAATCACGTTTGTTGTATGTGAGCCCCCCTTAAATATTTATTTTATTCTATTTTTAGTATTTGTTATTATAGCGGCAACATAAATACATCATCTGCAAAAATTTCAACTGCCTCGCTATCGCGGTTCATGAGATACAGCCTGGTGACAAACAGATGGACGGGACGGGCGGTCTGACAGCGGAATCTTAGTAATATGGTCCCTTACCCTTTGGGTACGGAACCATAAAGAAGTAGTGGTGGTACAAAGGTGGTTAGTAAAGGTCACCTCATTATATTTTATATGCCGCCTTACATCAGAGGTTGGCAACCAATTCGACTATCTTGCAAGCTCGAAACGTATTCCGGAAAATGAAAAAAAGTCCTCTGCGATAGAAATCTGATAATTGAGATATGCGCTAGAGATGCACAAAGTATTACACCTTCCCCGTGCTGCTTTATGTAGCAGAGGCTTGCCTTTATATTACGCGCACCAAATCCTGAACAATTCCAACCGTCGAACTGTCAAATTAATACGGAATTTGACAGACGATTGAAATCGCTCTGGGTTTGGTGCACATAATTAGGACATTGGACGCTCACTCAAAATGGGTGGCTGACGTTCATCATTTTATTTTCAGCAGTCGGGTCTTTTGTTTTTAAAGTAAGGTTCAACCGAGCGATTGAGTGGTATTGTATGTGATTTTTTTGAAGTAACACGCTCATTATTCTAGTCCCAAATTAGGAAACCCTGTGATACCAGTAACCAGACAAGGACATGACAAATATTAAAATAAATCAGTTCGTCTGAGGCTTCTTATACAAATCAAAGTTCAGCGGTTCCCAGTGAGAATCTAACGTGTTACAACTCTAGAACAATAAGGTAGTCTGCCACTAGACGCTGTTATCTGTTGGCGGGAATCTGTTATTGGCTCTTAATTACCATTTTTTATTCAACATTCAACATTGAACGCAGAACATTGAACTCGGAAACGAGAGACCCAGGTTCGATTCCCAGCGCGGGCAAGTGATAGGTAATCACTTTGTTTTCTAAGTTATGTACATTTGTGACGTTATAGTAGCAATACCACTCGCTAACAGCGAAGGAGAACATCGTGAGGAAACTTGAGTGTCTCAGCTATTCATATACCTCAGCCATCCCTGACCTCAGCGCTTGAAATCGCTAATCCGTGGTAGGCACGCGCTCCCTGAGAAAAGGCCGATGCCCTACAGTGGGACGTTTATAGGCTGCTTATGTATTCAGGATGGTGTAGGTGCTGGGCAAGCCAACTCCATCTAAAAAACAATGTCCCAGGCACTGCAGCGTCCGAGTGGACACTTCACCCATCTAGTGTGAGTGAAGGTACCACTAGAAGCTGTATAAATTATCTCATTACGTAGATGCAAAGGCCAAAATTGGTGATTTGAAAGCTGATGATACTCTAATCTGTATAAATAAATTAACCAAACTACATCTGTACAAAAATTACTTCGTGAAGCGTCCACTTAAGTATAGTTGTGTTTCGTTCTGTTTTGGGATATTTGAAGAGATAGACAGTCAAGGCAGTTAAGTATTCTATCTGTCTATACCACCTTTTCCACGCCACGCCGACTTCACCGGTCCTGTGCTATCTTAGCTAACTATTTATTTAATGAAATTCTCACTTCTGGAACCGGCAGTCAACATAGTAACATAACCGTTAGCCAAAAATCTGAGATATGACAATGATGTCCAGGCTGCTGGCGTGGAGCCAAGTACTCAATGTAATTGTGGGAATATCGATGCGGGATTTAGTTGGCTTAATTTTTTGGCCACTGCATGAAATCGATATATGTTATGGTCTTGGATGTTTACACGTTTGTGATGTCGCTGTTTCTGGTTCGCACGACACAGGATATCCTAGTGTGGGGCCAGAGGCAATGTGTGTGCTTGTATGTAAATATTTATGTTTATGTTATGTTTATGTTATATTCGCAGTTTGGAATGATTCCATACTGCTCGTAAATTAAAGAGAGCTTTGCTTTCGAAGCAAAAGCTTCAATATATTGCTGCACTTATTTAAATAGCGTGGGATAGCGATAAGTAACATTCTTTGGTTTCCATAACGTAGTTTATCTGTGTACCAAACAGACAGACAAATAGTCTGATAGACGGACGGACGAATGGACGGACCGACAGACAGACAGACTAACGGAACCCTAAAAGTGTGTGTGTGCTTGCGGTGACACAATAGAAGAGAAAACTTATCATCAGTGGTATTTGCATCTAATGCAGACGTTTCTTGCAGGTTTTGGAGCATCTACGCTCGTGAAGTCGTGACAAAAATGTCCTTTTCGGGAGAGGACTCCCAATTTTCGCATACAGGACTTACATAAGCGGGAGCCCCTTGGTTGCTCCTTTAAAGCTTTTCCAGCTCGAGTTAAAAACCTGTGGATGTCTCTTTGCGCGTTTACCAGCCAGGTTATGTGATGTGCGCCCCTCAGTGGTATGACACCTCCAATCTTCACGATCTTTCGCTAGCTCTACCCACCGTTTGAAATGCATCGATGAAAACCTATTTTATCCAAGTATCCCAAGCAATAGGTAAATCAATGTCACCAACCGACTGGAGCTGAGCATATCCGATTCCGCGTCACCAAACGTTGATATTGTGTGAGTAATTTTTACTAATTATTCAGAAGGAGAGCGCCTCAAGAAGCTTTCACTTCATCAAATACTAATGGGCATACCTATTTCAAAAATTGCACATTTTCAAGGTCATCATCATCATTCAGCCATAAGAAGTCTACTGCTGGACCTAGGCCTCCTCCATGGATTTGCAAAATAACCGGTTGGAAGCGGCCTGCATCCAGCGTCATGCTGCCACTTGGATGAGGTCATCTGTCCATCTTGTGGCTGGTCGAGCTACGCCGCGCTTGCCAACATTTTCGAGGTAAACTTGTAAAATATCAAGATAGCTAAAATTATGAGCCTTAGCCTCCTACGGGTATTAGCGGACAGGATGGATAGCCACATACAGCGCCACTGGGTGTCCATGCGCGTAATACCGACAAGCAGTGGAGCTGGCTAGAACTGAGCAGTGTCAATATAATTTAATGTAAATTTTTATGTAGGTACATGATATAGACATATAAATGTTATTACTGAAATAGCATAAGTCACCATTGTTACCGTCACTAATGGGCTACGACATGAGCCGTCAAGCAAACATTGTTCACTAGGTGCAATTGTGAAACGAAACGTCATCCGGATAGCCGGACAGTAACTTATAATACGGTTCACGATCCAATTTTATAAAGAATATCACAGAAGGCCACGGAGAAGCTATATTGACTTAATTAATAGAATGTGGATGTCGTGTTATACCAGGAGATAAAGGTACTGGCATGTGACTGTAGCTAGAGAAGGCTGCACCGACTAGCTTCTAAAATAATAACGATGATGGACTAAAGAAAAAAAGAATTGGGCACCTTTTTGTCTCACAAATAGCTTCCTAATTTTTTTATTTTGTGGTCATTGTTATTCGCATTAATTGCATTTTTAAAGTCCGTTATATTGAAGGACACAATAATATTTCCGTGTGGCGTCGGATTAGGAATTGCGTCACTCCATTTCTTTCCGTGGATGTCGTAGAAGGCGAAAAAGGAAATACATTATCAGGAGACGGGCAGCAGCGTCTTCCTGAGATTCCAACCGCATACTGCGATCGCCAACCCGCCTGCCAAGCGTGGCGATTACGCCAAAACCCTTCACGGTTAGGAAAACCATGAAGGAGGCCTGTGTCCTGCAGTGGGCGTCGAGTGGCTGATTATGATGTTGAATAATATTCAGGTGTTATTTTACAAAAAACTTGAATAGAGCTCACATTTAACGCGGTTACGGAGCCCTAACAACGTACTTAAGGCTACTCCTCTTTGTCCATTGGCCATCGCAGTAATTTATAGCCACCATTAGCGAATGCACGCGCCATACTTCTAGCTTAGGTATTTTTCAACCTACTAACTGTGCTACTTGTATGTAGCGAAATAAGAGCGAGAATCGAATGGTGTATAACATTTCATGTACGCTGTACTCAAGGAAATCTGATTACGAGCCAAGAAAATGTTCCGCGTACTTTCAGCTCATATTAATGTCTTGTTAGGTAGAGTGACTGTTCCTTTTATAAATTACAATTTTGTTTGACACATTTCAAAATAACAAAAGGGTTAATTCTTTGAGAGTATGATGCCTATACCTTTCAGAGGGACGTATATCTATAGCTGCTGTGTCTATACCTATTATTTTTATGTTATATTTTCTGAATGCCTCGATGAAAATGTTATATTTTTTGTTATTTTCATTTCAGATTATTATTTTGGTTTATTCAATGATTTTTTTAGTTTAGTAATAGCTGCGCTATCTAGTGACGAGTAGCAAGAATAAACACTAGCAAAGTTAAAAAATAGCTCCATCTAGTGACATTGTCGCGAAATTCTCGCAACATAGATCGGGAACTTCATAAATAAAAATATTCGTCTTCTCTTTATAGGATTTTTCCTAATTTTGTATAGCAATTTGTAAACCTTGTCAAAATTTGACCATTTGTTAAGAAGTTATTGATGAAACATAGAATTGTAGGTACTTTTACATAATTATATACCTACACACGAGCCAAAGACATTACCCTCCTCTTGAGCTCCGCCACAGTCGGGTTATTTTTATAACATTTTATTGTAGTTATGTGGCAGCAGTCACAAATCATAACATAAGCATAATATGCTCGTGTGTCGTGTCGTGTGTGTAAATATATAAAAGTACCTACAATTAATTATGATTAAGCTGTATAGGCATAACCTATATAGCATATAGCCTATATAGGTAGCCTACCTAGGTTATGTTTATGTTATACTTAAATAATAATTTTATTACGAGTATGTCACTTACATGTGAAAAGGTCGTTGGAATTAGTAATAAAGTTCTACAAATGTTTTCTTTGCAAAAGGCTGATAAAAATGGCTTGCAAAAGGCTTTAGGTAACCCACAGTCGTAGATTACCAAATTGGAATTAGATGAAGGAAATAATGTAAGGAAAAATTGAATAAGAAATCGGGTACACGGAAAAATAAGTGTGTAAGTACTTTGGAGGAAAGGATAATCCTGGACTATTCTCTTGTTTGAATGCAGTGCACAGGCCTTCTCTCAAAGAAAGAGTGTGGCCTTAATTAACGCGCAAGCCCACCGCGGGCTGGGACATGTGATTATTTCAGATAGTCAGATTTCTTCACGATGTTTTCCTTAAAAATTCACAAATGTACGTAACTTAGTAAACAAAGTCATTGATAGGTACATACCGGGATTCGAACCCAGGACGACACGCATGTGAGGCATAATTTGTACTTCTACTTAAACCTAATTCCATGTCAAGTTTGCTTTTAACTTTGCTACGTAAATTTTACTTAAAAAGTAAATACTTGTCACGAAATCACTCCCACTGTAATTTTCTAATCCCACTTAAGTCCAGATGTAATAATTCATTTTTATAGGGGTAAATAACTAACCAAGACATATAGAAAGGATGTGGGGCTAGAGCGCGGAAAAGACGCTTCGTCTTTGCAACTCACTAGCCTAGCCACTAGCCGAACTAGCCAGAGGTCGCGGGTTCAAGTCCCGGCATGGGTGGAATTTTTAGCCTCTAAATAGGTTTTCAGTGGTAGAAGTATATATTATTAGCTTATAAATTATTTAATGTTTCTTGATAGTAAAATTACTTACTCTATAATGACAAAAATAACTAAATTATTCTTTTAAAGCCAGACATTTTCTAGAAATGTGCTAGCAAAATAGTTACGTTTTTCTTAGAAACAATTATTAGAGAACTTCTCCTATTGTAGTCGGCTCATTGCTAGGACCCACAATAGGCTTTGTTGGTGATGTATGGAAACTCACGGTGCTAATATAAATTAGGTGGATTTTGTTGAATTAAACTGATACAATAGAGCTTAGGTAGGCTTTTGTTGCTCAGTTTTATTACTTGCTGATAGGCAGTCTGGATAAAGTTTGCTTCGGTACAGTGTAGGGGGTGATTAGAAACTAGAGTATGAATAGATTTAACAAAGTGAAAAAACTATTTCCCATTGAACTTACAACGACTGCGACGTCTCCTGATAGACAATCGACATAATTATCTGTCAAGAAAAGTCGTTATAGCTGTGAGTTTAGTACGATAACGGTGAGAAAAACATATATACAACATTCATCAGTCGTTGCATGCACGCACGCCGGTTTCGGGTACTTTTTATCTTGCCCTTGCCAATAAATCCCCTATTTGGTCGAAGACTGATGAATTTTGAGGAAGCGAAGGATCGTGGCAGTTGGCAGTCCCGTGTCTCTGCCTACTCCTCTGGTACAGACGTAAGTTTATGTATGTATGTTTCTATTCATACTCCAGCTTCTATTGACCCCGTTTTACGGTCCTTCAATATGGATGTATGTATATATATATATGGTTATAATTGTTTATCCACAAAATTGGGAGGTCCACGTCAAAACGAACAACATTTATTATGGGGAATAAAATGTAGAAAAAAATATCAGGTCATTCATACATCTTAATCTGATCTTGGCTGAATCGTTTGGTCTAGCGTTATCACGTCTGATTACCATGCAGGTTCGATTCCCACTGGGGGCCGTCACACATTTCAGTCTGGGTGTATTTCTATGTTTGTGATGTCCTTGCCTAGTTACTGTAGCACAGGGTATCCTAGTTTGGGACCAGGTCATGTGATTGTGTTGTGTGAAAGTTACTATTATTAGCATCTTTAGCATGGAACATTGATATGTATATATTTAAGTCAATTTCGACGAAAGTGTCGCTTGGTCGAAATTGACCAGAGTCGACCAATGTGTCGCAGTGTCGCTTTTCTCCTTTCCACCGCCGATATGTTTTTCGCTATAGTATTTTAAATGACTCACAATACTCATACATAGGTATTCTTTCATTTGTTTGTTTCTTATTAAACAAAGTGTAACCGGCTTGCGATAAGAAAAAATTGTGCAAAGGCGGACTTATTTCAAAAGAAATTCCTCCAGCCAGCCGAAAAATTTTTGAAGATTAAGAAGAAGCTATCAAAGAGCTAAAGAGGACGTAAGACGTAGAACGACCAGCCACAAGATGGACAGATGACCTCATCCAAGTTTCAGGAAGACGCTGGATGCAAACCGGTCTTTATGGAAATCCATGGAGGAGGCCTATGTCTAGCAGTGGACCTCTTGTGGCTGAATGATGATGATAATGAAAAAAGAGAGCGCGGTAGGGCAGATAAAGTGTAAACAAAACCTATTGTAGCAATACATCGTGGTGAACTTAAGTTCACCTAATAACATAACATAACATAAACTCACGCCTGTATCCCAGAGGGGTAGGCAGAGACCAGGGACTGCCACTTCCCACGATCCTGACAGATCACTTTCGCTTCCTCAAAATTCATTAGTCGTTGCATGCACGCACGCCGGTTTTGGGTACTTTTTATCTTGCCCTTTGCTAATACATCCCCTATTTGGTCGAAATATGTCCGTCTGGGTCGTCCCTTACCGGTCCTTTCATCCACATTCGCTCGATATATTTGTTTTGTCAATCTTTCTTCCTTCATCCTCTCCACATGTCCAAACCAACGCAACATTATTCCTTTCTCACCTAATAAATAATCTGTATTAGACCCGTTAAATGTATAACAGTGTTTTATTCTGATTTTGGCATTAAAAATAAAAGTTGTTGAAGTTTTGTCGAGTGGAACCCTATTTTCACATGTGTATGGGTGAGTTTCTTATTATTTTCATTTGTTACACCTCGTAGATAAATTAAATTTATTTTTTTTTTGATCAAAATTTGAGTAAATAGTAGCATTATTTCATTCATTGTTTGAATTGAACTCCTTTTTAGGGTTCCGTACCCAAAGGGTAAGGGACCCTATTACAAAGATTCCATTGTCCCTCTGTCTTTCAACAGGCCGTATCTCATGAACCGTGATAGCTAGACAGTTGAAATTTTCACACATGATGTATTTCTGTTGCCGCTATAAGAACCAAAACTAAAAACAGAATAAAATAAATATTAATGTGGGGCTTCAATACAACAAACGTGATTTTTTTTGCCGTTTTTTCTCGATATTAATAACGGCAATAGGTAGACGCTTGAAATATTCGATGTATAGATAATGGTAAGGAACCCTTCGTGCGCGAGTCAGACCCACACTTGGCCGGTTTTTTTATGTAGCCTATATACTTCCCACTGCAGGGCATAGGCCTTCTCTCAAGTTCAAGTTCTGCTGTAGTTCCAATCATCATTCAGTCACAAGAAGTCCACTGCTGGACATAGGCCTCCTCCATGGATTTCCAAAAAGACCGGCTGGAAGCGGCCTGCATCCAGCGCCTTCCTGCCACTTGGATGAGGTCATCTGTCCATCTTGTGGCTGGTCGTCCTACGCTGCGCTTGCCGATATGCGGTCTCCATTCGGCCCCATCGGCCATCAGTTCTGCGTGCTATGTGCCCCGCCCACTGCCACTTCAACTTACTAATCCGCTGGGCTATGTCGACGACTTTCGTTCGTCTACGGATCTCATCATTTCTGATTCGATCTCATAGCGAAATTCCGAGCATAGCCCTTCCATAGCTCGTTGCGTGACCTTGAGCCTTCTTATGAGGCCCATAGTGAGAGACCAATCCAATAACATTAGCTAACGATGAAGGAAATTACATTATTGAAAATTTTTAATTTTGATGCCTAGTGGGTTCGAATCCCCTGACTTAGTTCTCTAAATTACGTAAATTTGTGAAATTATAGTAGCAATACCACTCTCTAACCGTGAAGGAACACATCGTGAGAAAACCTGAGTGTCTGAGGTGTACACATACCTCAGCTCTTGAAATTGCCAATCCGCGGTGGGCACGCGTGGTGACTAAGTCCATACTCTCTCTCTGAGAGAAAGCCTGTGCCCTGCAGTGGGACGATATAGGCTATATAAAAATGCCTAGCAATAATACAAGAATAAGGCTCCAGCCAGGATTTTGGTGCTGGTTTCCAGACTGAACCCATCGTCATCATCATCAGCCATTTGACGGCCGCTGCAGGACATAGGCCTCCCTCATGGGACGAAGGAAACCATGAGGGATTTTGCCATAATCGCCACGCAGGCGGGTTGGCGATCGCAGTATGCGGTTTGAATCTCAAGAAGGCGCTGCTGCCCGTCTCCCGGTAATTGATTTCCTTAGTCGCCTTCTACGACACCCACGGAAGGAAACGGAGTGACGCTATTCTTAATCCGGCGCCACACGGAACCCAAGTAGAAAGGAACTTCGCTATAAACAATTCACTTTATAATGCACTGTATTTCAACTGTAAAAATCCCGAAGCAAGGCTAAGCTTATAAAAATCCAAATCAAAACACCTCAAATAGCGCGCGAAGATTCAAAGCACTTAAGCTTGGGATGAAAAGAGGTTTTTTTATCGGCTTTTCAACATTTCAACAAGACATCATATTTGGGCAACGCCTATTGAATTATTCATCGAATGGGGTCGTTATATTGAAGGGTTAACTTGAGTGAGCACAAAATAAATATATCGACAACAAAAGGATGGCTCTGTCTTCGTTTGTTAAGGGTTTCCAGGAAGATCAAATAAAAAAAAATAGCACCGCCCCACATCCAGGCCACCTCTACAAGAGCCGGCGCTGCGGCATCAAGTGCAGAAGGCATCAAGCGGCGCAAGTACGGGACTGACTCTAACACAGAGTCACGTATTTGTGCCGTTTGGTGTCAAGACTCTAGGACCATGGGGGCGCGAGGCGCGACTGTTCTTCAAAGAACTATCGTCGCGCCTCGTCGACACGACCAGAGGCCCCAGGGCTGGCTATTACCTCGGGCAGAGGATAAGTCTCGCTATCCAACGAGGTAACGTAGCCAGCATACTGGGTACCCTTCCCAGAGGCGGCGATCTGGGCGCAGTTTTCTATATTTAGTTATTTTTAATGATAAATAGTGAATACCATTAATTTATGACTGTAAATAGAAGTGACGTGTTCTGTAAAAAAAATTACAAATCATGATGTATTATAACTACACAGAGAACTAAAAAAGTTAAACTTCTCTTGCAGATCGTTTTTGCAAAAACTGGCTTGACCTACCATCGAGAACCTAGGATCGAGAACGGGGAACTAGACAGCATTAACCCAAAAAAATGCGTTTTTAAACAGAGCTGAAACATAGGTTTTTCCGACCTTAACTTATACATTTAAATCAACTTAATCTTACGTTTTGATCTTAGACATCTTCGTTTACTATCAGCCGTGACTGGGGTCAAGTGTTAACATGTCCTAATTAAAAAAGAAATATTCATATAAGATAAAAAAGTGAGCTAAAATTTATTCATTAAATCATATCTTCTTTTAAATATTGCAAAAAATAACAAAGAGAAGTCACACTAACTGGAGAAATAATAAAATCATTATAATATCTTCTTTTAAATTATTATCAGCTAGATGTTGCCTGCGACCTCGTTCACGTGGAATTTTTTTTTTGTATTGTTCTGTGAAACACTCACAGCTGATGTAGGTGTCCAGACGGCAAGGTTGAAGTGGAGCTGGGCAGGGCATATCAGTAGAATGCACCCGGATAGGTGGGCGAGACTTGCCACCGAGTGGGTGCCACGAGACGGTCGTCGCAGGAGAGGTGGGCCAAGAAGACGTTGGCGAGACGACCTCGACCGACACATGCCGGAGTGGTCTGAGGTGGCACAAGACAGAAACATCTGGTCTGAGTTGGGGGAGGCCTTTGCCCAGCAGTGGGACACAAACGTGGCTACGTAAAAAAAATGTTCTGGGATAAAAATAGCCTACATAATATTCTAGACCAGACTATAATCTATATCTGTACCAAATTTCTTACAGATCCGTTCAGCCGTTTTGGTGTGATTGAGTAACAAACATCGCTCCATATTTTCTCATTTATAATAATAGTAACACTATTCCAAAAAGTGACAAACAGAAATCTCAATAATAGTTGAACCAATTTTTGGAACTGTCAACATTCTAGGGCCAAGGAACCTACGACAAGATAATTTTATTGATCTCTATAGAACTTTATTGATTATATTCTTTTTGTTGCACTAACCCGTGCTGAGGACAATTTTAAAAACCTATTTAGAGGCAAAAAATTCCACCCATGCCGGGACTTAAGCCCGCGACATCTGGCTAACCGTGCCAGCGCTCTCCCAACTGAGCTAATGGGCAAGTGCAGGCATCAGTGAAATTTCGAGCCTCTTCACAAAATTCTCTGTATTACGTACAGGCAGCGACATCTGGCCGAAGCAATTTACATCACCTGCAGCCCCGAGTAACCCACTTTGCAGTTAGGTTTTTACATCGGATTGATATCGATTTATTTATTTGATTGGTTTTAACCTTTTTTAAAACAGTGCTAAAAATTATGGTTTACATACCTCAATTTAAATACTGACAGCCTGAAACCAACTAAATAATATCTATTTTGTGCACAAAGTATGGTAGAAAAAAATGCCACAAATGACGTGCCGTGAAAATACTTCTGTTTCCGCTCTATGAGAAAGGGTTTCTGCTTAAATAAGCATTGTGCCCTTCTAAA
Organism: Yponomeuta malinellus; assembly: GCA_947308005.1. NCBI lineage: Eukaryota > Metazoa > Arthropoda > Insecta > Lepidoptera > Yponomeutidae > Yponomeuta > Yponomeuta malinellus. Next base: position 3,067,413 of record OX371007.1, on the reverse strand, counting down.
GTACGCTCTCGACAGTTGGCTACTGAACCTTATTGTTCGGGTTCTATTATCATAGTGTGTAAGGAAATTTTAGGGCCAAACTATTGCATAACGGTATAGCTTGTAGTGTAGATGTGACTTGTTACTCGTAAAGATGCGATTCCACCACTTTCGCCAAAAATGGCTTTTACGACATTTCATTCTCAAAGGGTCGAAATTTGCTGCACACTATTTTGGTGGAATCGTGCCTTCACATTTCCTATCCTCGAATAATTTCAGCATTTTATATAATGTAGGCACTTACACACTCACACACACACACACACACACACACACACACACACACACACACACACACACACAAACACACACACACACACACACACACACACACACGAGTAGACTCTCTTTTTTTATTTCTTTTTCTATATACCTACTGCACATAAATATGTAAGTGTCCATCAAATTCAACTGCGTGCCGGAGGGGTAGGGAGAGTCCGTGGCTTACCACACATACCTTGTTTCGCTTGATCAACTTTCATTGTACGCCAGTTTCGGGTTCTTCTATCTTGCCCTTCGCTAATACTTCCCCTGTTTGGTTGACGTATGTTTGCCTGGGATGGATAATGTATCATATAATATATCAGCCATATTTATATGTAATATATCAGCCTATTGCAGTCTTACACAAAGAGAGAAAGTTACAAATTACCTACATTTTTACAGTTTTGTTGGAAAGTCGTTCTTAGCGTAACTGACTAGAGCATACTTGTGTAAAGGTTGACGTGCTGACGACTATACGGTATAAATTAATATACTCAAATTAACACTTCCTCGATGAAACAAAATAAATTGTGTTAATTCAGATGTTATTAGCTTAAAATGATCAGTGTCCAAATTAAATGTCGGCGAACGAATTTGCACAACTGGCCATTTGTCATTAATTGGGATGTTTTTAAGCGGATTCAACAATTAGTATCATTTTAATTTTAATATTTTCGTTACTTTACACAAGAAAACTTTCATTTGGTAGGGATAAAATATCCTGAGACGCAGAAACTTATTAAATCAATTAGTACCTACTTGTAAGCTCACATTCACTCATCGACCATTTTATTACTTAGCCCCCCAAATTTACAACAATCTTAATACTAAACTCAACATTGTCAATTTAACTAAAAATTAAACATCTAAAATGTATGATCGAATATTGATGTTTAATATAGTACATATTGTATTTACATATATATACATATGTAAATATTCTTATAATAATATAATATTCATTGATATATTTACTGATGTTATATGTATAATAGCTTTTGAGCTTTATCAGTCTTGCGAAGTGCTATCTGTACGCCAACTTTTTATACTTCATACAGTCCTTAAAAAGCATTCGCAAATCGTTCGGATACCCGAACAACGCGATGGAAGAAAAAAAAGAAACAACAAAATTTCATATAAATTTCAATTCAAAACATCCTTCTTCAGAAAATTCTTTCCATTTCTTGGCACTTTTCTAAACAATAAACTATACAATAAACTGAATAAAGTATGTGATATTTACCTTCTCAATTCCTTTGAATGCAGGCGCAAACTTTTCGACTGGCTTATTACTCAAGATTATATTTCCACAGAGAACAATTTGTTTGTACTGGGCTAAATACACACACACGGACACACGCACGCACGCACGCACGCACACACACTTACACACACACACACACATTTTGCATGTAATTTTATTATTTTTGATAATTTTTATGTAATTAATAGTAACATAAACATAAACATAAAACATAAACATTTACATACAACCTACTTTAATTTGATGTTAATTTGTAACTTTCTTCCGAAGAAAGTATACATGGGATGTATTGTGGTTGCCTTATTGATTGATTGTTTTTATCTGTCATTCTTCACAGAATAGCATTGTATCATACCTTTCGGGACAGCACTGGCTCCTGAGATACAGGTCCCCGCCTAGTTCAGGAGTCAGGGCACAATGATATTGTAAACAAATTTAACTATTTGTGTTCAAATAAACAATTATCTTATCTTATCTTATCTTATAATATCCAAAAGTATGTAAAGTAAAAAAAAAGAGATTCTAGTATTTTTAATGGTTCCATAACTTACAAAATTGCGGAACTTAATTTTCTTCTAATCTTGTGGTTTTTGTTTCTCTTTGCTATTATTATTTATTTCCTTCTAATCCTCGGATCTCTAAATTCTCAACCAAAATTATTAAGTCCGTTTCACTGGTTTCCTCCACACAGGGTAACCTAGCGAGGAGACCAGAGTTACACTTACACTTACGCACGTTACGGGTCGAACTCAGTGGGCCACTAATTTTTTTTAAATCAAAGAACATCCTTTTAAATCACCTGTTACTTTCAGGCTCACTCTGTAACTTAGTAAGAAGCAAATAAATGAATAAAGTTTTACCCTCGTGCTGGCATTCCCTGTATGGAGTTGGCCATCCATTTTATGCTGACAGTCATTTCAGCTGCATTTGGCAGGTTATCTTGTCTTAAATTGCCTGGAGGATTTTTTCATGAACGATTAAAGATAGAATAGTAAAAAAATTCGCCACCACAATTAGCTAAAAGTGTCATAGGTATCGAATAAGTCCGGCCAAGTGCGAGTCGGACTCGCGCACGAAGGGTTCCGTACCATTATTTAAAGTCCGTTCACTATCATAGTGTCACTTTGATATTTACCGCCTTGGCACGCGGCGACTTTTCACAAAAGAAATTAAGGGAAGCCGAAGCGGCGCAAACACGCCAGTGAATTTGGCTCGCCGCTCGTCATTCTATAAAGAAGCGTCGTATTGAGAGGTTGTGCTTGTGACTTTAGACTTAGTATTTTGTTTTGAGTGTTGATCGCTGCGTGTAGATTTAAAAATGTTTTTTCGTCCGAATCGGGCCCATCAACACCGAAAAAACGTAGAAAAAGAAGAAAATGTGACATAGTACGTCGAACAGAATACAGATTCTATGCTAATAAAAAACTTCCGACACTTCCGACGATTTACAAGCGAAAACGGACTTTCCGTATAAACGTACCACTCTGCGTGAAGTGTTATTGAAACTTGGATTTAAGTATAAAAAACTGAATACGCGCAAAGTATTGCTTCAATCGTTGCGATTCTTAATTTGGCGATATAACTATATAACAACACTTAGAAAGGCACGCCGGGAAGGACGTAATATTATATATTTAGACGAAACCTGGTATGATACGCACGATACAGTTAAAAAAGGTTGGGCAGACTGCAACTGCTCATATGACTTGGATGTACCTTCTTCTCGAGGAAAACGGGTCATCATTGTCCATGCTGGTTCCAAAAATGGATAGATCGAAAATTCTTTAATACTGTCAGCAAACGAAATTAAAGACAAAAGAGCAAGTGTAGTATATCATTGCGATATGAATTCTGCATAAATCGAAAAGTGGTTTCAGGAGCAGTTATTAGAAAACGCGCCAAAAAATAGTAAAATAGTTATGGACAACGTTTCCTACCTTTCGTGGTTATCCGTCAAAGTACCTACTATGTCTACAAGAAAGGGTGAAATTCTTGATTTTTTGAAGTTTTACAATATTCCCATACCATAACCAATCCCAATAAAATCAATATTAATGGATATTGTTTAAAAAGCACGAATTCAAAAGAAATATTTTATTGACGAGCTGGCAGTGTCGGAGGGCTTTGAAGTGGCGCCATATCACTGTATTCCGTCTTATCACTGTATTTTCAACCCAATCGAACAAGTTTGGTCAAAGTGAAGCATGACATAAGAGCAAACAATTGCAAACCCAAATCAAATCAAATCATACGAGCAATAATGAAAAAATTGACTTCTGATATTTGGAAAAGATATGTAGATCACGCAATTAAAGAAGAAAATCGGTATTTTATAATGGATTTAAAACGCGACGATTCTGCATAACTTATTATAAATACCGATGGAGAAGACTCGGAGTACACTTCGAGTGATGAAGAGTAGTGTTTTATTTTCTGTTTCATTATATTGTGTACCATGTTTTTTTTTTTTTTTCATTTGTACCTTCATGTGTACCGACACTATCTAAGCGAACGGACTTTATACAACATTAGACAAAGATCGCAAGATAAAAGATAAGCCGACAGACGGACAGACAGACAGACGGATGAACATGACAAAACTATGAGGGTTTCTTGTTGACTACGGAACCCTAAATGTTTTCTAAACAAAGTTGTATACCAGTATTCAAACCCAGACCTCACGCATGTAAAACAACTGGTTAATCCACCGCCCGTAACCGGGTAACTATTTCCGGTTTCCAAGTTATGTTTAAGTTGACACTAAAGATTTCCGTGTTTCAATCATTCTTTGCCACGGATTTAAATCGACGATTTATTTACAATTTGGAATTTTGGTCTCATTTTATGTACGAGTACAAGCAGAAACTTACCTTTCAGTATTCATAGTTGTCTTCGAGATATTTTTTTTTTTCAGATGCAGCGTTTTTAACCGACTTAAAAAAAGGAGCAGTTTATCGATTCGACTCTTATATATTTTTTTGGCTATGTTCCTCCATAAATTCATCAAATCTTAACCGATTTCGACAATTCTTTTATTTTGTTCGATTAGATATAACATCCCATTTTAATTTGGTGAAGATCAGACTTTCAGAGATGGAGAACGGAACTCTTCAATGGACAGCAGTAAATAAGGCCTAATGGGGCCAATCCTTTAGTAATATCCGTATGTTTCATAAAATAGCGTAAAATTGGACTACATTTGGTGATGGCGAGGTAATTTGGTGATGTTCTGGTGAAGACTTTTGGAGATAGAAATTGAGAGCGTCAAATTTTAAAGCAACGAATTAAGTAGGGTAAATTAACGTTATATAGGACTTGTATATTTTTCTCCCGCTCCCCCGCTAAAAATTGAAAAATAACCAAAATTAAATAAAAAATAAAAACCGACGTGCCCAGTTTTACGACCAGCACATATATTTTGGGTGCCGATGCCAAATTATACTTCTACAATACCTACATGTATGTATACATTCTTCTAATTATTTAAATTATTTCTAACTTTTTAGTGCTGTAGTGTTTCGAAGTCGTTTTTTATTTTTTATTTAATTTTTTTTTCATGTCCTCCATTTTTTTGCAGGAAACACTGGTGAACTTTTCCAAGGAGTTATAAATCGTTTGCAATCGAAAATACAGCTGACGATTTGGATACTACAAAATGTCACAGTAAATTATTTTACGACAGGAAAATCGAAGACAAACACAGTGATTATATACTCTTTGGACAAACACAAAGAAAACAACGCAGGCGGAAACCGAAAAATAACTTGACGAATAAAATAAGAAAAATGACGTCGATATTATTTATTCCTCTTTTAGTAAGCAAGTTTTATTGTTTTATTTTGCCTTAGTAAATAAATTGGTGTATAATGCTCGACAAATATCTTGAACAAACTACTTTGATGTCGTATGGACGTATTTCAGATTTCATTGGCGGGAGACGCGGGATGTGACTTAGAATATATCAGACTTTATTTGGTCCAAATTAACAAATAGTAAAAAAATATATATAACTTACGTGTCATCGCTAACTTTTCCCTACTGCACGGATTTTTGTTCACGCTATCTACTGGGCATCATACTACTCCTTCCTTAAAAAGCATTTGGAAACTCGAACTACTTGGCACAGAATAAAGGCTATAAATCAAAAATAGTTTTCAGAATGCGTCTAAAAAGTTAACGTGCAAATTATATTGTTGCAGCAATAAAGATGAAAGAAGTGTGCTTTTAATATTTATTGCAAGCTTAAAAATAAATCCACAAGTTCTTGACTTGTGCTTTGCAGTCTTCCATTTTATTTTTTTCCTCCGGTGGTGAACTTTTGCGTGCTTTTGTTTCAGCTTTTTTTTCTACTATACACTTGTGGTGTGGCCAGTAGTTTTTCATTTAATTCTCTTTTCTCTAGGATCTTTTTTATTTCAAAATTTATGTTTTTTAAGAATGGGAATATTTTGGGACGTCTTGGCTTAGAAATGAGCAGGTATTTATGCAGTAAATATATTGTAGAATTATAATTGTAGAGTAGAATAATAAATATTGATAATAAGTATGTTCTCAATAAATAAAAATAACACATAACTATCAACTCATTATCTTAATATATGCATGCATGAAAACATAAATAAAATTTGAATTGAAAATATATATTTTGTTATTGGAAGATTTGGGCTGATTTTTATGAAAATTATTTAAAATAAAGGTACTCATTTTTACCATTAAAATTTCCCAGTTATGGTCACGATAAAGTAAATTATAACAGAAGCGTATTTATTAAGGTTAAAGTTTAATCAAAAGAGTCATAATTACATCTCGAGACAGTAATCAAGTTCATTACAAGCTCCTCAAAGAATTTTCGTGAAGGGTTCATAATAAAGAATAAAAAACATAAAGTTAAAAAAAAAACCCGGCAGCCAGAACGTATACCTAAATGTTTCCACATAATGTCAAAACCCCATTTCATTACAATTCAAGGTTTACTTTGTCAGTTCGATATGCATTGCGTAGTAAATTAACCCGGATTAACAGGTAGGAAGACCAATGGTACTAATCGGCTACGCAATCTACATCGAATTACCATAATGAACTACGATTTTTTTTTGTTCTTGTTTTATTAAACACGGACCAGCTCGGCATCGATCAGCCTCAACTTGCACTCTTTAGTATTATTTGTACAAAACTCCATACTGCTGCACACTAATCAGCAGTACAACGGCACCGGACTTTTTTTTTTTTTGTCGGATTTACGCTGATATAATTAGAGGCCTTGATTCAACGTGCTGTCTTAGAGAGCCGCTTATTCTCAATCAACAAATAAAGAGCTTTTTTCCAAACTATGAAGATGTTGATAATTCAACTACGTTTTACTCAACGGAAGCCCAAAACAGTCAAAAAATCAATGCACCGTCACTCATCCAGTGGCAGTCGGCTGTACAAGAAGCAATTTGGCTAAAGCAATTGCATGACAGCTTTTGGCCAAATACAGGCCTGTAGTCTTTTTGAGTTCCAGCTTATTGCTGCTTCTTGGAACCTGTGCAAGACTATAATTAGCCCAGTCAGCACTGCAGTATCCAAAAACATCATTACAATTAATTCAAAATCCAGTCTCGTGCCTTGTGACAAATAGAATAAGCATCCATTTGGTTTATTTTTTGTTCATACTTTGAATCCCATTAGATGGGTGGAACTATTAAAGCCTCCGACTTTCTTGTAACCTTTAATTGTAAGTCTATATTCGTAGCAATCGTTCTCATCTCTTTTCATTTCACACGGAGTTACTGCTCATTCTCTGTCTACTACAGACTTTTTATGTGTTTTGAGACTGTCTTTCATCAGGTAAGTACGTTTTATCATGCAGCTCTTCTTATTGACTTGAAGACGAATTAACTGAATATCCTTCAGAAGTTATTTGCTGTCGTCATAAATCCACTCTTGTTGGCATTATTCTTCTTTTTCTTGAACCCACCATCTTTACTTAGATACCCAAACTTCTGACAGTTAACAGTGGTAACACTGTGGGCCTTTTTTTGGGTACTTGATGGTCAATCTTCTGCAGATTTTTCTTTGTATGTATGTATATAGAGAGCGGTAGTGTCTGATGTCTTGGCTTCTTGAATCAACTTCTTTTTCAGAAAATCAGCACCGCTACTCTCCAGCTTCAGAGTACCCAGCCACTCGTCGTCTACATTGAAATTTATATTTCTCATTTGTGTGCTGCAGACATTATTTTGTTTAAGTAGTCTTCTACTGACGAGCTACTTTCTAGGCAGGTATTTATAAAGTTTTTCAACAATTCTTCAAATAAGGTCTCAATAAATTTGTTGAAGGCGGGATATCCCATTAAATTTTTGCAGGTAAGTTACTTGTGCCTCGACTGCTGATGTTTAATAATATTATATCAACTGGTATTAAATACCTTTCGTTTGACACCTTCTTTATCGCAATCAGTCAAGTCAAGGCTAAGTAGCCTTTGCTTGGTTCTTTTTTTATTTATTTATTCTCAATAAGACAAGAAAAACCATAATTTCATTAGTTTGCCAACAGAAACATACATACATACATATAAGTAAAAACATAATCTAACTTTGCTTTCGCAGTTCGCTAAAAGATTACATCGTCATTCTTGGAAAGTTCTTTTCATGGCCGAGTTTTTGCTCGAGTTCCGCTTTTTCTGTCTTAAAATAATTTTGTTGAAGCAAATGTCATAAAAAACTATTGTTTTAGGTTATCGCTGAATCGTACATCTGAATTAGAGAAACTAAATTGCGTAATTAATAATTTAACGACTGCAATCGCTATTAAGACAGGAAACAATTCATCATAATATACGGTGTTGGTTCATATTTTCTATTTATTAACTAAATGTATTGAAGACATCGGCGGCGAGAACGGGCAGATGGGAAGGCGTTTATTGAAAATAGTTTGTGCTTTCGTATTAAACTAAAATTAAAAAACTGAAGTGGCCAGCGCGTCGCAACAACATGCCATACAGCCAAAGCGCTGTTTAAAAACACTCCATAAAATAAATACAACAAAAAGACGTAACCACAGATTATTTAAATTGCACCTGAGAAGAGTTTGACAGAAATCGTGTTTTTATCCTTTTTTTTTAAACTTCTTTGTTTTTTTTTCCTTTTATTTGTATCTACGCCTACAGGAATGGGTGAAACTGGTGTGCAAAAAAAGTTTAAAAAAATGTGACAGCTACACATTAACGCCAAGTGATCTTTTTATTGCAAAGAGTCAGTGGCTTGAAAATTGAGTATCCTTGCTTGAAAATGGTTTCGGGAAATTTTGCTTTAATCTTGGGCTAGGACAACTTCATTGTGTTGTGTGAAACTTTCATTATTATATTACTAGTAATTCTAAGTAGATAGGTATTTGTTATGAATACACATTCCTACACCAAATTATTCGATGGTTGTTGAATACTAACGTCTGATAATCCTTCCTTTATTCTTATATGACAACCAAAACAAGGTAGAGTATGCTATACTGATAGCAAGTGATAGCCCGTTTGATGCAATATTCGCATTTATATCATCAGTACTAAGACCTACAATGCCTGTCACTGACTATACACATTAGACCCAAGTAACACCATTGAATCTCAATTAAATTTTGAAGCTGGCGATCCGTAAATGTACAAGTAAACCTCAAACCGCGCCTCGTAAATTATAACGCTAACATTTCCTTGACACGCTTTTGGTTTCACTGTCACAGTTTCAGTTTCACTGTAAACTCTACAGTTACGTGTTTTAGAAACTATCTAGAGTTATAAGAGCATATTAAAAATGGGTGTAATTTCAAAAAACGAAAGAGATTTACCAGGATTGTGGCAAGTGGCGGACCTGGTCGCTGCCTACCCCTCCGGGATGCAGGCGTGATGTTATGTATGTATGGGTATATTTTATGGGTATTTATATAATGTTAACGGGGACGATTGTATCTAGTGTAGTGTAACTTTAAGTTGAAAACTCTGTTGAAAAACCTGTTTTGAAAAGAATAAATGTGGAGTTTCTTTGTTAGCTTCTTCTCCGCATAATCTGTTAATTGTGAAACTAACAGCTTTGACGTTCATTAAGTAAAAACGTTTTGTTTTTATAGTGAATAAAAATTTTGACTTTGATTTGGACTTTGCGTGTCCACCGCGGATTGGCGATTTCAAGCGCTGAAGTGTGTGGACACCTCAGAGGCTCAGACGGTCAGGTTTCCTTACGTTGTTTCCCTTCACAGTTAACGAGTGGTACCTATTGCCGCTACAACTTCACATACATACATAAACTAACGCGCTGTATCTCGGACCTCGAGAAAACTTGATGAAAGGAAACGCAGGTATTGAAAACCCTAAAAACCGACCCGGTAAAAAGTAATAATATATTATTTATGTTGGTATTGTTGGTAGGATTAGCGCATTATTTGCTTTATTTATCCGAACAAATGTGTTTTTATATCCCCTTCAGGAGATTATTACGAAGAAAAGCCGCATCTGTGGATATTTTGTCTCATTCATTCATTCATAGGTCGGGTATTAGGAATGTTTTTTTAGCAATCAAACACTCTGAAAATAGATTTAAAAAAATTACAGCTTACTGCGACATAGTATACTACCACAGAAATAATACGTGTTGTTTGGCTTATTTTTTAAAACTCAATGTCAAATAGCTCATTCGATTTCTAACGTCACAAAAACTAGCTAGCTCCCTTTTGTTTTGTTTTTTTACAGGTGATACAGTGCATTAAAACTCGCTCGTGCCTATCTTACATGCTGTTTTTATATTACTGGTATGTAATAAAGAGTTATCTAGCTATCTAACGTTTCAAAAATCACCCGTTAGTTGCATTTAGAGTATACTCTTTACACTCATTTTATTAAAATCTCATTAAAAAAGTCTTCTACGGTAAATAACTTGGTCCATCTATTTTTTTTTTCTATTGCAATGTGTGGTTTTAGACATTATTTTTAAAAAGTAAAAACATTCCGATCTAAAGATTTGTTTATGTTAAGTCATGATAAAATGTTACCCCTATACGTACCTGGTCGGTATAGGCATTGTCCTAAAAAAATAAAGTGTTTATTTTATTAAAAAATCGAGAAAATAGGTAATTTCGATAGCCTGGGCTGAATACTTCGATTTGAGCTGCTTTAACTAATTTTGAAAGCGAAAAAAAGAATAAAAGTCTACGAAACCGGAAATACGTCATGAACGGGGAAAATTCAGGGTAGTAGCACATACATGTTTAGTGAACTAAAAAGGAAAAGGAGTATAGGCGACCAACTTATGACCGGAAAATTTCGTACAAATTCTATAGAAAATTAATTTGCCAAAGTTATTACCTAATTGTGTAAAGCAGGTCCTTCTACTGAATCCTACAATACACGAGGTGCACAGTTTTTTTTTGTAAAAAAAAATACAAAAGCACGCGGAAAAGAAAAAGCAGAAAAAAGTTTCCAGAGCCCAAAGAGGTTTGCAACTGGCTAGGAGGGCAAACCTGCATACCGACCTGTTTAGGAATGCTGTTTTATGATTGGGCTATATTTATGAAAAATAAAGTCACACATTACATAAAAAATTTCCAGAGACCAAAGAGGATTGTAGGGCATTATCCTAAATATTGTCAATACTTACTGAATGATACGGCATCCCCATCCTCCATTCACTAATTTATTGTATTTTTTATTGATATGAAAAACCGGTCAAGTGCGAGTCGGACTCACGCACGAAGGGTTCCGTACCACTATCTATACAACATTAGACACAAAGATCAAGAAACAACGCCAAAAAATCACTTTGTTTGTAAGGGGGGCTCCCTATAAAATATTTATTTTATTTTAATTTTTATTATTTATTTTTGAAGTGAATATAGAACTGAATATTCTGTGAATATTTCAAGTGTCTACCTGTTACCGTTATTAATATCGAGCAAAAAACGGCAAAAAAATTACGTGTTTGTTGTATGGGAGCCCCCCTTAAATATTTATTTAAGTATTTAGTATTTGCTGTTATAGCAGCAACAGAAATACATCATCTGTAAAAAAAATATGAGTTCATGAGATACAGCCTGGCGACAGACAGACAGACAGACAAAGAGTGAAGTCTTTGGCACTCTCCGGGTACGGAACCCTAAAAAGATAAAAAAATATATTTAAACCACTTGCTAATAAAATATACATTTTTCTAATTACATAAAAGTGTGAGTTACTTAGGTATGTGTTACTAGACTATTATGTGTAGACACCCTTACACTCAGGAATACTCGTACTATTATTTATCTATACTAATGTTGTAACATTCTACTTATGTTTTCAATACTTGACTTATAATTACTACTGTTATAGCGCAGACAACAAAACACTCAATTTAAGCAATTTCACATGATGGTATAATATTCACATCGATATCGTAAAATCTCATTATAACATCAATAAAACGCGACCAACTTGATTGCAGGGCCAATCAGGTTGGTCGCGTTTTATTGAAGCGCGCAGCTGCGCTCTCATTGGTGAAATTTTAATGGCGGCAAAATCACTGTGATTATACACGTACGCGTGAATTTAATTTAATAAATTAAAAGTTAAAAATGGATAGCGACGATGATATTTGTACGCCTCCGGATATTCTAGAAGTGTCAACAAAATTAACTCACAATCTTTTGCCAGAAAAATCTAGAAAATTATATGAAAAAGAATATAATAACTTTTTGGCATGGAAGATCGAAAAGAAAACTACATCATTTTCTGAAAATGTCATTCTTGTGTATCTCAAAAACCTCTCCGACAAATTCATTAGTGAAGATAAAGTAGTGTATGCAACTGCATATAACACGGGTATTAAAACACTCGTTACTATTATGAAACTCGCTGCGCTCGTTTCATAAACTCACACTCGTGTTTTAATACCCTTCATTATATGACAGTTGCATAAACTACTATTATGCAGCCTCCCTTACCACTCTGGTGCGACAACATGACACGTTGACATCCCCCTCGAGTCCTCAATAACTCACTGAGTTTTGAATACACCCGCCCGCTATGCAGACGGCAGATGCGACGTAACCTTTTACGCTGCTCGTAAAATCCGCGCCAAAGTGGATTTCACCAAAAATGTGTTTTATTCCGCGATATTGTTGCTCTCTTCGGCGCGAAACCGGTGTGCACTACGGTTTGTACCTACTACTTTATGCGGTCGGTGGATGAAGTTATAGGGGATGACATCCCCCACCCCAAATAGGGGATGGTAAAGCAAAGGGAAAGATACAAAGTTCCCCAAACCGGTGTGCGTGCATAATGTAACGACTAATGAATGTTGAGGAAGCGAAAGTGATCTGTCAGGATCGTGGCAAGTGGCAGTCCCTGATCTCTACCTGCCCCTCTGGGATACAGGCGTGATCATATGTGTGTATGGATGAGTTGTCGTTTGAGGATTTTTTTATTGTTCAGCTTAATTAACTACAATCTAAAAATGGCTTGGAAACGTGGAAACTGGCTTTTTCGTTTTTCTTCGACAAGTTTAAAGTGTGAGTAGGTGATGGGCTAAGACACTTTGTGAGACAGAAACAGGGTTGGCATTTTATATACAGGGTGTCTCATTTAGATCGGTCAATATGTGGAAGTCTGAAACTATAAGACATACGAAGATCTGTTCTTAGGAACTATGTCATCGATTTTAGTAACAAGGAAAACTGCATTCGTACATTAGAAAAAACCTGTACTCAGCTCGGGAATCAAACCCAGACGTTTTGAAAAATAAAGCTAACACTATTTCCATTTAGACATCGATTGCGTAGGTGTTAAGCAGTAAATGTTACTAGGTGTGACACATGATGTATAAAATTAATAAAATGCATTTATTTTATTTTAGGAGGAGTACTCTGTGGAGGCCTTCTTCATACCTCTCTTTCATTCTATCAGGTCCTTTATAAACTTTTCATTCCAAATTCATGTCTACTCCTAGAAGGCAAATAAGTTTATTCAAATAAACAATAAATAATCACCATTAGACCCATATTAGGGGATCCTGCCTTTTCGCAGAAAATTTTTACGCTGATTATCACTTGCCAACCAACATTTCACCTATTTTTCACTTTGACAACAAACGATTTACAAATTTTTGTATGGCAACGTTTCATTTGGTAGGATTATTGTTAAGCTGATTATTATAATGAAACAAAACGTTTTGGGTATTTATTATTTTTCAAATCTTTTACTAGGCCAAACAACTATTAGATGAATAACATTTCGTCTGTGAAACAGTTCCCTTTTCGTAAATAGATATAATATATAAAAAAAAAAACAATAAATGTAGGATACGTATTAGAACATGTTAAATTAAAGTTCAAAGCATACGGGTGCTATTTGAATACAGTTTTTTTTTTTTTGCAAACCTATAGATTAGGTTAGGTTAGAACTGTGGCTTGGAGGTCCCGGGCGCCACCAGTGCGGAAAAGGCAGACTCCCTGGGCGCAAGGCTCAGGGAATCCCTGAAGGAGGAGGACGTTCGGGTCTCCAGACCGGTGAAGTGCGTGGAGATGCGCATTGCCGGTTTGGACGACTCGACGTCCGAGGTGGAGGCCGTCGCGGCGGTGGCGAAGGCGGGAGGCTGCACCCCGGACTCGATAAGGCCCGGCGAGATAAGTCGGGGCCCATCTGGGATGGGCTCCATGTGGCTGAGGTGCCCCGTCGCGGCCGCCAAAAAGGTTCTGGGCGGGGGTCGCCTCCTCGTGGGTTGGACCTCAGTGCAGGTAAAACTGCTGGAGGCCCGACCCATGAGGTGCTACCGATGCCTCGAGCATGGGCACGTTGGGGCGAAGTGCTCCGGCACAGACCGCAGCGGGTTATGTTTCCGCTGCGGAGAGCCGGGGCACAAAGCGGCCCGTTGCGCCGCCGTTGAGCCGCACTGCGCATTATGTGCCGCGTCCGGCGGCGCACCGGTCAACCACCGCTTGGGGAGCAAGGCGTGCCCAGCCTCACCCCCCAAAAAGGGGAGGAAGTCAAAACGGAAGAGGAAGACGCGCAGCGATGGCCCCAGGGTCCCCTCGCAGCCTTCTCAGCGGCCGACGCCGCTGCGAGAGGATCCCATGGACACCGCCGCGTAGATGGCTGCTCCATATCTGCAGGCGAATATCAACCACTGTGCCAGAGCTCAGGACCTGTTGCTCCAGAGCATGGCAGAGTGGTTGATTCAAGTAGCCGTGGTCTCTGAGCCCTACTTTGTCCCCACCCGGGATAACTGGGTGTCGGACCGGGAGGACTCGGTGGCCATCATCGCCCGTCCGGCCGCGGGCTCCCGTCCCTTCGACGTCACTGCGAAGGGCAACGGATGCGTGTTGGCCGTCACGGGCGGTGTTGCAGTTATTGGGGTGTACTTTCCGCCCAGCAGGGGCCTCGCCGACTTCGAGCAAATGCTCGTGGAAGTCGGGGCTCTTGTGGGACAAGCACACCCCAACCCCGTGCTAGTCGCGGGGGATTTCAACGCCAAGTCAACGGCGTGGGGATCTCCGGCGACAGATGCGCGGGGGGAGGAGCTAGAAGATTGGGCGGTGTCCATGGGGCTGGTCCTCCTCAATGTGGGATCGGTGGACACCTGCGTGCGGCAACAGGGCGGGTCAATTGTGGACATCACGTTCGCGAGCCCCGCCCTTGCACGCCGAGTGACAGGCTGGTGCGTCAGGGAAGATGTGGAGACATTATCGGACCATCGATACATTACATTCGGTTCGATGTCGCCGCACTGCCTGACGCACCGGCCGGAGATCGCCGGTCCCCTGTTGCTGGGGGCCCGCGTTGGCAGTTGAGGCGGCTGGACCGTGAGGTCGCCAGGGAGGCGGCCCTGGTGGAGGCCTGGGTGGCTGGGCCTGATCCTGGGTCCGGGTCGGATGTGGACGGCGGAGCGGAGCGGCTCATCGGTGCCCTTAGCCGCATCTGTGATGCGGCCATGCCAAGGGCGAAGCCGGCGGCTTCACCGAGTCGCCGGGTGTACTGGTGGCGCGACGAGATCGGCAACCTACGCCGAACGTGCGTGGCGGCGCGCCGGCAGTACACCCGGTACAGAAGGAGGAGAGTCCGGGACCAGGCCGTGCAGGACAACCTTTACGCCACGTACAGGGCCGCCTGCAAGGAGCTGCAGGCCGCCATTGCCCAGGCGAAGGCAGCGGCCTGGGAGGAGTGGCTCGAGACTCTGAACGCAGATCCGTGGGGGCGCCCCTATAAAGTGGTGAGGCAAAAACTTCGCCCCTGGGCCCCCCCACTGACCAGGAGTCTCGAGCCGGAATTTGTCGAGAGGGTCGTCTCGACTTTGTTTCCGCAGAGGGCGGAGTTTCGCCCTCCACAAATGGCGCCTCTGCCTCTCTCTGCGGAGACGGAGCCGGAGGACGTGCCGCCAGTCTCAGCGGCAGAGCTCGGGGCGGCGATTCTGAAACTTCGGTTGAAGAACACCGCCCCCGGTCCGGACGGTGTGCCGGGGCGTGCCGTGGTGCTGGCGATGAGGGAGCTGGAGGATCTGGCGGTGTCCTTGTTTTCCGCGTGCTTCGTCGAGGGTCGATTCCCGCGACCCTGGAAAACGGGAAGGCTCGTCCTTCTGCGGAAGGACGGCCGCCCGGCCGAATCGCCGTCGGGCTATCGGCCCATCGTGCTGCTCGACGAGATGGGCAAGCTCTTCGAGCGCGTGCTCGCTGCACGTCTCGTCGGGCATATGACATCGGTGGGTCCCGATTTGAACGACGCGCAGTTCGGCTTCCGTCGCGGGCGATCGACAATCGACGCAATCGCGCGGGTGCGAGACATCGCTGAGGAGGCGGTCTCACGGGGCGGGGTGGTGTTAGCGGTTTCGCTGGATATAGCGAACGCCTTCAACACCCTGCCCTGGGAGACCGTGAGAGAGGCCCTGAGGTACCACGGCGTGCCTCGGTACTTGAGGAGGGTGATGGCGGATTACTTCGTCGACCGGGCCATTGTGTATCCGGCCCGGGACGAGTGGTCCGCCTCAGAAATGTCGTGCGGCGTCCCACAGGGGTCGGTCCTCGGACCGCTCCTGTGGAACATCGGCTACGACTGGGTGCTACGCGGGGCCAATCTGCGGGGGGTCGGCGTGACATGTTACGCCGACGATACCCTCGTGACGGCCCGAGGCGGCACTCACAGGGAGGCGGCCCTCCTCGGTACTGCAGGCGTAGCCCAGGTCGTCCGGAGGATCCGAAGCCTGGGCCTGGAGGTGGCCCTTAACAAGTCCGAGGCCCTGGTCTTTCACGGGCCTCGAAACGCGCCGCCTCCAGGAATGAGAATCGTGGTGGGTGGGGCCTCCATCGCCGTCGCACCGCATATGCGGTACCTGGGCATCGTGCTCGACGGCCGATGGAGGTTCACGGAGCACTTCCGGCGCCTGGCCGCCAGACTGGTGACCTCGGCCGGGGCACTCGCTGGGTTGCTCCCCAATATTGGGGGGCCCGGGGGGAGCTGTCGCCGCCTGTACACGGGTGTGGTGCGCTCTATGGCGCTCTACGGAGCGCCAATATGGGTGGACGCCCTGGGCACTGCCGCGAACCGGACCCTACTGCGGCGCCCGCAGCGGGTCATGGCTACCAGGGTGGCTCGAGCGTACCGCACCGTCTCGTACGAGGCGGCGACGGTGCTGGCCGGTAGCCCGCCGTGGGACCTCGAAGCCGAGGTACTCGCGGCGGTCTATTGGCGCGGCGCGGAGGTTCGCGCCAATGGTGGGATGCCGCTTCCGGAGGAGATCGTGCGGTGGAGAGAGGGAGCCCGTGGCGATCTCTTCCGGGAGTGGTGGGAGAGACTGGCGCAACCTACCGCCGGCCTCGAGGTGGTGGCCGCCGTTCGACCCATCCTTCGGGATTGGGCCGAACGCAAGCACGGCACAGTGACCTACCGCCTGGCGCAGGTCCTCACCGGGCACGGCTGCTTCGGTGTGTACCTGTGTCGGGTGGTGGGTCGCGAGCCGTCGACGGCGTGCCACCACTGCGATGCAACAGAGGACACGGCGCACCACACGCGCGCCGTGTGCCCTGCGTGGGCGGAGCCGCGTGCCGAATTGGCCGCGGCTATTGGAGCGGACCTCTCGCTGCCGGCCATCGTCAGTGCGATGGTCGGCAGCGAAGAGGCCTGGGCGGCGGTCCTCGCCTTCAGCGAGGCCGTCATGGAGGAGAAGGAGGCGGCGGAGAGGGCGCGAGAGGACGATCCTCTTTCGCTCCCTCTTCGCCGTCGGAGACCCGGTCGCAGACGGCGGGCGTATGCCAACCGTCTGCCACCGTAACGGGGGCCTTCGGGCGGTGGGTCGGGGGACCCGCCGCTCGATTGAGAGGTCCCGTGCTGGAAGGCGCTCCATGTGTTCCGGAGTGCCTTCAGCGGAGTGAGGGGGGAGGCAACGTTTCCCCCCGAAGGAGTGCCCGCAAGGGCGCCCGCTGACGGGGTCGCGGTAGTGTGCGCAAGCGTTCCCGTGGCCCCGTCCCTTGCGAGTGCGGAGGAACACCCCAGGAGTTTTAGTCGGTATACCGCCCTTTTCAGGGCGGGGAGTCCGACATAACCACCGTGCTCCCCCGAGCCGGTGGTACCCGTAATAGGGTTCCTCCTGGGTCAAAAAAAAAAAAAAAAAAAAAAAAAAGGTTAGAACTGTGACCAACACACTTAGAACTGTGACCAACACACGCACGAGCCGAGCGAGCGAAGCGAGCGTGCCGCGGCAGCGGCCGGCGAGTGCTAGGAAAATTCTATCCATTTTACTAGGTTTTCCTAACCTTTAGGTTAATCTATAGGTTTGCCCTAACCTTCTTACCAATATAATAATGATAAATCATAAATACCTGTCACAACATTTGGTATAGAATAAACAACTGAATGAATATTACGCTAAGTAAAACATACGCTACTTAAAAGTTGGCATTTTGAAAAAATGTCATTATAAAAAGCAAACCAAACAAACAGTTGGCAACTGCGAGGTTGGGAAATAAAAAAAAAATAATAAGAAAAGTTGGCAAATAATTATTCCGCAAAATAATATTCTTCGAAACGTTAGTTGCCAAATGAAAATCGGCCAAAAATGTTTCTGCAAAAAGGCAGAGAACCCCATATTAGTTATAACCATTCCTTCTTCGTTTTCCGTTTTTTTTCAGAACCCTAAAAAGTAAATAAACTCAGAAAGTGGGTCCAAACCTATGTACTATGCGCGCATTTGTGTTTCAGGCATAAAAGTTACGTTTAGGATTGTTTAACGGCCTGCGCTGCGCTTGGAATATTCCGCCGTAAATTTATTGAAATTCGACCCATAAATTTCATATTGGTTTAATTTTGGACATGTTTTTACGGTAAGGGTTTCATGATTGTGTGTTACGGATTCGATATTATAAAATTGTTTGAGTTGCAAATGTAATAAATGTCACCAAACACCAAATGTGAAAAGGGGATCAATTTCGTTGCAAGGGACATTCATGAATATCTTGTTAATTTGTAATTTTTATGACCATGGCGTAGTGTCTAAAACCAGAAACTAGATTGAGGAAAAAAAAGATGATGATTATGAAGCCTATATAAATCCCACTGTAAGGCAAAGGCCTTCTCTCAGCGAGAGAGTATAGGCTTAGTCATCACACGTGCCCACCGCAGAATGGCGATTTCAAACTCTGGGGCATGTGAACACGATGATTACCTTCACCGTTAGCGAGTGGTACTGCTGTGCTGAATGTGAGGCAAGCGTTCTACCGACCGCGCTACCATCGCATTGCTCCCTGTCTAAATTAGAAATGTTTTTTTCCTATTCTAACCCAGGGTGTATGATATAATATAAGAATTATATTATTATTTATAGCTGGTGCCCGCGACTTCGTACGGGCGGTAATTTTGATGGGTATTTTTCCGGGATAAAAAATAGCCTATGTGCTAATCCAGACTAATAACCTATCTCTGTGCAAAATTTCATCCGGAGATGCACAGTACAATGTATCGATATAGTTGAATTGGTCGTTTGCAGACATCGTTTTAGTTAATAATAACGTATTATTAATAAATAATAACTTTCACACAACACAATCACTTGCCCTGGTCCCGAACTAGGATACCCTGTGCTATGTTCACCAGGGATGGTCATCACAAACACGAAAATACACCCAGACTGATGCCATGTGTACAAATGTACGGGGACCACCGGCACGGTAATCAGACGTGATAATATTAACGGGGAAGATTGTATCTAGCGCAGTGTAACTTTAATTTGAAAACTCTGTTAGTTAAGGAAACCTGTTTTGAAAAGAATAAATGTGGAGTTTCTTTGTGAGCTTCACTCGGCATAATCTATTATTATTGTGAAACTAACAGCTTTGACGTTCATTAACAACATTTTATTTTTACATACATACATAAACTTATGCCTGTATCCCAGAGGGGTAGGCAGAGACCAGGGCCTGCCACTTGCCACGATCCTGACAGATCACTTTTGCTTCCCCAACATTCATTGGCCGTTGCATGCACATACACCGGTTTTGGGTACTTTTTATCTTGCCCTTTGCTGATACATCCCCTATTTGGTCGACATTTAGTTTTTATAGTGAATAAAATTTTTGTATTTGATGACAACAATTCATTCAGATCCATTAATCAATCACCGAATTTCCTAATATAAATAGTCTTTTCCAGTCCTTCGTTTTCTTGAAAATGTACATCGTACATCCGCTAATCCGCTTATAGGAGTTCCTATAAATTTTAATTAACTTTTCCTGTAAGATACAATATTAATTGCAACGCGTAATTATTCATGATTAAAAAATCAGTCGCTCGTAGCCCCGGCTGCCTGAGTGATCTTAAACGATCACGAAGGTTAAGCAACACAGGGCGCGTTCAGTGCATGGATGGGTCGCCGTCTATGCCTAACGCTAGTGGCATTTTTCCGAGCGGTTCCGTGCTTCGCAAGGCACGTTAAGCTGTTGGTGCCGTTAAGTCGTTAAGCCAAGTCAGAGGCCTTAGGGCGGCTTGACAACTTCTGACAGTAGACGAGCCACTAGTCTACAAACCTCCACCAATCCGGATTTGGCCCCCGTGGTGGAGTATGGCCTATACCTTCCTCAGGGAAGAGACCCGTGCCCCTCGGTGGGGACATAATGGGTTGATGATAACATGACAAAATATCAACGACTTGATTAATTAATTGCGCGAGGACACGTGGGTGACGTGGCAGCTTCTGTAAAATACATTGAGTTTCCAACTTCTGGTATAGTCGACCGCCGACCGACATTTACATTTTCGTTGAAGAGTCGCTCGTCGTTTGACTGTTCCTTAAAGCTAGAGGTCTAATCCCTTTTTTACCCGACTGGGGCGGAGTCCAAAAGAAGGGTAGGAAAAGGTTTGGGTCGTAAGTATGTATTTTGCATGTATGTATGTAAGCGAAAGCGGTTTCTCAGTATTGAGACAAAAAGCAGACCCTGATATCTGTCAATCCATTTGGGATACAAGTAAAGGTTTATGAATGTGCATATCCATTCTGAAAAAAAACTTAAATAAAAAATAACCAACAACCCGACTGGGGAACATTAACTACTAAGCAAGCTGGGCCCAAATTCCTAAATGTAACACCTTGCGAGATGTATAGGTATGCTGAGATCAGGGTTTGCCTTTTGCCCGATTCTGACAAGCGTGGAATAGACCATAGGATTAAATAAATATGTATTTCTCAGTTCATTTATTAAGTAAGTTTCTTCAAAAACTAAAGTGGTGACGAAAAAATTGTGTTTTCTTTTTTATTGTAAGTCTGAAAATTTCATGTTTACAATTTTACGCGTTGTCGGGTCTGTGGGCTACCCATCTATATCCATCACACTTATCTATCTATTTATATATAATATTTGTTCAGTGTAAATTCATTATAATTTGTCCAACAGATACATGATATCTATTAATTTGTTTATTACGTTTTCGTACCCACGCCTCTGCTCACCGCATCGAGCGCAAGCGTGATGTCATCTATGGTCCTGTTTTATTTATTCGTTTTGTCTGTTGTGTATTTAGTTTTCTTTCTGTTGTTGTGCATATTATGTTACTTATGTGCTTATTTTGTTTCTGTGGTGTATCTTGTTGGTATAATAAATGTCTTTCTTCTTCTTCTTCATGTTGCGCGCTGACCGCGCGGTCTGCCTGCCGCGCGAGACCGGTATATACCCATTGTTCTTCCGCGCTGATCACCACTCCTGCGCTGGCAGCCAGCCAGTCGCCCGATATACGTTTTGCGTGTAAC
Source organism: Yponomeuta malinellus (assembly GCA_947308005.1). Lineage (NCBI taxonomy): Eukaryota > Metazoa > Arthropoda > Insecta > Lepidoptera > Yponomeutidae > Yponomeuta > Yponomeuta malinellus. The sequence continues at coordinate 3,045,624 of OX371007.1, read as the reverse complement.
CCGTGTCGCCCGCGCTCCGAATTACTACTCGTATTTCGCTAAACTATCGCTTGTGCTTACGTACTTTCTCTCATAGTGTATGTTTTGTTTCTGCTCTATGACGCTCATGTAAGTGTGGACAATAAAAGGCTATCTTCTACCTATCAAGACTTTCTTCATTTCCTACCGACGCTATGCACTAACAAGAACTACAACCACGCTATACTGCTGACCCTACTAGAACGCGGTAATGACATGTGCTCGCCACAGGTCTATGGGACAGACCGCGTAGGCTTCCATTAGTATTATTCAAACACGGAGCCTTAAAAACAACGTAATACCAGTTCTATTTCGCAGAAAATAAGAGTCGGTGGTATGGTCACCCCGAATGAGCTGACTTCGCCTCCGGTAGAAGGAAAAACGTTCACAGGACAGGAACAAAAGATTAATTAAAAGCGTTTGAAAGGGCTTCTTACCAAGGAAGAGGCTTAGGATAATTTAGTTTAGGAAACGATTCTCTGAGGATTCGTTCACTATGCGACTTCTTTAATTAGTGTGGTGTCTCGCAGGTCATATTATTTCCGTCCCTGGAGAGCACCAGAAGCACCAATCATTGGGTATAATAACAAATAGGCCATTTATATCGGTGTTCGTGAATTCATGTTAGATGATCCTACTTGTAATATACACGCTGAAATATGGCTGGTTTGAAAGCCGTTGAAAGCAGTTGTGTCATTAGTAACTAAAAATGGGATGACGTTCCACTAGTGATGCTATACGCTAAAGTAAATGGTAAAGGTACCATGTAATTGGCACGTTTACCAAAATTCATATGCTTGTACGATGAACCATAGTACTTACATTATGGCACGCAACAGTACTGTAATTTCATTAGCAAGGAATCATTACATATACCTATCTCTCGTGGCATCATCAGCACAAAATCATGAAATTCTTCATTTTCGGGCATAATGCGCGCGCTAGTAGGTATTTATCGCTAACAAGCACTAGGTGACTAAGTTGCCGGTCCATAGCATTATTACATTATATTTAATGTTCTTATTATAACTGTTGTTCTTAATTGTAACTTTCATATTTTATGTCTCGCTTCTTGTGTGCAATAAAGAATATTCTTATCTTATCTTATCTTAATATTCTGACGATTTTTTCTGATTTTTCGGGTCAAATATCATAAATTTACCGTAATCATAGCACCATAACCAGCGGCACAGATAAAGTTATCACTATCTTTATCTTCAATAACTCAGCTTAGGGCTCCGTTTTTTAATGCGTTACTGGGTGGAACATTGGACTCTGAAGCGAGAGACCCAGGTTCGATTCCCAGTGCGGGCATGTACCTATGGCTTGGTTTTCGAAGTTATGTACATTTGTGAAGTAACGGTGAAGGAAAACATCGCGAGGAAACCTGAGTGTCTGAGGTGTTCACATACCTCAGCGCTTGAAATTGCCAATCCGCGGTGGGCACGCGTGGTAATTAAGCCCATACTCTCTCCTTGAGAGGCCTGTGCCCTACAGTGGGACGTAGGTATATAGGCTACTTATGTATGTGTTGCGATCGCCAACCCGCCTGCCAAGCGTGGCGATTATGGCAAAACCCCTCATGGTCATATTCGAAGCTTGGAAAACCATAAGGGAGGCTTATGTGCTGCAGTGGGCGTCAAATGGCTGATGATGACTTGTTCCTATCGTGTAGTCTAATTAGTTGTCAACCAATTTTTTTCTATTAAGTCCTACCTTTAGATTTCTCACAGATCAATCAAATGGACGTATTTCCACTTGCCGGCGCACTGGCTTTTCCAGTCAGTAGGCAAACGCACCATATTTTATATAAAGTTTTGCTTTCCATGACCCTGCCGTCCCCTGGAAAAACGTGTTTTTTTTTTGTTTCCACGTGAAGCTGTTTTAGCGCTTCAATGCACCGTGTGTTCATTCATTAACACGATATAACCACACACTCGTAATATACACTTTTAATAGAAACGCGTTTATTATAGCTCCTTCAACGCCTTTCTAAATTAAAATTGTGAAGCGAGTATTTTCACACTTTTTGATGGATGCTTTTAATAAAACTGTGAGACGTGCAGCTACAACAACAACATACACTCATGCCTGTATCCTGCAGGAGTAGGCAGAACCCAGGGTCTGCCACTTGCCACGATCCTCTTCACACACAAATGTCTTTTGCTTCATCAACAATAATTAGCCGCTGCATGCACGTGTACGCTGTAGGTGTATATGTACGTGTACGCTGTAGGTGTATGTATATGCACGTGTACGCTGTAGGTGTATATAGACTCATGGCCGACGCATTAGGAACTGCTAACAAAAACGCTGATGTTCTTTTGTTTTATTTTTTATTTTCAGTAACATAGTCACTTTATTATTTGGCGGGTAGTCGGGTCGCGCGCAGTGTAAGGTTCCGTAGGAAAAGGGTTTTTTTATATGCTTTACAGAACTAATAACTTCATCAAAAAAGAACAAAGTTTTCCTTTTATAGGTTGGTCGCCTATTACTCGAAAAATGCTCTTCCTAAGCTCACAACATTTTGAAAGAAAGAAGACAGAATAGAATAATCATTTATACATTTATCATTTTTAAACGATGAATCCAACGATACCCCAAGCTATAGAGTAGATGAGAAAAAAATTGTATCCCTAATTTAGGTGTAGGGGAGGTAACAAAAAATTTTTTTTTTTAAGTTTTATTTTACTGTTTTGTAATTGAATAAATATGTGTATCTATGCCGAATTTCAGGTCTGTACTACGTATCGTCTCTGTGCTAAGCCGTGGACAGACAGACAGACAGACAGACGGGCGGGCATGGCGAAACTATAAGGGTTCCTTATTGACTACGGAACCCTAAAAAACGAAGAACTTTTTTTTATTCTACTTTGAAAACTCCTGTGATCTGTCAGGATCGTGGCAGTCCCTGGTCTCTGCCTACCCCTCTGGGATACAGGCGTGAGTTTATGTTATGTTATGAACACCTAATTATTCTCCTAATTATTTTGAGCAGTATATCTATTGATATAATATAATAATAATATTGTAATATATTGATTGGAATATTAATAATTACAGAGGTAGAACGTAGTAGTACTAGCCAGGTCAGTGAGGCAATAGAAGATTACCATTTCTATTTTTAAACATTCATTGAACGCGTAAGTTTATTTTTATCGATAAGGAAAACCACATTTATTACCGTGTTTGGCGCCAACGAGTCGTGTCTGCGGTCTTAGCGAAATTGTGAAAAAACTTCCTTTTCTTTGAGGAAGGAAACACTGTGTAATCTATTCCGAGAAAGATATTACTTTGTACATACACTTATACTTCCCGGGACTTTATTCGCGTAAAAAAAGAAAGTAAAATATTTTAAATTCCGCAACAATTTTTTTTTACGTTTTTCATTCTTGTTATGACAATTTATTAGTTCAATATTATCTATATTCGTTGTGACATAAAATGCATTTATTTTAGGTTGTAAGAACTATGTTAAGTAAATCAGTAAGCGATAGACAGTAACAAAACTGAGAAGAAAAAAAAAACCCAAAAATGAATGTGACGTTTCATATAAATTTAAAAATACCAACAATAATACGAATGAAATGGAAAAGTAAATCTAGCGATATGTTGTTGATATCAGCATAAATGCAAAAAAGATAAGCAATGTCAGTATAAGTTTTGAAAATTACGATGTATGATTTTTTTAAACTATTAATCGACATACATTCGATTACGCAGGGCAACCGATCCTGATTCTTTCTATTGACCTTCTTTTTTTGCCAAAATTCACGCTTCTAGAATAGATGGATACGTCACGTTACATCTGAGTATCATGCTAGAGGTCGTGGGTTCGCCTGGGTTCGCCCATTGGGCGGTGTAGTACATTTGTACTTAGGCCTCAGTCAGGATGTATTTCCATGTTTGTGATATCCTTGCCTGGTTACCATAGTACAGGATATCCTAGTTTGTGACCAGGGCAAGTGATCGTATTGTGTGAAAGATGTTAATATTGCGACAGATATTTTGTTTAATATTTATGTACTGAGTGATGCTAAAAGAAAAAAACCGGACCTGTGTTTTGGTAGCTATGAGGCAGCCGAAATATGTGCCTACCTCGTGGCGCAGCGGTAGTGCATCTGCATACCATGCGAGAGGTCCCGGGTTCGAATCCCGGCAGGGGACAAAAAAAACCCCAAGTCTTGGATGTTTACATGTTTGTGATGTCGTTGTTTCTGGTTCCCACGATACAGGGAATCCTAGTGTGGGGCCGGAAGCAATGTATGTCATCATCATCATCATCATCATCATCAGCCTATGCTTGTCCACTGCTGGACATAGGCCTCTCCTATAGCACGCCACTGAGCACGGTCTTCGGCTACTCTCATCCAACTCTTGCCAGCCGCCCTGCGAAGATCATCGCTCCACCAATGTATGTGCCTGTATGTAAATGTTTATGTTTAAGCGTCTTAACATTAGATTTCCTTCTAGTGATATTATATTAGAGTAGAATATAGGATTTATTGCATTACCTATAATATTAGTGTCGGAAGAATACACCTGTAGTTCGAACACCACAAATTTTCCGTGGTTAGCCTTATGAGTTGTAACTCAGGGGATTTTTTACTTGTTTGTCGCTCCTGAACGCTATTTAAGCTCAGCAGGAAAAGCCACCCATTATATGATTTTGTGTTTAAAAAGCGTAAAATAATATTGTAAACTCGTCTTTTTCTTCGCTTTCAAAACGTTCCATAAAATGTATACAGTAACTTTCTTTTATTTTATAACGAGACGTGTATTTTTCTACGAAGAGCGTAAACGTAGTGAGCAATGCCCTGACCAGGGTCTATAATGTAAGACTTGAACATGTTAACATCACCAAACCAGCGCTGTTTCAAATAGAAACAGCAAACGCTGAAATAGTATCATTGTCACACGCACACTCCTTTATTTTTCTATTATTGTATGTAAGCATGTTTGTTTGTGGCAATAAATCATTCATTCATTAATTTTATGTACCATTATGAGCGCTAATATATGAATATGAATATACTTGAGCCTCTAGTCTACTAACCACATACTCGTAGATGTCCAACGAGTATTTATAGTTAATATTGTAGCCTTTACTTTTTTTGTTTAAAATTTCGAGTTAAGTTGCAAGGGTTATACCATTGGAAATATCAATGGGTTACTAGACTACCAAGAGTGCCAATAAAACAATCATTGCCGTACTAATATGACTCTATGGAACAATTATTCCGTGTGGCGCCGGATTAAGAATAGCGTCACTCCATTTCCTTCCGTGGATGTCGTAGAAGGCGACTAAGGAAATCAATTACCAGAAGACGGGCAGCAGCGTCTTCCTGAGATTCCAACCGCATACTGCGATCCCCAACCCGCCTCTCGAGCGTGGCGATTACGATACGATAACCACGAAGGAGGCCTATGTCCTGCAGTGGGCGTCAAATGGCTGATGATGATGAATAACTATGCATTTTAGAGACTTGCCCCTCACATCGAACTACCACTAATCGGAAAACGTTAGTTTAGTTTCATTGCTGTATCATGGAATGCCATGTGTCAGCCGGCATCGCAAAGTTCTGGTCCGCAATTGGGTATTTGACAAAATATCAAATGAGTTACTTTTAAAACGGATTTTTTTATGAAAATACTTGCTTATGACGTCACATTTCAGAGCACTCTTTATATGTTGATTCTATAAAAAAATGTAATAACTAGTAATTAACTAAAAGAGATACATTTTCCGAGATATTTTGTAATTTTTGTTGTAATCGAGCATATGAAATAACTTATTATTGATCGTGTCAAATACCGAATTGTTTGATGAAGACTTTGAATAAAATTTGATTTGCCATCGACACGCTAAGAAGAAGATTAGTCAGTCAATTACTAAATGTGTCGGAAACAGTCTTCTACATGTATTTTTTTTTTACAATACATAACATAAACTCACGCCTGTATCCCAGAGGGGTAGGCAGAGACAAGGTACTGTCACTTGCTACGGTCCTGATCACTTTCGCTTCCTCAACATTCATTAGTCGTTGCATGCACGCACGCCGATTTCGGGTACTTTTTATTTTGCCCTTTGCTGTACATCCCCTATTTGATCCCCTATTTTTACAATATAGTGATAAGTATTATAACCAGATCTTATATTCAATTATGAGTACACCTCAGGTTTCCCCACCATGTTTTCCTACACGGTTAGCGAGTGGTATTGCTACTATAAGTTCACAAATGTGCGTAACTTAGAAAACAAAGTCATTGGTACATGCCGGGATTCGAAACCACGACCTCCCGAATGAGAAACCGGCGTTCTACAGCTCCACTGCAAGGCGATGTACACATGTCATTTAGCAGACTTGCCGCCCCGATTTAAATCGTCCATTTCAATGGACGCTCGGATTCCTTGCAGTCGAATCTTTTATCGCTTCATGTCATGATGAGTCGCTCAATTTGAAAGGACCTTCTGGCTTGAGGAAAAATCTGCGCTTTTCCCTTCCGTTTGTTGCAGTCTAATGACCCACGAATTGCTGAGCAGAGGCTCTTTAGATCTTTAATTGAGTCCTTGAATATAGTTTACGAGTTGAAAAGGAATCTTCGCGAAGTACTGCCGACAGCGAGTCAACCTTTTTTTTTCAGTCATGAATATTTCTTCCTATATACAATTTAAAATGTTTACTTCAACGTCGAGTAACTGGGCAATGCCACATCTAACTTTTTAGGGTCTCGTAGTCGAGAAGGTACCTTACAGTTTCACCATGACCTGCCGTCTGTCTGTCCGCGGCCTAGCTCAGAGACGATTAGTACTAGTGAGCTGAAATTTGGCATAGGCATACATATTTTACACATAAAGACAGACGTCTTTTTGGAAATCCACGGAGGAGGCCTATGTCCAGCAGTGGACTTCTTGTGGCTGAATGATGATGATGATGATACATATTAATCACACTAACAAAACAGTAGTGTAAAAAATGTAAAAAAAAAAATGTTTTTAGGGGGACTCTACACCCAAATTAGGAATGCAATTTTTTTTGCCAACTCCATAGTGTGGGGTATTGTTAGATTGGTCGTTTAAAAATATTATGCGTGTAGAAAGACCTTTTCTTAATTTAGGGTTCCGTTTGCGAATACATATAACCTTATAGTAATACATATAACTTTATAGTAATACATATAACCTTAAATTAATACACATAACCTTAAAGGCGCAAATTTTTTCGCCTAAAAAGGCGCTAACCCCACACTGCGCGTGGCCCGACATGCACTTGGCCGGTTTTTTGTAATTTTGCATGCGAATTATTAAATTAATTCTATTCTATTCTATTCCAATACTATAATAGCAACTGCGAAATACCGAAAAAATATCAGCTGTTTCACACATTTGCTGGAACATTACATACATAACATAAGCTCACGCCAGTATCCCGGAGGGGTAGGCAAGGACAAGGGCTTGCCACTTGCCACACCTACTGTGTTTATGCAACATTTTTGTAGGGAATACGTGATGTGTTTTATTTTATGTTTATATTGTTTATATTTAAACTTATATTAATTTCCTGTTTTAACGAGTAGAATAATCCTCGTACGTTCTACGGGACATTTCTGCAACATCCGGTATTACGTAAAAGATTATACATATATACATAAACACACAGCTGTACCTCGGAGGGGAAGGCAGAGACCAGAGTTTGCCACTTGCCACGATCCTCTGAAATCTCATTCGCTTTATCAACATGTATTAATCGCTGCATGCACGCACGCCGGTTTCCGGTAATTTTTATCTTACCCTTTCCTAATAGATTTATTTATTTATTTAGATATCTATGGTGAACCAACAGCTAGTACAATAACATACAATCTGATATAGGGAAACATAATGCCAATTACAAGATCCCGTGCTTAAAATTCCTAGACAACCTACACAAGTTTAGTTTTAAATTCCAAAACGAAAACGCTATCATTTAAAAGGAGAAAGCTTTTATAACGCCCCGGTTGAACAATTAAGAGTAAATTATTATTTCTCACTCAGTTTCTCCCAAGGCTCTCTTGAAACTAACGCCCGAGGAAAATGCAAAAATATGAGCTGTTGGTTTTTCCACTTGCAACCAACTAATAAAAGACCCGGCAAAAAAGCAATATGGCACAGTCGTCCAGTTTTGTTAAAAACTCGCCCTTAGCATAATTGAAGAAGAAGAATAGTACATTGTTCACCGAGAGGAGAAAGTGACCGATTACCGTCGAGGGTGTCGTTTGAAAAACACCCGAGATCGGGAATCGCAGTTTCTCTCGAGTGATACATTGTGCTTTATACTACACCTGCCTATCACTACTTATCATTTTGATAGTTTTATTTTACTTTCTACGAAAACTGAATCCTCAAACAACACACAAATTGGAAATGGCGCCAATGGCGTCTGCAATTTTCACATGTTCTTTTTTCAAATTGTTTATCCTGCCGCCGCAGGGTCGCACTGCCAGCCCGACACCATCCAACACACAGCTAGTGGCCAGTGTCATTTTGCGAACTTGGAGATAAAAACTCACTGTAAAAACTTTTTGGCTTTTGATATTTAGGTTACCGGCGCATAGTCTTACCCAAAATTAAAAAAGAAAAACCACGTAAGAAATGGATTTTCATACACTTTTCTCTCCCGCTCAGATGCGTTTTCTCCCCGCATATTTGTTCGATATGCAATGACGTACTTTCTACCGTAAATTTGATAAAGTATCAAGGTACTTTCCAAGCAGGTGTAGTATAAATACATTTATTTAACGCCACATAGACATACACAAGACGTAAAGCAGAAAGAAAAAACTAAAATAAAAAAAAAATACGGCAGAACGACAATTAGGGGACACGAGCTATGTCCATGCGGCGGTAAAATGGCCTCGGGCTCAGTAATTGCTGCACCGATGTAAAGGTTCATATGTTGTCGACTGTCCGAACGGCCCTGTTGCTACATGCAACTGGATATTTTTGAAGTCAACATTGCCTTAGGCGCACTTTTTCTGAACAATGAATGAAATCTAACCGTCACGCTGGGGTTCGGGACAGTGAATAGAATACACGCTGAAATCTAGGTGGTTTGATAGCCGCGGTTATGTGATTAGTAATTAAAAATGCCATCTGAATTGAGAATTTCACCAAGTAAATACTGAAGTAACGTTATGTCGCGCTCTTCTCTGAGAAATTCCAAGAGACAGACAGCACTGCAGTTAACATTTTCAATTCGGAAACTGGTCCTTAGACTATCGATTTTAAGTATAGACGTAAAACGAAATAAAAAATCGGCCAAGTGCGTATCGGGCCACGCGCAATATAGGGTTTCGTATAGAGGGTTTTTTTATCTGCTTTACATTAGTAACAACTTCATCGAAGTCATTTTCGGTGGATTTTGTACGAAATGTTACTTTTATAAGTTGGTTGCCTATTACTCGTTAAGTACTAAAGCCTACTTAGCCGTGATATTTTTCCTTTTAAGTTCATTATATGTTTTACTACCGTGAATTATTTCACGTCTCTACAATGAACCATTTAGACAAGAGAGGGCGGGGGCGCCCTACACGGACAAAAAAATTTCGCTTTAAAGCTTAATATTTGGCAAACGGAATCCTAAATCAAAAAATGGTCTTCCTACACCCACAATATTTTTTAACGACCAATTCAACAATGCCCCACATGATTGGTTAGATCCACAATTTATGTTAGGGGAGGTACAGTAAAAAAAATCCAACATTTTATTCTTTAACTTTGTCGGCGTGATAAATATGTATACACATACCAAATTACAGCTTTCTAGTACCACTTTAGTATAGTCTTTGCGGTAGGCCGCGGACGGACAGACAGACGGACATGGCGAAACTATAAGGGTTCCTTGTCTGACTACGGAACCATAATGAGTTGAGAAATCTTATTTCGAGTTAAGAAATCGCGTTTCATCAAATTCGCGATCAATTAATACAGCCTCTCCGCACCTCTCCGTCTATCAGAACAATGATCCGCGGACCCGCGGCGCGCACGCACCGCTCTGGCTGGCTGGCTACTAATGGTACTCATAGATACGAGTTTGTGTCGATTATAGGAAGTGCCTTTTTTGAAAAAAGCAAACTAGCGTGTTCGATAGCAATTGTTAAGGCAAGTTCATTTTGCTGTGGCTTTCAAACCACCCAAAATTCACGGTGTATACGCAAAAAAATTAAAATATGGAAGTGTTCTCGACTGTACTACGAGCCCCGCTTAAGTTTGTTTCAATCGCATTTAGTCGTGTGGTGCCGATCGTCGTATGATTTCGTTCACATCCGTTTAGTTGCTCTGTACAATTAGGTACATGGCTCATAATAAAATCTGCGTCCAAATTTAATATTCAACGTTACTTTTGCTGCGGAAAAAGCCACGTAAATCTGCTCGGTGCAACCGGCTGTATATTTCGGAGAGATACGGGGATGAATATGAAATTCCTGCAAGCGGAAAACCCCATAGAGGAAGTAAGCCCGCTCTTTAGTCCTTCCATTTATATCTGACTTACTTTGAGCTAGCAGTCAGGTACATTATCCGAGCTTTCTTTCCGGGGTGATTAGCAAGTTCTAGTGAGACTATTCTTGGAGCTTCTGACAAAGGAGATAAGGGACGCATCATCAATCACAGACACAAAATTAAATGAAAAAACTTTATGTATTACGAGTATAAAACAGGGTTACAATGATGTTTGCTGGCTCCCAAACTAAGATGTCCTGTGCTATGGGTAGCCTGGCTACTTCCAAATTAGTTTTACAATAATAATTTGAAACCAAATTTGATTATAAGTAGGTCACATCACTTACTTATAACAGCTTTTACCTTAAGACTACGGGGCCCCATCTCACAAATGCTAAACTAAAGAAAACCGACGAATTGAGATCCTCCTCCATTTTTGGAGTCTGTTAAAAGCAGAGAAAATAAATGCAAAGAAGAAACAAAGGTGTACGCAAATGCGATTTGTACAATTTTGTTTACTACACACATAAGAGTGTTTGGTGCTGCAAAAGCTTTAGCTTAGCGTTATGCTGAGGTCCCAGTGCGCAGAGCGGTATATCGGAGTAAAATAAAATACCATAATATACAGAAGAGAAGAAAGACATTTATGATACCAACAAGACACATCACAGAAACAAAATAAACAGATAAACATAATATCCACAACAATAGATAGAAAACTAAATACAAAACAGACAAAAAAAAAAAAAAAAAACAGGACCATAGCACATCTATGGACACGCCTGTGGTGTGTCTAAGTTGCCACAAAAGGCAGCTGACTCAGCGTTGTAGTGATCCCTCAGCGCTGATTTTCAGTCAGTGCCTACGGTAAACCATAATAGTACCTACTTCGGAGTGTGTGCCGAATAGCGTCACTCCATTTCCTCCTGTGGATGTCGTAGAAGGCGACTAAGGAAACAAATTACCAGGAGACGAGCAGCAGCATCTTCCTGAGATTCCAACCGCATACTGCGATTGCCAACCCGCCTGCCAAGCTTGGCGATTATGGCAAAACCTCTCATGGTTATGAAAATCATGAGGGAGGCCTATGTCCTGTGGCGGGCGTCAAATGGCTGATGATGATGATGTTGATGTGCGTGCCGTGGTACATCCTCCCAAATCAAATAGAAAGAGGACTTGCTACCTACTAATGGCATGCCCAGCGAGGTACATGTCATTTTGTGATTACAGAATACAATCGACATCACATCAACCTTTACAATCATGCACCCCACTCGGTTACATTGCGGGCAACTTTCTCTGCTGCCAACTGTATATTATGTTTACGTCAAATGCCCGGTACAGACCGAAACAAAGGAACAAGCGGATGCGAGTGAAGTGATCAGTGAGCCAATTGAAAAGTTCACACTAAACGAGAACTGTATCAAGATGGCATCTAGTTTCTTGGCCTTGGCCAGCCGTCGTTGTAAGAGATGCATTTACAGTGTATGAGAAACCGTCCAATCAGGGCACACTCAAAAGAGACGTCGACAAATACTGGGCTCGTAGCATGACAACGCGCGTCATTGTCTGTCACGCATTTTGCCGGGAGAGGCTGAGTGAGGAATGTAGTGAGAGATTTCGAAGATGCCCCGCTCGAGACTCTTGACTCTTGACGATAACAGCGATAAACTTGTCCGAAGCCAACTTACGCTTACACCTACAATGAGTGCGGTGAACTTCACTGCGTTCAATGTAACCGAAAATTCAAAAATAGTCTTCAAAAATGAGCCCATTGCCATGACAGAAGTCCTATCAGCCCTTGAGGCACCGTTGTCGGACTACGATGAGGACGACATCACCAGTGATCATGTCCCTCATTTTCGATCGTTTGCATGCGTTCGTAGTTCGCCATGGTCTGTCTATACCCAGCATTAGAAAAGAAAGTTTACATTGAATGGAACCATTTGCACGGGTCAACTCTACACGCACACTACTTTTTCCGTCATTCCTGCATCATGCAAGGAAAGTGTTTCACATGACATACCATGAATATTATAACGTTTGAAGAATAAAAGTTGAACCGGCCTGCAATACGATGTGCCTGGCGGGAAATTTATCTTTATATACTGGAAGAGCAAAGAGCATGATTATTCGCTCTTTCCTGTAAGTTTAAGTCGCACTTGGCCCGTTTTCTTTCCTTTGAAACTTCCTCATTAAAATTTTTCTTTTTCTTCGTCTATCTATTAGAGCAGACTGTACCAACGAAGGAGTTTATCCTAAAGAGGATTCCACTCTGAGCCACGTATTTCTCACCCCACGCAATGAACTAAGCACTTTAGGAAAATATATTGCAACAAACCTGACGGTGCAATGTTAAATTTAATTTTTCCCCGCTGCGCCGCCTTGCAACCGGTGTGTGCGTTTTCCACTCTTGTTTGATTAAGTATGGAGGGGGATTTTTCTAGAAATTCTTTGTGGACTCATCTTGAATGCTACGCGATTAAACTATCAATTAGTTTTTTCCTATCTTGCATAGAGCAATCACAGCAAAAAAAGGTGATGTATTAGGAAGGACAAGATGAAAAGTTCCCGAAACCGGCGCAACGACTAACGAATGTTGATGAAGCGAAAGAGATTGGGCGGGATCATGGCAAGTGGCAAGCCCTGGTCTCTGCCTACCCCTCTGGGATACAGGCGTGAGTTTATGTAACATATAAATAACAAAGACATTTTTTTAGAAATATAAATTTATTCAGGACTGATGGTAATGATAATGCGAGTAAATATCTAATTTAAAATTAGTATAAATTTAAATGTAGGGCGTAACATAATAAACATAATAATAGTGCAGCCTATATACTCGTACGTTCCACTGTAGGGCACAGGCCTTCTCTCAGAAAGAGAGAGTATGGGCTTAATCACCACGCGTGCCCATCGCAGATTGGAAATTTCAAGCACTAAGGTATGTGAACAAAAAAAATAAACACCTCAGACACTGTGGTTCCCTCACGGTGTTTTCCGTCGCAGTTAGCGGGTGTAACCAAATCCCCAAATACATCCGACAAATTTTAGTTACAGCCGTCAATACGAACCTTTTTTACTATGAGTATATGAATAGCTATAGAACTATGGTAGTTCCATTGTTATTTTAATAACGCAAGTTTTAATAACTTTAGTGGTCATTGAACATCCCCTAAGCAATTTTTAGATTTCAAAGTTTTCACAAAAATTATCCGTATTGACGAGTAGATCCTCTTATTCTGAGAGAGAGATATAGAGAGAGAGAGAGAAAGAGAGAGAGAGAGAGAGAGAGAGAGAGCAAAAGAACAAATCGCAAAATCGCATTGGCTACTTCTGACGCTAAATATATATATATATATATATATATATATATATATATATATATATATATATAGAATACAAGAGTTATGTTAAGTAAAATATTGACTCAGCATTCTAAGTTCCTACAGGGACATACAATTCCTATATAATATAAAATCCCTCTTACACCTCCTTTGTAAACCATTTTATCCTTGTAATATTTCTAATACAGACTTTTCGCCTTCAAAACCACCTTCTGATTATTTTATTTGTGCACCGAACAATAATCTCGCCAAAGTCACCGCAACATCTCGCTTTTAATCAGGCTGCCTGGTGACGTAGGTAGCTCTGAGCCTTATCAATAAAATCACAGTGTAGAACTTATCATAAGCCTTCTTCTTAGAGCGTTTTCACATTATCCGATCCGATACCTGCGTCGGACGACGATAGTCGACATCCGACAGCCGAAACCATGTGCCTTTTTCACATATTGCCGACAAAATCGTTCCGATACGGCTATTTGCTCGCTAGCTTAGTGCGGGCAGGTCATCATGGCCTATGGCCTATAATAGAAAAAATATTTGCTGTATTTATTATATTTGAGACGAAAAAAAATATCTGTCCACAGACAGCATTGGATACATCCCATTGTGGAAGCAAGATATTCAGAGGTAGCATTTTATACTCTTTTTAGCAAGCTACAAAACGCACCCACAAAAGTTTTTAATTACTTTCGTATGAATGAATCCACATTTAATCCACAATTCAGATACACATATACGCTCACGGGCGTCCGATGGTACCGCCAACATATCGGTGTCGGCTCCGATATTGGGCCGGACAATATGAAAGATATACATCCTTACTAATATTATAAACGCGAAAGTTTGTATTTAAGGATAGAAAGATGTTTGTTTCTCTTTCACGTAAAAACGTCTAAACGGATCCGGATGAAATTTTGCACAGAGATAGATTATGGTCTGGATTAGCACATAGGTCATTTTTATCCCGGAAAAATACACATCAAAATTACCACACGAAGTCGCGGGCAACAGCTAGTATTTAATACATTTTACTAACCCCGATATCGGATCAGCGTCCGACACCGATATTGGATCGGATACTGTGAAAACGCTCTAACACCAAACAAACCGCCTTCTCTTCAAGACGCAAATTGTTTTCACCTAATAAAAACCTCCATTCGCGATATTCCATGTGGTATTGTGGGGCGAAGAGTATTTTTTGATTTCCCAGAGCTGCGGTTATGTAAACACTAGTTCGATTATTTCCTTGGGTCTAGGACCCTATTCTGTTCGTGAAACGATTCTGCTTCGGCTAAGAAACATTACACATAACAATCGAGGCCTAGAGTAACAAACGCATCGTTGTTTAATAGAGTAATATTAGCACGACAATCGCTGTTATTTGACGCTATTTCGTAGTCTACTAAGTAATAGCACTACAATATCATTTCAATTGTGTCATCATCGGCCATTTAACACCCACTGCAGGACATAGGCCTCCTTCGTGGTTTTCATAACCATGAGGGGTTTTGCCATAATCGCCACGCTTGGCAGGCGGGTTGGCGATCGCAGCATGCGGTTGGAATCTCAGGAAGACGCTGCTGCCCGTCTCCTGGTAATTTATTTCCTCAGTCGCCTTCTACGACATCCACGGAACGAAATGGAGTGACGCTATTCTTAATCCGGCGCTACGCGGATTTCAATTGTGTAATTCACGCAAATGACATAGACATCTCTCACGAAGGAGATCGAATTGTGCGTAGCGCCGTGTTAAGTTGGGAATGTGATTGGTTAGTAGACTACGAATAGTGTTAATAAAACAATCATTACCGCACTAATATCACTCTATTGAACCACCACGCGTTTAAAATACTCGCTCCCTGTTTTCGAGCGCAAAAACATAATAGTTGCTAGGGGAAGCCAAATAATAGAAACTTGTTGCATTGATTTTGCTTATCAATAATAACTACCTATTTTACCCATGGCATTTACAAAGAATACAAAATCTCCATGAAACCGAGGTTGACTGGAAGATAATGCTTTTAGCATTGAGTTTACCGTTTTACTTTTATTTTTATGAGTGTAGTAAATAATTTTAATGATAATATGCAATTAGATTGGTCTATGTATTGTTATCGCTAACAAAACTGTTTTACAGAATAAGACTGACCCGCGGGAAAAGGAAAAAACAATCGAAAAATTGAAACCTACGAATGAACTCTTCATAAAAGCCAAGATAAAGAAACTCAGTTTCTGTAGATATGATACGGTAGATACCGTCGGTTTCTGAATTGAGAATTCCACTATGCAAATATTTGAGTATCGCTCGGCGGTAGTAAGCTTAAGTTGTTTTAACTGTATTCGAAGAATATTTTTTTTTACTGAAAGAGGACGGAGTGGCTAGAATGGAGAACTTGTGTTAAGTTTAGATTAAAGTGGCAATGCTTCTATACCATAGCAGACAAAGAAAAACTCTAGAAGAATGGTAAAACTTAACCACAAAAATACTTAATTGGTGTACCAAAAATGCGAAAAATTTCCTCCAATAATTTTTGTTTTTTTATTTTATTTTATTTTATTTAGGACACAAACAGTCAAACAGGAAAAAATAAAAGTATATGTAGTATAACCAGTTTTGATCCTTAGTATCTCAAACTTAGTAATGAAAAACATATTAAATTTAGTTATTTCATTGAATTCTAAGCGTTTTCTAAAAAGGGCGTAGATGCATAAAACCATAATTTTACGACATAAGTAAGCATAACATTGATAAACGCTTCATACCTTACTTTCAAGTTGTGAAGTCATAGTTTGAGTCCGATTTGTATGGCGCATTTCTGTACCGCGTGACTAGAACGACTTTTTGACAGGTCACATTATGAAAAGTACCTATTAGTCGTAGAGAAAAAAATACCACGTTTATTAATCTTTTGACATGACCCCTCCGATTATATTAAAACATTTTCGTCTGCAAGCTCCATTGAGAAATCAATGTTGCGTGGGTTTCGACATAATTATTTGTGGAGAGGATGAAGGAAGAAATATAGACGTAAGAAATATACTGAGCGAATGTGGGTGATAGGACCGGTTAGGAACATCCCAGGCGGAGATACTTCGACCAAATAGGGGATGTATAAGCAAAGGGCAAGATCAAAAGCACCCGAAACCGGCGTGCATGCATGCAACGACTAAAGAATGTCGACGAAGCGAAACCCTAGTCTTTGCCTACCCCTGCTAGATACAGGCGAGCTTATGTAATGTAATATCAATTTTAAAACTCATTTTCTCACTTGAAACGCGATCAACATTTATATGTAGCTCTTCATAAGCAGCCTAAATACGTCCCACTGTAGGGCACAGCTCCCTCTCTTAGAAAGAGAGTATGGGCTTAATCACCACGCGTGCCCACCGCGGATTGGCAATTTCAAGCGCTGAGATATGTGAATAGCTCAGACACCCAGGTATCCTCACGATGTTTTCCTTCACAGTTAGCGAGTGGTATTGCTACTATAACTTCACAAATTTACATAACTTAGAAAGAAAAGTCATAGGTATATGCCCGAACTGAGAATCAAACCTGGATCTCCCAGTTCAGAGTCCAATGTTGTACGCACTAGGCTACCACCGCATATGTGGCTCTTACTTTTGGTAATTATTTTTTTTGTTAATTTTGTCTATCCCGCTTAAGGGGCTAACAAGGGCTCAATGCTTTGCAACAAAGTGAACGACAAAAATGTCTGTGTTGGTAACAGCAATTTTTAGAACCTACAGCTTAGAAATTAAGTTCAAGAATCTAGGCTACAATTTTGTTTTTGACGAAAACGGCCGTTTTTGGCGTAAATGAAATTGTGGAGTAGGTTCTTGGCCCTCTAAGTTCTAAGTTGTAGGTTCTAAAAATAGCTGTCACTAATACAGAAAACTCTGTCGTTCACTTTCTTGGAAAAATTGATACAAACGAAGATGTGATTTTTTTTTTCAGTGGCGGCGCTAGTTAGCTCTTATTCAAGCCTTAAGAATAAAACCCACTGCAGATAAAAGCTATCTCCCTTTTACGCAATGAACGATTTTATGTTAAATGTGTCAGTGCACTTAATTGCAAAACGCTCACACATACATACTCTCTCTTTTTTTCTAACACACACACACACACACACACACACACACACACACACACACACACACACACACACACACACACACACACACACACACACACACACGCGTGCGTACACACACATATCGTACCAAAGCGAGTGCCCAAAGTCCGCTTTCCGCCCCCTCATGGTTAGACAAAATCGTAGTAAGTGGCAAACCTTGGTCTCTGCCTACCCCTCTCGGATACATGCGAGATCTTATGCACGTACTCGTAAGTATGTATGTGTACTGTGTATGAAAAAAAACGAACAATCTTGTAAAAATCGCGTTGACTTACCTGCCTAATAAATTAAATGTAGACATTTTCTTGCAAATTGCCTTCATAAAAATTCAACAGTTCCTGAAATGTCATGGCAATAAAAACATTATTACGTATTTATGAGGTGGAGTCTTCTCAAGCAGATATTTCACTTCACCCCAGTAGTCGCATTCATAGACGCCATTCTGAGAGTACACTGGAATATTATGCTTAGGAATGAGGAATATGATTAAAAGCAACTTTGGACCTCAATCAGACGCAAATAAATAAGGAGAGGTTGCGATGATTGGGCCACTTAACATCAACGTAACATAACTTAAACCGACGCCTGCATCTTGGATGGGTAGGCAGAGACTAGGGTTCGAGACTTGCCACGATCCTGATTCATTTGTTGTTGTATGCACGCACGCCGGTTTCTTGTAATTTTTGGTACTCTAATGAAACAAATTAATAATAGTTTTGCATGATCGAATCAGGAATGAGGAGACCCGCAGAAGAACCCGACTTACTGATATAGCTCGGAGAATTGCTGAGTTGAAGTAGCAGTGGGCGGGGCACATATCTCGGAGAACTGATGGCCGTTGGGGCGAAAAAGTTCAGACCTGGCAACCGCGGATCGGACGACGCAGCGTGGGCAGGCCGCCCACAACATGGTCTGACGACCTAGTTACGGTAGCAGGGAATCTCTGGACGTGGGTGGCACAAGACCGGGAAGCTTGGAAAACCATGAGGAACGCGTATGTCCTGCAGTGGGCGTCAAATCGCAAATGATGATGATGAATAATAGTTTTATTGAAATGCTCTAAAACAGTTTTTGCTATGAAGTATTAGTGAAATTCTCCTTCCGAATCTCCTCCTTCTGAACCCGGTGGCAAATGCGAAGCATTTGACATTTCAATACTAAACCAAGCTTAAACAGACCTTATTCATTATCATAGCGCGAGTATCGCAGGATACATCGGCGCGCCGCACTTTTTGGCACAGCGCATCACGACGCTGCCCGGGCTGCTGGTGCTGCAGGTGGCGCTGTACGCGCGCGATCACTTAGAGCAGTACCGGTGACTTCTTCTTCTCACCGTGTCAGTGACAAAGCTACAAATTTTATTGGTCGAGAACTCGGCCACACGCACACCAGCTTCCCAGGCCTCTTGCGAATCCTCACGAGTGCAGGTAGTTGGGCACGAGGGACATGCAGTGAGTTGTCTCATAGTTTGTGGGGAGCTTCCGCAAAAACAATGGATGAGCTCCTCTCCCATGTGGCCCCATTTACATAGGTTACTTCTGCATCTGCCTACCGGGGATCGGCACACCTACGCCGCGCGGGGCGCAGTCACAGTCGCCTGCAATTTGACCAAGTCAGGTAAAGCTATCCACGTTATGGCTCCGGAGGTATACAACAAACTCCCGGAAGATATTACGAGTACAAGCAGTGAGTTCGCGTTTAAAATGAAACTAACAAAATGGCTAATCGAGAAGTGTTCTTATGCGTGTGACGAATTCCTCGCCTATAAAATTTACGACATAGCGTAAGTTACCTACATATAGATGAAAAGATTTTTATTTTTTTGTATGTAATACAATATCCAATATTATTTCTATAAAATAGTGTACACTTTTTATAATTATATTGACTAACTTACATTTCTATCAAATTGACATGTAATTTTTCACATTTTTAAATCCAATTTTATTTCTTATTTTTATGTTTCTATTACAAAATTTAAGTATCTATTGTAATTTCGCCTCGAATTTATTGTAATGAACATTATCAATAGATGATGTTTATGTTTCCTTCCACCGACGAAGCCTGATAAACGGAACCCTATGCCTGTGACGTCTGTTGTCTGTCCGTCTGACCTTTAACCTCCTTAGTCCTTACCTTCAAAATAACAATGTATTTCGATTGTTATTTTCGAGGTCAGGACTTAGCAGGTAAAAGAGCTTTGGGATAGTTTCTGAATTGAGAATTACGCTAAGTAAATAGTTAATTGTAGTGCTGTCTCTTCGAATTTCCCAAAAAAGAGCCTGACAGAACGTTACTTAAGTATTGACTTAGTGAAATTCTCAATTCAGAAATCGTCCCTTAATCTCCTTAACCATAACAGGTAGCTAACAGAATATGTGTCATCATGGCAAACTATACACCTGTGAGCACTCCTGGTAAGATAAGATTTGGTTATCCCACTGTAAATGGTAACTGCTAGATTCGTACCTATACATAAGTAGCCTATCTTTCTCCCTGAGAGAAGGCGTATAATATATAATATACGTCCCACTGTAGGGCACAGGCCTTCTCTCAGGGAGAGAGTATGGGCTTAATCACCACGCGTGCCCACCGTGGATTGGCGATTTCAAGCACTGAGGTATGTGAATAGCTCAGTCACTCAGGTTTCCTCACGATCTTTTCCTTCACCGTTAGGGAGTGGTATTGCTACTATAACTTCAGATAACTTGCATAAGCAGCCTATATACGTCCCACTGTAGGGCACAGGCCTTCTCTCAGGGAGAGAGTATGGGCTTAATCACCACGCGTGCCCACCGCGGATTGGCGATTTCAAGCGCTGAGGTATGTGAATAGCTCAGTCACTCAGGTTTCCTCACGATCTTTTCCTTCACCGTTAGGGAGTGGTATTGCTACTATAACTTCAGATAACTTGCATAAGCAGCCTATATACGTCCCACTGTAGGGCACAGGCCTTCTCTCAGGGAGAGAGTATGGGCTTAATCACCACGCGTGCCCACCGCGGATTGGCGATTTCAAGCGCTGAGGTATGTGAATAGCTCAGACACTCAGGTTTCCTCACGATGTTTTCCTTCACAGTTAGCGAGTGGTATTGCTACTATATCTTCACAAATGTACATAACTTAGAAAACCAAGTCATAGGTACATGCCCGCACTGGGGATCGAACCTGGGTCTCTCGCTTCCGAGTCCCACTAGGCTACCACCGCTGTTGGCTAGATTCGTACCCATGACCTCCCAAAATAAAAGCTTGATTCTCAAAAATAAAAAAAATAAGGGGTGTTCCATACATGATTATTTTTGTTTACCCCTATTTTTGTTAGAACCCGTTGAACGAAACCTTCCTTGCACAATTATGTAAGCTTATGTGTATATTTATGTATAAAGTGTGTTTTTGGCAATAAATTCACTTTCACTTTCATTTTCAAGTCTGACGCGCACTTGTGTGTTTTTCTATCTGCCGGCCACCGTCACTTTTGTTGGCGACAAATTGCGGAGAGCATCGACGCCATTTGCCTAATTCAGTTTGCCCTATTTGAATGTCATTGCGGAATAAAGGAACAAAAACAAAAAAAAACAAATAAGACGCCCAAAAGTACGGGAAAAGGGAAAAACAACAGTCGTCTTTGAGTCATTATAGAATAGGATGCTTCGGAGTATCAACGAAAATAACGGTGGCTTTTTTTGTAATGCGTATAGTCCGCACAGTGTTTTTGGTGGTAACGTGAACATAGTCACAGATCGTTTGCGCATCGCTTACTATCTCTACAGTGTATGTGTGAGTAATTGACGTATTGTGATGCGTAGTAAATTACTATTAGTCAATTACTAAAATAGTCAATTAATCACACATACACTGTAAAGACAGTAAGCGATGTGCAAACGATCTGTGACTATGTTCACGTTACCGCCAAAAAGATTTGTGCGGACTGTACTTATGTACTTATGGGCTTATGCCCACGCTTGTATCCCAAGCAGTAGGCATAGACGAGAGTTTGCCATTTTCCTCGATTTTGGCTAATCTCTTCTATTAACATTCGTTAGCTTCACAGTAATTGAGCCTAACCTTATTATATGATTCAAGATGATTTAAACAGCGCCTAGTCAGCTTCTATGTTTACTACAGGGTGACATTGAATTTGTTAGCAAAAGAGCATCCTACCAAACTGGTATACCTAACTAAATTATGGTGGCAAGCGTTAAAATATTAGCGCAATCGAAACAGCAAAAAAACCGGCTAAGTGCGTGTCGGGCCACGCGCATTGTAGGGTTCCGCAGAAAGAAGGTTTTTACCAGTTTTACAGAACAAACAACTTCATCAAAGTAATTTTGAATGGATTTTGGACAAGGTTTTCCTTTTATAAGTTGGTCGCCTATTACTCGTTAACTTGTAAAGCTTTCTTAGCCGTGATAGATTTCTTGTTTTTTTTTACGTTACAATCAACCTATTAGCCGGGTGAGGAGGGGGGGGGGGGGATTTATCTCCGAAATTACTTTATCACTTACGACAATTAACCAAAGTATATTTCCTGTTAGTATTTTTATGCCCGATCGATTACCGATATAATATGTTTAATGCTTGCCGCCAATATGGGATTTTTTGGACGTCAAATATTGTACTCGTAGGTATACCAGTTTCATACAAAAATGTTCGATACTCTTTTTAAATGGCTTATGACTTAGAAGTGAATCGTACAATGTGAACAAAAACCGGTGAGTGCTTTTGGTTTTTTTCAGCACAAAATGCAATGAAAACCAAAAGTATATTAGTTCGAGCGTCTTACTGTTGCCAAACCAATTGTTCTCAATTGTTGATTATAAAACGTCTTAGTATTATGAAAGTTGTACATAATTGCATGTAACGGCTAAACGGATACAGATTAAGATTACATATTTCATAAGGATAGAACATTGTCTTTTACTTACAAAGAGGATACTTTTAAGCATCATAGCGAATAAACTTGTATGTGTATAGTATTACTGAGACGAACAACTTTTAACGTAAAATAAAGCTGATATTAATTGGCAACACAAACTTTTCTTACTACAAAAAATTATTAAGCATCGCCAGAGAGAGTTCCTCCTAGTCTATGCTAATGTGAAAATAATGAAGCTGAAAGAGTAAGAATAATAAATAAAATGCAATGACTACTAACGAACCCGTGTGCGAGGAAATTCGCTCCCATTACCGACAACTTACGAGTTTTTCTATGGTACAAGAGCCACGAATTTACGCAAACTTGAGCCTTATTGTAAACGGTAATAGTCTATCTGCTAATCCCCATGATACACAATCTGTTTACATCTATGCTATATGATTTTATGTAGCGTCTGGATGCAACTCCAGTCTATTGTAAGTTTCAACTACGACTCAAATCTTGTATTAAACACCTGGGTTAGTCCCGTCTGCTTTACAAAGCCGCTTTGAGAGATGGTTTGAATCCCAGCACGACCCAATAACCATTGACTTCGTAGTAGCAATACCACTCGCTAACTGCGAAAAAAAACATCAAAAGAAACCTAAGGATCTGAGTTGTTGAGTGTCGAGTTTTTTATTTCAAACTGCGCAATGTGTTATGTGCCACGCACGCCATCTAGCGGCACAAGTCAAGAAGATCTGAGTAATGGCTACTTTGATCTACTCAACGATATACAAATGAATTTGCGAGCAACACGTATTTACAGAGTTACAGCGCTCATGTGACAGCGACATTGTTTGCATTGGATGCTGTTTTAGCGAGTGAAACGTCTTTCAGTTCAGTAGTAGGGGGTCGTCCTTGCAACTGAAAACTGAAACTGAACTGAAATACGTTTTCGCGTCAATAAACCTTTAATACTTTTAGACGCTTAGAGAGTGTAATATTAGCCCAAAAAAAGCCCGGACCACGTGTCCAGCCGAAGATCTCGAGGGAACCTATTTTTTTACTTGCATTGTAGCGCCCACTTTGTAATAGATACATAGATAGATAACACTTTATTTAGTTTCAGCTTCGAGTGATCATCTCCGTCATAAGTATTCGTACAGTTGACATCAGAGTAACTTTTTACATTTCAGTTGCAAAGTCAACCGTAACGTAACCGAATAGAGTCGACGCGTGTGAAGAATGTTGTGCTGTTGTTTGTACTCGGCCCCAAAACACACTTTGCAGATAATTGTCAGCCATCAGGCCAACTTTGGACACGACGGGAGCAACTTTGGCCATTAATTGTCGTCTGAAACCCACTAAAAATACACGCGCAAAAACTAGGTCCCCGCTGCGTGGAACATTGTAAAATGTTCACTGTACAGTGCTGTACATTGTTAGTAACTAAAGTTGCCAAATACGCACTTGCAACAGGATAACTCAATGGTAAACTCGTGAACAGTATTGCAGTGATAGCGCGGTCAGTACAACGCTAGCTTCACTTTCCAGAGGTCATGGGTTCGATTTGTTAGATGAATTGCGTGAACTCCTTATTTAGCTGCAGCGAATTTCAAAGTCGCATATTTTAGTGAAAGCTTTATTTATGTTTTCATAATCTATTCTATGAAAATTTTGTTAATTTCGGCCATGTACCTACCGAACTTATCGAATACTAGCTGGTTGCCTGCTAATTTGTTCACTGTCAAACTCCGGCGTGCACCCGTTATATGAGTTACGTACATTTGTATAGTTGTAGTAGCAATACCGCTCACTGACGGTGAAGAAAAACATCGCGGGGAAACCTGAGTATCTGAGGTGTTAACATACCTAAGCGCTTGAAATTACCAATCCGCGGTAGGCACGCGTAGTAATTAAGCCCGTATTCTCTCTGAGAGAAGGCCTGTGCCCTCCAGTGGGACCACATAGACCACATAAAGAAAAAAACATTAAACCATATAAAAACTCATATTATAAAGTTCTATATTATAACTTTATATTATAAAGTTACATATCAGAGTATTCTTTCGTACCTAAGTAGATATTATAAGTAACTGCAGCTATGGTAACTCTGGTTGAACTCGAACTTTCTATGGTGAACACTTTGTACAAAACTGGGTCTGACAAAGGCCTTTGTAGACTACCTCCGCAGTGTTTAATTAATAATCTCGTTAATTAATAATATTCTTATGCTAATGAAGCATATCCCACTCGCTCGTAAGGTTAATGTCAGGTTACGGCAAGCCCGGCGGCAAAGGTTCGAAAAGCCCTTAAGGGTAATTTAAGAGCCCCGCTCGTACATCAAAATAAAATAGACACTTACGCGCGCTACTAACAAAGAAATTAAAAAAAGGAAAAAAAAAACCGAATGAAAAAAATTCAGGCCTAATAAGTTTGCTAAATGTTTAACCTTAAAAGGTAGGTTGAACATTAAAAAAACTATGAAAATTTCAAAACAAAATTATACTTTAAAATTAACATAACCTTACATAAAGTCACGCCTCTATACCGGAGGAGTAGGCAGAGACCAGGGTTTGCCTCCTGCATGTTTAATGTTGGATTTAGAACGCCGAAATCATGCCCTAAAATCGTGACATCACTACGTTAGTAAAATTTCGAATCGCCATGGTTACGCTCCAGCTTTACTTGTTATTTTCAAACTACGAGACGTCATGTCAGAGGTAATCTGAACACATCATGGCTAACAGCGGTTGGTTATCTGGCCATGAAGTTTAATTTCTATCTAATCGGCCCATAACAGAGCCCACTTTAAGGCATAGGCCTCTACTCTTTCACGCCGACCCATCCGTTCCTTGCTAGTCTCGTCCAATGTGTCTCACCAGATTTCACAATGTCTTCGGCCTACTGGGTTGGAGGTTTGCCCACCGACCGGTGACCCGTTCTTGGCCACCACTCAGTGGCTACCTTACACCCCGGCCGTGTTGATGTTGAAAATGCTAAAATGGAGATGGGCAGGGCGGGACTGCCCATCTCCATTTTAGCATTTTAGTTAATTTTGTAGTTTATAAGCCTCAAAAATCAATATTTTTTTACGAGCTACTGGAACAATTACTAACTACTTAAAGAGTTGGACTGTAATCACGCAGTTGAACAGTTGGACCGAGCGTTCTTAACAGCTATCAGCCAACCTCGATGGACAGGCACTTTAAAAAGAATACCTATTTTAAAAACGTTTCCAATAGCGTATCGTTGACAACTCTTGTTTACTTCCGCAGCCGGGCAAAAACGACCTAACGAGAAATTTCAAGAAAAAAATATCCCCTCGGCCTCGTAAATGGTTTTCCGAATTATGCGCCTCTCCAAAGGGCGTTATCGCTGAACGGAAGAGATTCACATTCTCCGCCAGCCGGAATGATCCGACCTTCTTCTCGAGCCTCACAAAAAGCCAATAGCCGCATAAAAACGCTCAATGATGCCCCGAAAGATGTTTTACACAACTACGAAAGCAAACGCGGGGTATTTTTTCGCGCATATGTGTGACTTTTCCTAGGTTTTCTTATGACCGCATGTAGCTAGCGGTGCTGGAAATGTGGTGTCAATTGAAACACTCGAGTGTATACAGATAGTTTCAGAACGGTCCGCTGAAACTTAATATAAGGGGATTCTTCTAACCATCAGTACGAACAACTTTTATTACAAGACAGAACACAAGAAGAAGAAGAAGAAGAAGAAGAAGAAGAAGAAAAACATTTATTATACCAACAAAATACATCACAGAAACCAAATAAGCAGATAAGTAACATAATATGCACAACAACAGAGAGAAAACTCAATACACAACAGACAAAACGAATAAATTAAACAAGACCACAGGTGTAGCCTGTGGTGTATCAAAGTTGCCACAAAAGGCAGCTGACTCGGCGTTGTGCTGAGGAAGTGATCCCTCAGCGCTGATTTTCGGTCTTAACATAAACTCACGCCTGTATCCTGAAGGGGTAGGCGGAGATCAGGGTCTACCACTTAACACGATCCTGACAGAACTCTTTCACGTCATTAACATTCATAAGTCGTTGCATGCACGCGCGCTGGTCACAAGACCAACTCCAAAACACCGAAATAATTTTGGCAAATCAAAATTTTGGGAAAATATCAAACTTTAGTTGACAACAGCTGAGTTTTATTCAATATTTAGGACAAGGTCTCGTAACAAAAGTGGTCTGTTTCTATTCGCAGAATAACACTTTTCTGAAAACACCCTTTATGACATCGTTATGGTTAACAATTTGTTAGCAGTCTTGTTTTTAGTTTTTTTATTCAATGACCTACCACCAGTTTCTAAATTGAGAACTTCTCTAAGTAAATTCTTACGGTGTTTTTTATAAAAACTTGATTCCGTGAAACACTTCTCAGTCATATTTTAAATAGTCTGTGGTAAAAGGAAAAATGTCACCAAATAATATTATTATTTATACTGCCTCTGAGAAGTGTTTTAGAGTTATCGTGTTTTTACAAATAAGACCGTCAGGTTTTAATTCGTCTCTTTAGAGGCACGAACGTTTTAGTGAATATTATTGTGAAAAATCGTAAATTATATTTTAATGGCTAGCTTACCTGGGAATTCTTGTTTTGCCATATCAATTAGCCTACGACCTGTTCTCAGACCTACTGAATTCATAATAATCGTTGAAGCCGTTTCGAAAACGAACACTGTGATTTAGATATATTAGATAGTGTGTGTTGATTGTATTGATGTATTCATTGATGTATTTGGTATCATCATCATCATCATCAGCCATTTGACGCCCACTGCAGGACAAAGGCCTCCCTCATAGTTTTCCTAACCATGAAGGGTTTTGCCATAATGGCTGATGATGAAGTGCCCTGACCCTTAATGAAAGTCATGGTCTATCTCCGTCCTGAATGTCGTCCCTTGAAACCTTTTCGCGTTTGTATTAAATTTACTAATATATTATTATAACTCACCACGTCGTCTAGCTTCGGCGCAGCTTGTCGCTCGCTCAAACTCATTCCGGGTAGAATAGAATACTCAACGTAAAACAGTGATTTGTAATTTAAATCTGTTTGCGAAATATTGACAAACGCAGCATAGGGCGCCCATCAGCTCACAGGATCGACAATCTAAAGCAAATCGCTGGTAGCGGCGGGATGAGGCTGGCTAAGAACAGAAAGCTGTGGCATGCTTTGGGGAGGCTTATGCCCAACGTTCCGTGTGGCGCCGGATTAAGAGTAGCGTCACTCCATTTCCTTCCGTGGATGTCGTAGAAGGCGACTAAGGAAATACATTACCAGGAGACGGGCAGCAGCGGCTTCCTGAGATTCCAACCGTATACTGCGATCGCCAACCCGCCTGCCAACCAAGCGTGGCGATTATGGCAAACCCCCTCATGGTTAGGAAAACCATGAGGGAGGCCTATGTCCTGCAGTGGGCGCGTGCGGCACACGGAAAAGATGTAGCCACAGATTAAACAAACAGAATTTGAGATTGGTCTTAGACAAATCGTGTTTTTATAAATAAGGCACGTGTTTAATTTAATGTTGATGAAGCGAAAGAGGTCCGTCAGGATCGTGGCAAGTGGCCCTGATCGCTACCTACCCATCCGGGCTACAGGCGTGAGTCTATGTAATTTAATGTAATGAGAATTTAGCAAAGCTACGGGGCAGTACCAAGGAAATGATGAATAAGATTTTTTTCATTTCTCAAACTGTGTTCATAGTACGGTAACAAATTTTACTTCAACATAAGTAAATTCTCTAACCTCCTGTAAACTCTGAAAGTCCATTAAGTACCTGCTTTCTCTTAACTATTTTATCATTTATCTAATCAACACATAAACCGAGCTCACTTTTGGGCATATGTCTCTTTTATTACGCCAACCCATCCATTTTATTCTTGAGGTAAACTTATCAAACGGAAAAAATTGATTCAATTGAAATAATTTGTAAGCTAAAGATACATCTATGCGTAAAACAGAGCTGAGATGATAATTTAGAGAAGTAGATATCTATATTATTATGTTTTGCCCATCATCATCATCATCATCATCATAATCAGCCGGTATCAGTTCGCTGCTGGAAATAAGCCTCTCCCAAGACACGCCACTGAGTCCGATCTTAGGCTCATCTTTTCCAGTCACTGCCCACCGCTTTGCTTTGCCCATAAGGCGTACGAATTTTGGCATAAGAAATAATTGGAAAAAGAGCACAACACAATAAGTTAATATTAACAAGTTAAACTGTTATCATCGTCATCATCATCAGCCATTTGACGCCCGCTGCAGGACATAGGCCTTTCTCATGGTTTTCTAAGCTTCCCGGTCTTGTGCCACCCGCTTCCAGGAAATCTTTATCCCTAAAATCTAATAAGTATTACTTCGTGTGAAAAAAAACACAAACTACATAATATATATAACCACTAACCTCCAACCTAAGACAAACCATAAGTCAAATACCTTTAACGAACAAATACCTATCTACCTGCCTATCTTTAAGATTTTCTTCAGCAACTTCGCATCGTAAGGTTGTCTGGAAGAATTTATTTTAGCAATAGGACCGCCTTGACCAATGACTGTGTTTTCTAAGTTACGTACATTTCTGAAGTTTTAGTAGCAATACCCCTCGCGAAATGTGACGGAAAACATCGTGAGGAAACCCTAGTGTCTAAGGTATTTACATACCTTAGCGCTTATTACGTAGGTACATTGGCCCAACTATGAGGCTAAATGCGGAAATCAAAATCAAAATAATTTTTTTTTATTCAAAGTAGCACAGAAACTGCGACTTAATAAACGTTACAAGTTAAACTAGGTGTCCATTTCAAAATCTAGATCATTTTGGAGAAAAAATGGACAAAAAAACTCCGGTCTAACTAGAACCTATTACCGGCCAAAGCTTATTCCAAACATTCTTGAAAATTGGATTATTTCAGTAAAGGCGCAAAAATATTGCCCCATTACCTATTTGCGCTTAACACAATTTGAAGAAACACGAGTATAACGCGCAACCGTTTGACCTAAAAATAAAGAACCGCTTTCAACAGTTTAATACCTTTGCGGAAGGAAAACCTTATAAAGGCCACCGTAAACAAAATCATAACAGAAGAAAAGCGAAATAAGGTACATTGAATCGCAGTACGCCGGCAATCTAAAGAGAAGCCATAAA
Organism: Yponomeuta malinellus; assembly: GCA_947308005.1. Classification (NCBI taxonomy): domain Eukaryota; kingdom Metazoa; phylum Arthropoda; class Insecta; order Lepidoptera; family Yponomeutidae; genus Yponomeuta; species Yponomeuta malinellus. The sequence goes on along the minus strand of OX371007.1, from coordinate 3,015,604 downwards.
ATTATATCCCGCTAGCAAATAAAATGTGAAAGAGGTCTAGCCCGGTATAAAGAAAGAAGTTCAGTACATAGTAAACGCAGGATTGCAAAAAAACTGCACACCAAATAAATAGATGCCAAGCCTAAAGAGGTTCGTTAAAATTTAGCTGCAGTTACCGATGGATGGTCTTTGCTTGTTTTCAAAGAAAACATTTTTTTTAATAGTGCTGTCACGGCTGGCATGTTGTCTCGCTTGTAACTTTATATTTTTTTAGTGACACTTGCTTTGATAGATCTTGTTAAATGCTTGGTTTGATAGTGAAATTACAGATATTTCAGATATATTTTTGTTTTCCTGCGCTTTGTTTTAGACAAAGTAAAGTTGTTTCTTTCGAATCAGAAACGAAAGAAAAGAACGAAAGTCGTCGACATAGCCCAGCGGATTAGTAAGTTGAAGTTGCAGTGAGCGGGACACATAGCACCCAGAACTGATGGCCGATGGGGCCGAAAAGTTCGCGAATGGAGACCACATATTGGCAAGCACAGTGTAGGACGACCAGCCACAAGATGGACAGGTGACCTCATCCAAGTGGCAGGAAGACGCTGGATGCAAGCCGCTTCCTATGTCCAGCAGTGGACTTCTTGTGGCTGAATGATGGTGATGATGAAAGTTGTTTCTAAAATTATCAATTTTTATTATAAAGATTTCTCAATCAAAAACTAAGATAGCAAATTATGTCTTCAATGTTCGTAATTTTACTATCTAGCAAAACCTCAGACCACATTTAACAAATTTTTTTTTCAATCATTAATATGTCAGAATATGTAACAGCACTGTTAGGTTATCACTGAATTTGTAACACGGCAAGTTTCAAGATTAGAACATAAGTGCTAATAAAATTTGCTGTGTCTACGACTTCACTTGCCTGGGATTCGAGTAAATAGTACTCTAAACGTATGCGCCTGTGTTTCAGGCATGGAGCAGGTAATTGGTATATCTGTTTGTCTAAAATATGCCTTTACTATTACTGTAAAAGCATCTATCTATCTTTCTATATTTGTTGGCGTGACTGTGGCCTCTTCACAGTCACGCCAACCTCACTGGTCCCCTGTTAAACTTGTCCATTAACCTCCTGCCGCCTTCTTAATGTCATCAACCCATCGGGTAGGGGGCCTACCCACCGAACGACGGCCAGTTCTCGACCACTCTGTGACTGCCTCTGTCCACCGTCCGTCTTCTCGTCTAGCTAGATGTCCATCTCCACTTAAGCTTCGTGATTCATGTGCACACGTCTTCCACTTTGGTCTTCTGTCTGTCCGCAAAGGCTGTAAAGGCATGCACCAGGTTAAATTTACTCGATTTTTAAGTGTTAACCTGTTTTGTTTCGTTTGTTAAAAAAAATTGGCTTGTCATAATATTTTTTGGCAATTTGTGACCTTGATTAATTTTATTTAGTTTGCTGATTTTTGTATAATATAAAAAGTTTGTAAATTATAACGTTTACGGAAAATGGTCTGAAATCATCATCATCATCATCATCAGCCTATGCTTGTCCACTGTTGGACATAGGCCTCTCCTATAGCACGCAACTGAGCACGGTCCTCGGCTACTCTCATCCAGCTCTTGCCAGCCGCCCTGCGAAGATCATCGCTCCATCGAGTCTGAGGACGTCCCACACTACGTTTACCGATCCGCGGTCTCCACTCGAGAACTCGTCTACCCCATCGGTTATCAGTTCTTCGGATAATATGGCCGGCCCACTGCCACTTCAGCATGCTAATTTGGTGGGCTATGTCGGTGACTTTGGTTCTCTGTCGGGTCACCTCGTTTCGAATTCGATCTTACAGAGAAGGTCTGAAATAAATAAATAATAATATATAACTTAATCCAGAACATACAATTTATTTGTGTCCAATTTCGATCGGCGCTCATCCTTGCAACTTGTTTCTTCGTGCTTTCGAGAGATCGAGGGAGGGGAGTGAAAACTTGTCCAAAGATATATTCGTCAAAATGGATGACAGGTTTCAAAGAGGGTCATTTAATCATACCTGCAGGTGTGTAGGTTACATTTGCAGGTATGATTCAATGACCCTCATTATGGCCCTATTACAAACAACGATTTTCACTTGTTTTCAAGAATATTTACTAGGTTTCCTATTGTGTACTTGTTATAAAATTTCAATTCAACAGAGGGTAACTCGGCTAAAATTAATGCTACTTTCTGTGGGTTTATCGCAATAAACAAGGAGGATTTAAATGACATACCTCTTAGTCTAAGTTCTACTTCTGTGTATTCAATATTAAGCAACAAACATCTTAAAGGTCTTAATCCGCTTAAGGCACGTATCTAAATAGCCTGAACAGGTTTTTATGATGAAGTACTTTCAATTGTGTAACTTTTAGAAATCATTTCAAATGCTGGAACATTTTTCGGTCTTTTACGAGAATTCTGTTTCAACTGCGAGACATTAAACTCTTTGCCACCAACTCGAAGATCCTAAAGTAAAGTAAAAATTATTTATTACTAAGTGAATTATGTTACACGCATGTGGATTAATAATGCAATAGCGCGTTAAATCTAGATATTCTAATACTGGTCTGCTGAGTCTATAGATTTTGGATGTACTTAATGGCAATAAAACTGAGTCTTTAGTTAGATTAGATTAATATTCTCTATTGCACACCATACAGAGTTTTTCTGCTCAGATTGGAATTTAGTCGTAATAGTGCCTTAGATGTACTAATGCGGATTCAAATTAAATGGGTATTACCTAGCAGGGCCCTTATTATGAAGCAGCAATAGTTTACTAACTTCCTGTCACTGAGTAGTGAACGCTAGAAATGCATGGCTCTCTGTTAGCCCAATGACGTCATACGAGTATCATATCTTGAGATACGGGTTTTGAAACTAACAAGCTACTTCCGATAATGTCGCATTTTTCATAATAAGGACCCTGCATATCATTAATGAATGTTTACTTCTCTACAATGCGAGAGTTCTTGTTGACGACGTGCAGTCGACACTGTTGAAACTTTACTCAACTGTTGACACATTTTCGTTGTGAATTTCCCCGAAGCGTAGCTAATATTGTACCCTGACATTCGACAAACAGAATGTAAATGATTTACTTTGAAAATCATTATTTTGTTTCTTATTTCTGATTTTAGAGTGTACGCGTATGAAGCTCGATGTGCTGTTGATGTCGTGGGCAAATTGTGGAATAGCCCACATCATAGAAAACTCAACCATTTTATGAAATAGTGTCACTTAATTAAATCACCAACTTTTACTGGCCATAAAAGCCAACGCTAAACGATTTTGCAGTACATTTTTGACGCCATCTGTGCTGTAGAGTGCCCGGGTTTTTTTTCTACACTGCAGTGGGTTTTTTTTTTGTTATTTGCACATTGTTCGTATATTAAAACGAGGCGATACACTTTATTTATGAACATGTTATTTATTAATCTTTTAATTGACAAATCGATATAATTCGTTGACCGTTGCCATATTGCAAGTTTGCATTTTTTTGCCATCAAGAGCACGATAACAAACTATACTAAACTACTGTCTGGAAGAGATCACTTTTAGTGATAAGACTGCCGTCTTAGAGTACAGTCTTAGGTGAAGAAATATCTGTGTAGATTCCTTTTTTATGTACAATAAAATGTTACCTATATATCTTTATAATCTAAGTAAACCTATTGAATTGCCACTGACCAACAAAAATGAGTAATTAAGATTCTAGATTAAAGTAAATGAGTACTTGCGTGTCTCTCCGCAAGGTGGTATCCTGTTGGGATTAATTAAATCACTGATTACAACTAGGTAGGACAGTGGTCACAATGAAACAAGAAACACAAGACGCTGTAATTTAAAGTCTTATTCAGAGACACTAAGCAAAATAGAAGGAAAAGGTTGTGGAATACCCATTCTAGGTATGAGAATCAATATTAACAAAAAGTATAAAAAAGACAATTAACCTCCTCAGTCTTGACCTTGGAAATAACAATTGAAAACTATTGTTATTTTTAAGTTTATTTAAGCTGGTTTACTTATGAAAAAGGTAAGTGTAAATAAACAATTGTGCGTGCATCGCATGCACGCACAATGAACGTTGATGAAGCGAAAGAGGTGATAGGATCGTGGCAAGTGGCAAGTGGCAAACCCTGCCTGCTCCTCCGGGACATAAATATGAAGTTGTATATAAAATAATGAAATATAAAAACCGGCTTCATAAACATAAACATAAACTCACGCCTGTACCCCTGAGGGGTAGGCAGAGACCAGGGACTGCCACGAATAGAGAATAGAGAACCTCCTCCATTTTTAAGTCATCATCATCATCGGCCATTTTGAAGTCGGTTAGTAAAAAATTATGATAATGGCGCAATTTTTTATTATTACTTTCAAAATAAATGCGCACCCTGCTAAAACCATAACACAAGTCCTTTTTCCGTACGCGATATATTTTCCCTAACCCTATTGAAGAACTAAACATTAGCTAGACTCGTGGTATGAGGTACAAGGTCTACCCATATTAAACGGCCCGGTGTCTAGCGGGCGCAATGATACAAACTAAAATAAACCTTAAATACATTGCACTTTTACTATCTTCTCTAACTTCACAAGTATTTAAGGGTTATTTTTAGTTTGTATCGTTGCGCCAGCATATCCGCACTGTCCATTGTTACGCGGATAGACTAATAAATTGTTACAGTAACAAAATATCGCGGACGTAAGATATGTTCACGATTTTGATCCTGTGTGAGGAAGGACTGGATCGAAATCGACATAAGTATTGACATTCGGGTGATTTAAATGTATTTTGCTTACATTTCCAAAATGGTACAAAACGTATACAAAATACTATTCGACGGTTTTTGTAATAGATTTTAATACACGGATTCACGGCCATCTCTTTTTAGTTCCCTTGATTCCATGGTTGTGCTTTCAGACGAGTGTCCGCGTAGCTTTGACAGTGTATTGTCATTGTCATTGTATTACAATGTATTATCAACACCTAGGCCCTACTTTAACTCTGAACCAAATCCGAAGACTATCTCATTGTGGCCACTCTTCCGACCTAAAGCTTCTACGACAACCTGCCTCTATTTTGTATAAAGAAGTCTTCCTCAGCTCTTGCAAGCTGTTGTCCCGGCATTTCTCCGGTTGATTAATTATGTCATTAGCGAGACAGTACATGCTTAGTGCCCCTCTTAATCTCCTGAAAAGCCAACTGGATCCTTTAGAAAAGCTTGGCCTTTAATATAATGGAATTGGATATTAAATTATGGCTTCAAGAGTGTTGTAAAGTGTTATTTGCTTACGTCTGAGCAATTTAAGATTTTGTTGTTTCGAATTACAATTATGCTAGGTTGGGTATTTATAAGATTGCCACCTTATATTCTATGGCTGAGCTAAAAAGGATCATTATCATTCATTCATTATCAGCCACTTGACGCCCACTGCAGAGCACAGGCCTCCCTGGTGGTTTTCATAACCATGAGGGGTTTTGCCATGCGTCCCAACGAGCTAAAAAGTATAGTCCAAATGAATAGCGAAATAGTTGGTACTTACGTCATCATCATCATGCAGCCACAAGAAGTCCACTGCTGGACATAGGCCTCCTCCATGGATTTCCAAAAAGACCGGTTGGAAGCGGCCTGCCTCCAGCGCCATCCTGCCACATGCACCAAATTAACTAAACACTAACAAAAAATTATGCTGCTGCTAAATAGTTATTGTTAGTCAGTTGGAAAAAAATTGATAGTTGTTTTTTTTTTAGTTAGCATTATTCAATTTTTTTTAAAGCAAAGTTAACGTTCCAGAAACTGAGTAAAAGCAATGAAGGTCTATCCACGCCACAATGATCAGGCACGTGTCAACGCAACGATACAAACAAAAATAACCCCTAAACCTACAAGAGACTACAATACGAGTGCCAAATAAGCCCGGCCCCGTGATGACCAACGAGCTGTCAGTTCTCGCTGAACTTCACCGGCTTGTCTCTAACGTTATAGGTTAAGCGGCTATCCGGAGCTGACTAACGCCTCCAATGAAAAAAAACCAGACAAGTGCGAGTCGTACTTGCCCACCGAGGGTTCCGTACAAATTTGTAGGTACTTAAGGTAGGTTTATTGACTCTAGATTGTAGGCTGGAGATTCTACGACTAGCTATTACCATTATTGCGATTTGTTATGTTCAGTTTCTGCAAAAACGTATCTATCTATCTATCTATCTAATCATAAACAGAGCCCACTGTTGGGCATAGGCCTCTTCTCCCTCACGCCAACCCATTCGGTCCATTGCCAGTCTTGTTCAATGTTTTCCAGCCGCTTTCACAATGTCGTCGGCCCCCCGGGCTGCTGGTCTGCCAACCGACCGACGACCCGTTCTTGGAGACCACTCAGTGGCTATCTTTATCCACCGACCGTCTTCCCGTCTAACCAAATGCCCCGTCCATCTCCATTTAGCCTTATGATTCGTGTACCTCACTTTTTTGATCTTCGACTTTGGTTTTATGCCGAATATCGATGTTTTGCACAAGACCAATAAGTGAGATGCCTAGCATAGCCCGCTCCATAGCCCTTTGCGCGACTTGGATTTTCTCTATATTGGCTTTCTTCAGGGTCCATGTTTCAGCACCGTAGGTGAGAATGGGTAGGGTACATTGATTGAAGGCCTTTGTCTTTAGGTTTTGTGGAATTTTGGCTCGTCCAGCTTCTTGAAGGCAGCCCATCCCACTCCTTCTCCTGAGAGTTAAAAACTTATTGTGAAAGAAGATTTTTTTTTTTATATTCTTTTTGTCGCACTAACCCGTTCTGAGGTTACTACAGGATATTTTTAGTTTTATCACGTGACAATGAAATTTTATTAAAGAAACAAAGGGCGCCACATTATTAATAGTGGCGGTACCGGCTAAAAAAAAAAAAAACCGTTCTGAGGAAAATTTTAAAAATCTGTTTAGAGGCTAAAAATTCCACTCATGCCGGGATTTCAACCCGGCAATTTTTAACCTCTAAATAGGTCTTTAAAGTTTTTTTTCCATCTATGGCGCTAATTAGCTCCAGATCGTTCCTTTCTTAAGCGTTATTTTAGATTGAAATCGTAGAACCCAGCAGTGGTGTCACTGACACGTTGTAATATGGATAAACATTTATCAGGGCAAATTATCTGGTTAAATCAATCTTTTTAATTTGTATGACAATTAATGATGTATAAGTTCTGTTCTACTTTTTTTTCATTGGCTAGTGCTCGTTCAATAAATTAAAACTAAGGCCACACTTGTCAAAAAAAAAACAATTTTCATAAAATAACTGTGTTTCCAATAATCTTTTGACTAACACCCAAGTTTTCCCGAGTCAACGTAAGTGGACATTGATAAAGTATTTCGCTGCACTTTGGCTAAAATCCAGAGCAAAATATGAAGAAATTCTGACATTCGACTTTCAAACTAGATCACTGCAAGTGATACCGACAAACTCTACAACAAATTCCAGCTTACACTTTCCTGCGTTCGGGAAAACTCTGCCAACCAACACTCTTGGAATGGAATAAAATACTCGTAGAAATTAAATTCAAATCGCATCAGAGTTGGGAAAACAAAACACAATCGCAGTCAAGTTTGCAACTTCTTGGCAGTGAAGAGATGCTGTGGACTGTGGTACAAATATAAAATAAAGATAAAGGAAGATAAACATTATTTTAATCAAACAACCGCGAATCAAACGGCACAGGTGAGAAAGTAACATTATTGAAAGTAGTGGTTGCACAGACAGTGTGAAGTAGAATTATCCAGGTTGATAGATTTTGATCCATATTGTGGAGGTCTAGATAGATGATTAATTAACAACTTGGTTTGAATGGCAATTTAACGCAACAAATATAAAGAAACCATGTTATAGTGTACATCGAGGGATAAGTTTCTAACGCCTTTTCCGAAATCCACGTTAACGCCATCTGTCATCATGGCAAGGAACGTCGTCGAATCCATGACTCTTCTAGACAAAAGGTTCCGGCATATGTCACCAGGTGGCTCAGAGGAGATGGTGCTGCCACCTGTACTAGTTTTTAGTTTTTAAGTATTGAAAAAAAATTGATTTATTCGCGTCTTAATCATTGTCGAGTAATAAACGATTTTCTGAAGAGAGAATTATACAGAAGAGGAGAAGGAAGGAGAGGAGACTGCCACGAGAGAAAGCTTTACCACTCTGTATTATTATAAATATTATTTAGTTACGAAAACAGGTTCACCCCCGGTTGTCAGCTGGCACATACGGGTGTGTATTTTTTTTATGTAATACACTCTTCTTACAAAACTAAATCACTCTATGCTAAGGTTGGTTGGAAGAGATCTCGCTAATAGAGATAATTTCGCCTTTGTAACATACATAAGCAGCCTATATACGTCCCACTGTAGGGCACAGGCCTTCTCTCGGGGAAAGAGTATGGGCTTAATCACCACGCGTGCCAATTGTATATTATGCATGTATCATGCCATGCATTATCTACATAATATACAATTTCAGCTGATGTTTCTTCTTGTGTTCACATTGATTGCCTGGTCCGCCAAGTGTGAAATTCGACGTGTATATTCTTTTTGTTGCACTAACCCGTGCTGAGGACAAATTTAAAACCCTATTTAGAGGCTAAAAATTCCACCCATGCCAGGACTTGAACCCGGGACCTCTTTCTAACCGTACCAGCGCTCTCCCAACTGAGATAATGGGCAAGTGCAGGCGTAGGCGAAAAAATCATATGTTTACCAGTACATAAAAAAAAAACAGAGGCTAAAAATTTCACCGATGCCTGCACTTGCCCGTTACCTCAGTTGGGAGAGCGCTGGCACGGTTAGCCAGAGGTCGCGGGTTCAAGTCCCGGCATCGGTGGATTTTTAGCCTCTTAATTGTTTTTTTTTTTTAATGTACTGTTAAACATATGATTTTTTTATGGAAGTAGGTAAATTTTACTTTTGTGCAACGGAGTACGACGCTTCCGCTCATAAATTAGCCCTATCGCAAAACACGAGGCAGTTTGGAAAAATTCCAGCGCTGACCATCTATAAAATGTGTCCAACTCGCTTCCTGGAGTCCAACCAGAGTAAAAAATAACAGAAAAATTAATAGATACGTTTCCAAAATAGGACTAGGAAAGAAGAAGATGTATATAAACTAATGCTTTATAATATCTCTTTCTTCCCAGCTTTAGTCCCACGTTCAGCGTTCCTTATGTTCTCTCTCCACTTCGCCTTATTCATGACCTCCTTTATCGAGGCTCTGCATTCTCTGACATATTTATTTACTATATTCATCCATAGTTGTCAGTCTTCCTCTGGATCTCCGCCCAGAAGTAATGCCAGAAGTAACGCAATGAAAACGGCGATGCAATAAAAACATCCGACAACGTCAGTGGATTGATTGATTGAAATGTACACACTTTTCTATTCACAGAATCTAGGGGCAGGCTCTTATTATAACTTGGTCAAAGCTTACTTTATCAAAATCATCAAGCCAAATAATTCGATTAATATATTTCCCCAACAAGTTCTTCAATAACTTCCCTGAAGTGTTTTGTAAGGATCGTAAGCGTTTTCCCAGGTGGAAACAAAACTGGAACACGAATTAAACGGCCTGGAAACTTGAACGTGACCTTTAAACCTTTGATTCGAAAACTTCGTACACAATTGAGTAATCTGATTGAATAAGTCTCGAGTGACGGACCTCCTTTAAAATGGTTGAATTTGATACCTACCACGAGTTTTGTTAATGGGGTAAAGTTTAAAGTACCTACTCCGGCTCTACTCAATTGGTAATGTTAGGGATGTAGTCATAACTGAGTCACGGTAACTCTTATCGCATTAGCACAACAGCGAACGCGATAAATTGTACCCATTTCTGGATGTCTCTAGTAACACTCGACAGGCGATCACGTTTAAATTGTCTTTGGAAGGTCGCCCTGAACATATTTGAGTAAAGTGAACGCGGGTGAAGGTGGAATCTGACAACTGTACTACTGAATAATCTAACTTTTCCGATGTGGATGTGATCACTGTATAAAAGTGAATAGATAAAACGACAGCCAACTACTCGACTGCTGAACAGTATCTAGATTGTAGCTAGATACCTCGCAATGAGTCACAATGTTAAATTTGAATCCCGCCTCCTTAGTAGTTAATGATCAGCAATTAGGTTGTTGGTTATTGTTTTATTTCATGATATTAATTTCTGTGACTTTTCAGTGATTTTCTTAATTTAGTGATAGGAAAGCCATCTCGTGATGAGTAGCAAGATTAAATAGTAGCAAAATGAAAATAGCGCCATCTACAGGTGACTTTGAATTCGTTCATCGTTTTTTGAGGGGGCATTCTAATCATGATTTCGAATCATACAGAGCTAGTTTTGAAAAAAATGCACGTCACAATTTTTTTGTCGCCCAAAATTGCAATATTTACATGAAAAGTAATACAAATCGAAAAAAAAAAACTATGGTTCAAGTGTCTTATGGTCATCATCATCATCATCATCATGAAGATCGGAAATCACGAATATTTTCAAATATGATATACCGTAACTGATAAATAATTAATTATAATGTTTTTAACAATGAAAAGAACATTCCCTCAAAATATTGCTAAAGATTTCCAAATCACCCTGTAGAGACAAAGTAAGATCTGGAGCCCCATTATGGAATTTAACAGTTAGACGATTAGATTGGAATCGTTCATGATTTGGTGCGCGTAATATAGGGGCAGATCATGTGAGCGAGAGGCCAACACTTACTTGATAAATGTCATCGATAAAATTAACGCAGTTTTTGCGGTACCTATGTCAATTATTTAATTGTATCATCATCATCATCATCAGCCATTTGCCGCCCACTGCAGGACATAGGCTTGCTTCGTGGTTTTCACAACTATGAGGGGTTTTGCCATCATCGCCACGCTTGGCAGGCGGGTTGGCGATCGCAGTATGCGGTTGGAATCTCAGGAAGACGCCGCTGCCCGTTTAATTGTGGAATTTATGGGAATTCATTTGACTAATATGTAAAAATCTCGAGTCACAGTTATCGAACTCCTCCGAAACTATTTTCTGTTGTGTTTGCAAGCAAAAATAATAACCATACGTCCACAACAGCATAAATATGTCAGTTAAACCAGAATACCCCGGTATATATCCGACCAAGTTACCCAGTCCGTGAATGTAAATGTCCGTAGACCAAATTACGTTAAGTCAATACCATGTTACATTCCAAGTTTTATCTTTAGTCAATTCATAAAGTTACACCAACCGCTTCCTCTAAAGTGTCTCGTCTACTAACCTCATAATAATAATTATCGCTTTAACTTGCCGACCGACTGACGGACTTTGAAAGCTCTTTAAACAGTATAGAAAATCCAGAAGATCCAATCACGTGTCTGTACTTCAAGTACAGTAGACCGCTTCTAATTTTTCACATTTTTGTTGCAAAGCCACCCGTAACTAATAATTAAGTAGAGCATATACACGTAATTTATATGTCAACTCAAGCACTACAAATTCGACTTGAAGACAGCGGCTAACAATGTAAATCAACATTCATTAGAAAGAATGTAATTTTTTCAGTTTCATGTTTCATGCTTCTCATTTTTTTTTACGTGGAAATAAAAACAATCTACGTTGATTTCTGATACAACATTATGTTGTAGGGTGGAGACGACTCCATAATTTTATCTGTATATCCAATGAAAGTGCTTTGTTTTAGATTTGATTGTATGACAGTGAGTCGTGAACCTTGCATTTATTATTTCTGATAGTTCTGTTTCGAATAAACATTATTAAAGATTTGCTATTTCTTATGTAATGTGTTCAGTGTTTTGTGTGCAATAAAGTATGTTATAAAGAAAAAAAGTCTGTTTTCGAAACTAGTTTTTAATAAAGAACAAAACCGGCCAAGTGCGGATTGGACTCGAGCACTAAAGGATCTGTTTCATTATCTATACAACATTTGAATATTTGAAGCGTCTACCTGTTGCCGTTATTAATATCGGGCAAAAAACGGCAAAAAATCACGTTTGTTGTATGGGAGTCCCCTTTAAATTTTCATTTATTTGATTTTATTTTTAGTATTTGTTATTACAGCGGCAATAGAAATACATCGTCTGTGAAAATTTCAACTCTCTAGTTATCACGGTTCGTGAGACACCGCCAGGTGACAAACAGACAGACAGACATACGGACAGTGGAGTCTTAGTAACACCCTTTGGGTACGGAACCCTAAAAAGGCTGTTTTCACAACTGGTTTCGAAACTGGTTTTGAAAGTGGCTGGAGGGGTTAAAGGCATTCAGTCAAATCAGAATCAATAATTTTTCCAGAAAAACACTGAAAAAACTGAATACTTCACATAAATAGATAAAAGTCTATATAAACGTCTTTATTAAAAGTTTTTTAGGGTTCCGTACACCGTATAAAAAAATGTGTTACCACAATTGAATAAAAACATGTCACTTTGGCATTGTACGAAACCCTCTCCACGCAAGCTCAACTCGCACTTAGCCAGTTTTTTATTCTTAATGTGTGTGACAAGAGCTATCATAAAAAATATGTCACAAGTGTATTGGTGATGAGGACCAAACTGCTCATTATCCTTTAGAGGTTATTTTTCGTAACAATGCCGTTTACAGACAAGCTCTTGAAAGTTATTCCTCACAAAGTTTATTAGAGGAAACGATGTTGCTCAACAAATACCCATAAGAAATTTTCAAATTCAGCCAAAAATACATCGAAATATTTACCTGGAATTATGGCTGAGAAGAAATCCGCGCGAAAAAAATAAAGGTCACTCCCATTGAAATACAGCAACAAAGGACGACGAATATATCAGTTCTGTGCATATATGCACGTACACAGATACCTTTTCGAGCAAAAAAAAATGCGTTTGGTGTAAAAGGTTATAATTGCACCAAACGCCATCATGGGATTTATTCCTATGGCCATATGGAAGCTTAAGTACCTTATGTAAGAAAATACGTATTTACGTCTATTGTTCTATTGATATGAGGCAAAAAAATTACGACTGAAATATCAGTTGTGCGCTATCGCGGGGGTCCAGGAAGACCAACTGTCCGTGCGACGGAATGTTTTAAGCATAAGTATAACATCAAGGACTGACCACAAAAAAGGGGCTCCAACTCAGCATACTTTACTGACGTGTGCTATGGATAGCATAACAACTTCTTCACTCCCCTACATCCAATGGTACTTCGGCGCATCTCTCAGTTTCCACAAGAGACTGCCGAAAATTCCTGCGGAGCACAATCTTTTCAGCAATATAAGCGCTGTAATGAAAAGTTCCCAGTGTAATGGGAAAAGTTAAAACAATTTGGTGGGACGTGGAGTGCGCTAATGGTCATGACGTTTTAATTTCCCGCAGTAGTTGCTCAAGCTGGAGCGCCTTCCTAGCCGGGCCAAGTTATTTGTCTTGAAGCTTCTCTAGAAAAGCCACAGATCTAGGCTTCTCTAAAGTAGCTTCGGAACAAACAAGGGTTTTCGTTCAGTCACAGATCAACAGTACTTGGAATAGTCTGAGGGAACCAACATGAAGTCTTTAAAATCACGAAATCTATACTAATAGTCTGTGAGTAGTGAGTGTGAACTAATGGTCTGACATAACAATATACGGATATTAAAATTTGGAATTTCGATACGTCATTGTAAGAGCCTATTTTTATAGTTCGCACAGATCTTTTTGGCGGTAACGTAAATATAGTCACAGATCGTTTGCACATCGCTTACTGTCTTTACAGTGTATGTGTGAGTAATTGACTATTTTAGTAATTGACTAATAGTAATTTACTACGCATCACAATACGTCAATTACTCACACATACACTGTAAAGACAGTAAGCGATGTGCAAACGATCTGTGACTACGTTCACGTTACCGCCAAATAGATTTGTGCGGACTATTACGTCGGTACGCATGGTTATATTAAGTTTCTGGTCTGTACACGTCATAAGAGGACCGATTTACTATTCCGCTGTTTTTATCTCTTACCAGTTAGTGTGAAAGCATCTCAATGTTAAACACCATCGCATAACAGAGAAAGACTGCCACTACAAATTATAACACATCAACGAAGAAAGAAACAGAAGAACTTTCATGTGTAGGGTCAAAGTTTGTAAAATTTATTTGGGAAAAAATAACAGACATCTACATTTTTAACGGACTTAAAAAAAGAAGGAGGCTCTCAACTTGATCGATATGAATGAATGAAATGAATGATATTTTTTGGGTTATGTATATTCGCGCGTAACTTCTTTGTTTATAAACCGAACTTGATGATTCTTGAAGTCATGGGTTCGACTAGCGCTGGAGGCCACCTTAATTGATATATACAAATGACCCCAGTTTTCGTATCGGAACTATCCAACTCCGGTAGCAAAACTCCGCGTATATTGCATCTTGCTCCATCTGTCTGTGCGTTCCTGTTAACGTCTCTGTCTATAACACCAGCATTTCGTTGTATCGCGGTTCTCGGCGTCAGTGTTTGAAACTAGAAAACGTCACCAATGTTTTCTTTTCTTTAATGGCCAGTTCTGAGACCAAAGAGGATCTACATTTTACCTTATGGCCAAATGTTAACTAAAACCATAGACTAAAACTGATAATTATTCTTGTTCGGAAAGGTCTGTGTCGGCGGTTAGATGGCGTTGAACGAACGTTTCTCTCTTATTTACTCAGCCATTTTAATTCGAGACCAGTACAAAATCACGTCGCGTACGCTCTACACAGCATCAAGGGCAAATATCCGGCGGCGCGGGCTCAGGTAAGGAAATTGGACGCCCCACATGACTGCGTTCTTGTTATGAGACTTCACCTGCAGGTAATGTCAATGGAGGTTGCATTTTGTATGACATAGTAGCACAAAAGCCTGTAAACCCTCAGAAAATGACATAAACTTCCTTGAAAAATAACGCCTTGAAGACACTGACGACGCTTCTAAACCGTTAACTGCATGCACAGTCTAAGCGTATGTTCCATCTCGCTTAATAATTATTAGGAATTCCTTTAGCACTCTGAGACGTTGCGGTGCTGCTAAAATTTTGCTACACAGACGGTGCATTATGGTTTATTATATTACCCCTTGAGCACAACAACACCGTAGTGTTAGTAATGATTGGCTACCTATACTATACATATGTTGCATCTCGCTCTATGATCCCTTTAGCAACTGGCGTCGCGGTATGGCTTTTGTTTCGCTGCGCATCTTAAGCATGTCATTGTATTACCCCCACAACATAACATAATGACGCGACAGTTCCGCTAACATTTTGGTGTACAGACTATGCATATGTTGCATCTCGCTCCATTACCCCTTTAGCACACTGACTTGCGTCAATAGCGTCTCGGCATGTTAACCCTTTAGAACACTGACGCCGCGGTATCCATATTTTAACGCTTTTTAATTGCTGTAATAAAATTAGTACACTTTTGACAAATGAGGTCTGAGTGTAGATAATAAAATAAGAAAAAGAAGAAGAAGAAGAAAGACATTTATTGGGACAAATTGACACATCACACGAAAAAAAGGCGTAACAAGTAGCACAAACAAGTACAAAGGAAAAACAAGTCACATAAATACAACATAATACAAGACAAAGTCAGAGCGTCAGAGTGCATCCTTTGGTGTGTCAAAGTTGCCACAAAGGGCATCTGACTCAGCATTGTGCTGAAGGTGTGAGCTCTCAGCGCTGGTTTTCAGTCAGTGCCTGTGGTAACGGACATTCAAGACATATTTTTTCTTATCCTGTACCTAGTTTTTGATTGAGAAAATTAATAATATTCATAACTTTACATAAAGAAATTCCACACAACACAATCACTTGACCTGGTCCCAAACTAGGACCTGTGCTATGGTAACCAGGCAAGGACATCACAAACATATGTATTTCTATACACCCAGACTGAAGCCATTTGTACAAATGTACGTCCGCCCCAGTGCGAATCGAACCCACGACCTCTGTCTTGACTTTCACACAACGCAATCACCTGTTCTGCTTCCGAACTAGGATCCTGCTCCTAAACCAGTCAAGGACACGACAAACATGGAAATAAACCTTGACTATGGCCATTTGTACCAAATAATGTACGTCGGATCCCAGAGTAAATCGACCCCACGACCTCCGGCATAGCAATCATATATGTCAAAAACGAGGCAGTCAAAGTTTCAAATAAGAGCTAAGTATTAAAACTACACTATACATAAGAAGCCTATATACGTCTCACTGTAGGCCACAGGCCTTCTCTCCGTGAGAGAGCATGGGCTTAATCACCACGCGTGCCCACCGCGGGTTGGCGATTTCAAGCGCTGAGGTATGTGAATAGCTCAGACACTCAGGTTTCTTCACGATATTTTGATTCACTGTTAGCGAGTGGTATTGATAACTACACAAATGTACATAGCTTAGAAAACAATTAATAGGTACATGCCCGCACTGGGAATCGAACCTGGGTCTCTCGCTTCCGAGTGCAATGTTCTACCCACTAGGCTACCACCGCGCACCGCTGCGGCATGGATTCCGCAGCCCTATTTCATGACAGACCTATATTCATGGTTTACTGTGATATATCGCTCGTAGCCCCGGCTGCCTGAGTGATCTTAAACGATCACGAAGGTTAAGCAACACAGGGCGCGTTCAGTGCATGGATGGGTCGCCGTCTATGCCTAACGCTAGTGGCATTTGTCCGAGCGGTTCCGTGCTTCGCAAGGCACGTTAAGCTGTTGCTGCCGGCTGCCGTCGATAGATGGCAGTCGTTAAGCCAAGTCAGAGGCCTTAGGGCGGCTTGACAACTTCTGACAGTAGACGAGCCACTAGTCTACAAGCCTCCACCAATCCGGACTTGGCCCCAGTGGTGGAGTATGGCCTATACCTTCCTCAGGGAAGAGACCCGTTCCTCTCGGTGGGGACATAATGGGTTGACTGTGACAATTAGATGTGCCCTTGACAGCTGCAGGTCAACCTTAACTTTTGTTGTTGTAAAGTTGGCCTTAACGTAACTGAGTCTTTACTGAGTTACGTGTGTAAAGTTTGATGTGCTGTCGTCTGTACATTGCAAAGTGGATTAATACACAGATGAACAAGTATTAAAGGGACGCAATGTACATGAATAAAAATTACGGTACAAAATATTTACAGTAACATAATCGGGCAAGAACTTCCTTTTAAGTATGGAAATACCTGTATCGGGAAGCTCCGCTCTTCCACACTTGGACGTGATATGACGCGAAAACTATATCAATTACTATATTAAAATTATTGGTCAAGAAGACCAATGCGAATTTGTTGTTTGAAGTTCCGCGTAGCGTTGTTAGATTTATAAGAGGGATAAAGGTTCGTTGGACCCTCCTGCAATCCTCTGCTCCTCTTCTCTCGACGCTATTGTGTAAAAATTGCGTCACAATTAAATGCAATAATTCAAAAATAACGACTTATTAATCGTTTTAGTTGTAAGAAATAACATTCAACTACATTAAGTACATTGAATTATTTTTTAATACTGAGACAAAGATTAAGACATAACTTGACATAACAACATAAACATCAGAAACATAAATACATCCACAAACGCTTCGTCTAAAATAATAATAATAAAATGTACTTATGAAGGATAATGTCCAACACATAATACTCAAGAAATCAAACAATAATTTTATTAAGTGTCGAGCAAACCGCCCCGAGACACACTCGAGCCAAAGGTTAACTTTAACAAGGTTGACATAAAACTTATTAAAACTTCAGAGCGCATCGGAAACTGAAAGGATGTTTTGGCTGAATTAATACACAAATGTAAATGTAATTAGTATGTTGAAGTAGCAGTGGGCGGGGCACATAGCACGCAGAACTGATAACCGATGGGGCCGAAAAGTTCTCGAATGGCGACCACATATCGGCAAGCGCAGCGTAGGACGACCAGCCACAAGATGGACAGATGACCTCATCCGAGTGGCAGGAAGACGCTGGATGCAGGCCGCTTCCAAACGGTCTTTTTGGAAATCAGTGGACTTCTTGTGGCTGAATGATGATGATGACGAATACATAAATGCACTCCATTGTATCGCAAGTTGGATAAATTGTCGAGAGCAGAGGGGCTGTATTCTCGAACCGAAAACTTCGGGAGGCATAACAAAAGCGTGCTACCGGATTTCGCCCTTAATCACCAATTTTCATTAAAGGGTTACGGTTGTTCGTAACATCATTATTGTGCTGAAGTTATTAACCCAAATCCGTTCATGAAACCGGCGCAAAAATCGATTTTCATACAACAAAATGAAATTATCGCGAACCGTCTTGCGAGAAGACTTGATGAGTTTCAGCCACCTGAGCGACCCAGCCATCCTCAGCGGCTGGCAAGAGTTGGATGAGAGTAGCCGAGGACCGTGCTCAGTGGCGTGCAATAGGAGAGGCCTATGTCCAGCAGTGGACAAGTATAGGCTGATGATGATGATGATGATGAAATGAAATCGCCTTAATGGTTTGAAATGCGGACCTCGTTTCATAAACCTACAATTTATAGTTTATTACGAAACAATATCTTAGGTTTCGAGGCGTCCCGTACTACAAAAGATTGGTAATATACGTTACGTATCAAAAATGACAGATGTTATAAAATAAGGTAAGATGTATATATGTATGCGTGTCTCTGCTCAGCCCTACGACCGGAGTCTTGGGTTCGGGTTTCAGCCATTAAGCAGAGGGTGTGTGAATGTGTGTGAGGAGTGTATATTTGTGAAAGTAGATATTGATTAGTATACATCATACTAGTATCACAGCGGCTGAGAAAGTCTGGAGTTATATGCATATGTAGTTATGTAAGTAAAGTAAGCAGGTATCAGATATCAATTTGATCATAGCTAAGACTGTTTAAGTGTGCTGTTAATTTCTGTTTTAGTTCATGTTTAGTAAGATCAAATATATGGAGGCACTTGTATAGGCCCAAAGCCTCTAATACACATTCATTGGACACACTATTATTAAACCTACCCGATTTTACCCGGCTGCGAATGTAAAAGTAACCGAACGGCCGTGACAATGTCAGTCGGCAAATGATGTCACGGAAAACGAAAATGATGAACCTCAACTGTTAATGTTTTTGAAAAACAAAGCCAAAAAAGTAATAAAAAATGCGATTAAGAATAGAGGTCGTATTCGAGCCGTTATTCGATTTGGACAAACGGCGTCAGTCGGGGTATTTGTCCATATTTTGATTCTCTTTCCAGGTAACAGTAGAATACGTTTTTCTTGTTGGGGACAGGACAAATATTATGTTGTGTTGAACGTTGTAAACATTTACGGAGTTATTTATGGAAATACGATTACTTCAAAACATTCTACAATAGACTGTAGTAGGGACTATACAAGGTGTGTTTTAAGAAATATTATTTTAAATAATACCATGAACGAAGCTTAACGCAACACAATGCTTGTCCTAAGGAAATCGTGTCTTATTGTCACATCATTATGGTTTATTGTAGTTCATATCGTTGCGCCCGCACGTCGCGAGCACTTTGTAAAGTGGATAGACCGATAAAATTCAACGGATGCATTTAGACATTGCAGTCGGGCTTTATTTTTTAAGTAAGTCTTTTGTTGCTATTTATTGTTAGCAGTTAGGTTTTTATTCGCGCCAAATGCGCACGTGCCGGTACGTGCACGGAATTCCCACACGGACCACGCTATAGTAGTAATTGGTGGCTCATTGTCACGGGCCGAACTGAGGTGAGTATTACGCTGTGTATACATACAGTCGACAAGTCATAGGTATATAATCGGGGTTCGAACCCTAGTTTGCCCCACAGGAATTGATATTTTCTTTCGTGTGGACTTAACTGACTTAGACGAGTTACAGTGGCTCTTTAAAACTATCGATACCAAATTCGCGGAGAAGAAAAGTGTCGTCGTCGAAAGAAGACAAAATGCTACTTAGACTTACCGACCGATATGACTCCTCAGCTACTTCTACAAGCTGTTCTCGAGGGTATTCTCCATTAGTTCGAGCAGCCAGAACGGCCCGGGTTTAAAAGCTTCCTTAGCACCATAGACCACATACTCAGTGCGGCAGGCAATACAGAAGACCGAGGAGGACAATCGTCCGGTGTGTCTGGCATTAGTGAACTATGAAAAGACCTTAAACTTAAGCAATAATAATAATAGTAAATTCTACACAAACTTGACCTGGCCCCAAACTAGGATACCCTGTGCTATGGTAACCAGGCGAGGACATCACAAGCATGAAAATACACCCAGGCTAACGCCATTTGTACAAATGTACGGCGCCCCCCAGTGGGAATCGAACCCATGAGCATGAACCCATAAGTAAAAGTGAAAAACATTTATTTTCATTTTTCACTTAAGTCCGGGTTCACTTACACACTATAACTCGTATAAGGCTGTAAATTTTAGCTTATAGATACCTAGATAGAATATTCTTTATTGTATGTACACCAGGAATTACAATGTTATGAAACAGGCCCCGAAGCTGAACCGCCTGCACAGACAGCATAACGGCGGAGCGGATTGCGCGTTTTGAGGCGCAAAATTTTCAAAATTTGACAATTAATGTACTGGAATGGCGCGACATTTTAGCGTTGAAACGTGCAGTGCCTCGTGTCGTCAATTCGTCATGCGTCAATTCCTGCATCTGCTGGTAACGAGATTACAGTCGGTGCGAGCGCTGAAGTATTGGGAGGTGTGTTATTGCATTTACCTTTTCCAGTCGCGTCGTTGTTTTAGACAGGAATGGTGAACGGAAAATAGAAGAGCAGCGGGCAGGTTACGAGCTTAGCACCTGGAACACTAAAACTAAATGGGGATTCTATTGATTAAATTTTTATATAGTAATGCAAAGTGATTCGCACTACACCATTTTTTTTGCTTATTTGTTGGAAAGTACAGACAATTGGGCAGTACAATTCGCTAAAACTAAATAATATTTACTTAATGAACGTCAAACCCGTTAGTTTCACAATTAATAGATTGTGCGGAAAAGAAACTAACAAATAAATTCCACATTTATTGTTTTCAAAACAGGTTTGCTTAATTAACAGAGATTTCAACTTCAACAACAACTGCACGTTAATATTATTTAAATATCAGACATTTTTGGCTTCCAAATAATCCTTGATATTATGATAGGCTTTTTTCACAAAGTACACTTAACACATTTTTTTTTTACCGCGTCGGTGGTAACTCTAATATATCTTCAGGAATTTTATTGTAGAACCGTTTACAGCGCCCCATAAAGAATGTTTTAACTTATGCAAGTCTAAAACGTGGAAATGACAATTTATGCTTCTTTCTAGTAACAATATTGTGATGGCTACCAATATTTTGAAATTGCTGATATTTTTTTTAACATACATAATATTTTCATAAATGAGCTTGCTCAAGGTCGTATAAAATGAACAACTGCATATGAAAAAATATACAATATCTATGGCAAGCTCAGACAAGCGGTGGTAGCGCAATTGTGGAACGTTTTAGTTCTTGAGTTGGCCAATCCACAAATATGTTGTGTATTTTTAAATTGATAGTCCTTGTATAAAGTCATTGCTCGATGTTTGAAGATAATGCAGGCGTTAGAGGTCTTATTAACTTAAGTCCGGGTTCATTTACTTCTAATCTAAGAAGAAGAAGAAGAAAGACATTTATTATACCAACAAGATACATCACAGAAACAAAATAAGCAGATAAGTAACATAATATGCACAACAACAAGAATAAAACTAAATACACAACAGACAAAACGAATAAATAAAACAGGACCATAGATGTAGCCTGTGGTGTATCTAAGTTGCCACAAAAGGCAGCTGACTCAGCGTTGTGCTGAGGCAGTGATCCCTCAGCGCTGATTTTCAGTCAGTGCCTACGGGAACCCATAATTGTATTACGGAGTGCGTGCCGTGGTGCGTTTAAAAAGAATTAAATCAAATTAAATTTAAATTGCGATAACGTGAATCGCTCGGAACCCTATTTATTTGTGATGTGACAATGACATAATATGTTAGTTTCATTTTATGATCTAAAAATTACATCCAAGTGAAATAAGCAAAAAATAATGTGACGTTCCGTTCCTTGCAGTAACTTACCAAGTTCAGCGCCATCTATGCAGCGACTAGGGAATAATAAAAAATAAATAAAAAGAAAATCCTTCTGTTTTGCATTTGATTTCGCCTTTTATTGAATGAAGAATGTTGATCGTATATTATTTTCAACATTCAACAATATATACCTATATACTACGTTCCACTGCAGGACACAAGCCTTCTCTCAGATCTCTCTCAAAAGAAAAAAAGAAAGTATGGGCTTAACTACCACGCGTGAACACCGCAGATCGACGATTTCACGCGCTGAGGTATGTGGACACCCCAGACAGACAGGTTTTCTCACGATGTTTTCCTTCACAGTTAGCGAACATATTCCTGAGAAATTAAATAATAGATGCTGTATCGTGTTCATATTTAGTTGAGAGTAAAATCACGCCTAAACCCTAGAAAGATGATTTGGAAGATTTGTACACCCAAGGAGATGTAAAAATCTCAAAAGCCCAGACTCAGGTTATGAAAGGTGCCTGGGATGATGCCTATCTCTATTTAAGAGTTTAGCATAAGTAAGTAGCCAAGAGCAAGTTGTATCGTATTTGAAGGACCTCGCGCCATCTATTTCTTGAGACGCAGCATTTTAAGAATTTCAGAACAGAATTACGTCCTCTTTCTGTAGCACTTAATAAAACCGTTTGGAAAGAACTTTCGTTAAAAAATTTTTTTTCGTTTTACGGACGGTTAGGCTTATTTATTTGTTCTTTACATACAAAACAGACAGCAAGAGAGTCTTTATTAGACTTTCCAGGCTATACAAGTTCAGTATGATAATGTTTATTGCTTAAAAAAATATATTTATTTATCATCCCATGTTTGAAAAATTATATTCCTGTATGTTTAGAAGTCTGTTCGCTTTACGCCAACCCCTAAATCGCCTATCAATATTGTCCACTACCTTCTCATCGGATTAACTGTCCTACCGACTATCTATCTAAACTATCTTTGGCCACAAAAGCCCACTCTCATCTGATCGAAATTAAATTGTTAACATGGAGATTCGCTCGCCAGCATCTTCAACGTTGGTCTTTTACCCGACTGCGGCGGCGGCGCCCAAAAGGAGGGTAATATGTTCGGCTCGTATGTATGTCAGATTCTGTTATAATAACTCATAACTCCTTTACTAATGGCCAGATATCGACCAATAAGGTCTCAGTCGATTCGTCGTGTTCGCGCGAGTGTCATAGGCTATATAAAATTAGCATATAAATCCAACAAAAACATCACTGAAAAGTCAAAAATAAAAATCTGAAAAAAATTACCACAACCTGACTGCTGAGCATTCACTATTGAGCAGGCGGGATCCAAATTTAAGTGTAACTCAATGCAGGCTTGTCCGGGGTTGTTGGTATTTTTAGGGTTCCCTACCCAAAGGGTAAGGGACCCTATTAATAAGACTCCGCTGTCCGTCCATCTGTCACCAGGCTGTATCTCATGAACCGTGATAGTTAAACTGTTGAAATTTTCATTGTTATAAACTATAACAACAAATACTAAAAACAGAATATAATAAATATTTAAGGGGGGTTCCAATACAACAAACGTGATTTTATTGCCGTTGTTTGCTTTTAACAACGGCAACAGGTAGATGCTTGAAATATTCAAATGTTTATTTTATTTTTATTTTTTTTTATTTATTTATTTATTTAGATTTGTAACTTACAGCTAATGCCAAATCGCTACAAACTTAGTAGTAAATAAAAGTTTTACATCGCAAGAAACAATAAAAATAACATTGCATTAATTCTTATACTAAACTACTAAAAACAAAAACAGAATCATCCTTCTTCAAGCATTCCCTTGCATACTTCAATCATTCTCCCAATTCCTGTGGTAAACATATCACACTGCGGCGCCGCACTGAGCAGGGAGTTGAGAAGTGCGAGAGCGCGCGGCACGGGCGCCTGCTGCTGGCCCGTTGTGCGCGCCGCCGGCATAATAATTGTATGGATAATGGTATGGAATTCTTCGTGTGCGAGTCCGACCCGCACTTGGCCGGTTTTTATTTATTTTCATCATCAGCCCCTTGACGCCCACTGCAGGACATAGGCCTCTCATGGTTTTCATAATCATGAGGGGTTTTGCCATAATCGCCACGCTTGGCAGGCGGGTTGGCGATCGCAGTATGCGGTTGGAATGTCAGGAAGACGCTGCTGTCCGTCTCCTGTTAATTTATTTTCTTAGTCGCCTTCTACGACATCTACGGGAGGAAATGGAGTGACGCTATTCTTAATCCAGCGCCACACGGTGAATATTTATTTTAGTTTTGCCAAATTATACCCAAGCTTTTTTCATATCTGTGGAACCCTAAATATCTCGAGAAGTGTATTTTGTTCACAGGCCGCCGGCTTATCTGCGCTCTCCGCGTCACGTATTGGTGATTTCGTTAAATTGCGAGAGCGAAAACGTTAACAAAATATTGGCTAAACGTTTTTCGAGATATAACAAAATTAACATCCAGGAAAATTCATTTACCAAACTATTATTTTTGTGGATGAATCCAGGGATATGTCTACGATGACCAGGGCCTGCGGCTTCATCTGCGAGTACTTTATCCAGAAAATTTTAGGGCGCTGTTACGGTTCATAAGCAGCCTATATACGTCCCACTGTAGGGCACAGACCTTCTCTCAGAGAGAGAGTATGGGCTTAATCACCACGCGTGCCCACCGCGGATTGGCGATTTCAAGCGCTGAGGTATATGAATAGCTCAGGCACCCAGGTTTTCTCACGATGTTTTCCTTCACCGTTAGCGAGTGGTATTGCTACTATAACTTCGGTTGCCACTCTTTAAGTATTGACAATAGGCTAACCCCCGGTTTCTTGTACACTAACAATATCATTAGCTTAATTTCCGATTTCGGGTTCGGTTACTTTATTTTCACTCAGAGCGACACAAAATTCAAGTAACTGAATCCGGAATGAAGCTAATAATGTGTAGTACTTAAAAAAGTTTTAGTTCGAAAAGTAACAATGTCCACCGACAATAACTTTATTATGGATTTTTTGCCAACTGGCAGTTGCTTACAGTGGATTAACCGATTGAAGACCTGAGAAACGGAGGCAGGTTTTCTATTTATTGTTTTATACTAAGACAACCTTGGCACACATTATTTTTTGTAACTAAATAAATAAAATTTAATTAACCTCTTGCCTCTATCTTTTAACTCCTTTTGTCTCTCTCTCTCTATATCTCTCTCTCTCTCTCTCTCTCTGAGAGAAGGCCTGTGCCCTGCAGGGTGGGACGTATATAGTCTAAATAAAATAAAACCTCTTGCGTGATTCTTGGATATTTTCTTGGACGTGAACAATTTAAGGGTATAGTGACAGATCTCATTGAACTATTACAAAGAAAGAAAAATATATTTATTGTAACAACAAGACACATCACAGAAACAAAATACAACAGATAATAACAGATAAATAACGTTATGTCGACAACAAACAGAAAGAAAACGAAAAACACAACAGACAAAAAAAACAAAAAAACATAGATTTAGCCTGTGGTTTGTCTAAGTTGCCACAAAAGACTCAGCGTTGTGCTGAGGGAGTGAGCCCACAGCGCTGATTTTCAGTCAGTCCCTATGATAACACATAATGTGTTATGGAGTGCGTGTCATGGTTCACTTGAAAGTATTTAAATAGTTCTTACAGGATTTCACAATAGGATGACGTTTCGAGTCAAATTAAAAAAAAGTTTGTGAAAAAATTAAAGACGCGCGAAATGGATTTCTCCACCTTTGTTCGTAATTTTTTACGTACTACTATTCGGATTTTGCTAAGTTTTTATAAAAAACGAGTGGGTCTTCTATTAATTCCACAGAACATTGCATCGGACGCTAAAAATGTTGTACAAACGTTCTATTCTATTTTTATTCATAAGTTGCACTTTCTTATTTTTTAAGTAGAGTGTCCACCTCGGAAGCAACACTATTTTAAGATTGAGTGGTTTACTTTGAATCCCTCGCTGCGCTCAGGATTCTACTTGCGAATCCCTCGGTACGCTCGGGATTCTACTCTAGAATCCTTCGCTCCGCTCTGGATTCAAAGAAACACTCTCGCCTTAAAAATAGTTGTCTGCTCACTAGGTAAACAATCTACTACACCGTCACAGCAAGCGCTTGGCCTAATCTAAATGACTTGCAGGCTGCAATTTTCCGAAACAAAACTTGTTTGGGATGACCTCTTTGGTTAAAGGTTCAGTTTTGAGAAATTGAAGAAAATAATTATGGTCCAGTATACACTCGTCTAAATCACACTCGCACAACGCATTGTCCCTTACCCGTATTTTCTTTTGAAAGACAGGCCTGCAAGCGTGACCCAGGCGTAAACGGCAAATTGTGGATGTAACAAAAAAAAGCATGGTTTAGCTGGGATTTCCCATTAATTTTATCCACTATTAACAGCTGAGCTGTCAGTTAGCCAAACTTCCTTACCGATCTCTACGGATAACATACATAACAGAGCGAAGTAAGAAGCATGAAATATCTCATTATGTGCCCTAATTTCATAACCCAGACAACGGTCCGATTACGTGATAGGAAAGTCAATTTCCAGCTAATAACCGGGCCTAATTCGATGAACCTATCGCAAGCCAAACTTCACGATGATAATATTATAACGTTGGTACGCGAACTCCCGGTTGTTCGTACAATTATACGGTCATATTTATAAAAAACACAATTCCTTAAAACGCCAGTAAAATTGTCAATGGTGGATATTTTACAAGGAAAAGTAACCACAGATTAAATAAACTGCCTCTCAGGATTAATTTAGAGGAATAACGCCGATAGTCTATAAATCTACTCTCAATTGCAGTCAGTGGTTTAGTGGTTGGTGGTCAGTGTTATGACTTTGTTTTCTAAGTTATGTATATTTGTGAATTTGTAGTAGCAATGCCTCAGCGCCTGAAATCGCCAATCCGCGGTGGGCACGCGTGGTGATTAAGCCCATGCTCTCTCACTCTGAGAGAAGGCCTGTGCCCTACAGTGGGACGTTGTACGTTATGTAATATGTAATTATAAGTACTTATATTCTTATAATCTTTCGCTATACATATATATTACTTCACATACCATTATGTTTCAGAGTCTCTTATTTATATACATCCATCTACTGACTATATTTTTCCTGCAATCCACTCCATCCAAAGTTTGTCTGGAAAAGATCGCTCTAAGCGATAAGACCACCAATTGCAAGTTATATTTGTGATTCTTTCTCTTGGTTGTGCAATAAGGTGTTCTCTATCTGTCTAATACAACAGTTGCTTTCTATGTGATGAGATTACACGATTGCCATCACAATTTTTTTATGATCTTTCTTTCAGTTTTCTTTAGTGTACTGATATTTTTTTATAATACTTGGCATTGGCAGCACGAAAATAACATTCATTAAGTAGAGATGGCACAAATGTCCGACATTGGTCAAGATGAGTGTTTCCTTGAAGGACTGAACAAATCATCCTAAAATATTTCATCTAAAATGAGAACCTTTCTAAAGATTGCTACATTCCGTCTTAAAACGTAGATATGTACGTACTGGGTACAATCAGCTTCAAAAGTTACAAAAAGATTTTTGTTCGGTTTCCTGACCCTATATTACACGCACCACAAATTCTGAACAATTCCAATCGTCAAACTGTTAAATTTCAGGCCCCTGCACAATAACAATGTTTACTAAATTTTAACAATTGTCAACAGGTGAAAGTGCATATATAAAATACTACTGACAAATTCTAACAGTTACTTAATAAATTGTCAACATTTGAGAAACAAAATTTCTGGAAGAAAATTATTTCATTTTAATATGATAAAACTACCACACAACACAATCACTTCTGCTAGTCCCAAACTATAGGATACTCTGTGCTATCGTAACCAAACAATGACATCACAAAACTCGGAAATACACCCTGACTGCTGCTATTCATACAAATCAAGTACAACCTTCCTGAAATAGTAAGTGATTCCGGAATTAAGTTACGAATTGTTCATTTGTAGTTATATCACGCAAAAAACGTGTTTTTTACTATTACAAACTTATTTTTGCTGTTGGGCTGTATGGGGGAACATTTAATTCCACTGCAAAGTCACATTCGCAGTCGTTTATCCCACAAATTGTTTTTTTTTTTAAACTAAAACTTTCGTAAGCACCAGACATTATTAACTTAATTCCGGTACCACTTACTTTATTTTTTGGTGGAAGAGTCGGACTAGGTTTGTGGCGAGTAGAGACGGAGCTCGCTTCGTCGGTTGCTCGTCTCTGACTGCGGGCGAGCGCGCGTCTCTACTTACCGTCGTGAACTCTGTGCAGTTTCATAAGCTCTTCAAATAAGAGCGAAACCTAGTCGGACTCCTCCAACAAAAAATCAAGTAAGTGATTCCGGAATTTTGTTAATATAGTTTTTTTATGAATGACAGAATATGCAATAGTTTGATTAGAGAACGTTATGGACTGAAAGAGGATGTAGTGACTAGAATTGAGAAAGGAATATTGCGTTGGTTTGGACATGTGGAGAGGATGAGGGAAGAAAGATTGACGAAACTAATATATCGAGCGAATGTGGGTAGAAGGGCCGGTAAGGGACGACCTAGACGGGCATACTTCGACCAAATAGGGTATGTATTAGCAAAGGACAAGATAAAAAGTACCTGAAATCGGGGTGGGTGCATGTAACGACTAATGAATGTTGAGGAAGCGAAAGTGATCTGTCAGGATCGTAGAAAGTGGCAGTCCCTGGTCTCTGCCTAGCCCTCTGGGATACAGGCGTGAGTTTATGTATGTATGTATTTTTATATATAAAACTCACCAGGCGCATGCACAGCCTTTTTTTCCGCCTAAGTTTTAGCATTTACGTATAGGATTGTGTAATCGACTGTCCTGTGCCAGAAGTCCTGAGGAAATCGCCCTGAGCAATTTTAATTTAATAAGAAGCTATTCCGAAATGAGAATTCCTATTTATTATTATTGCATCTGTCCTTTCCGAATCCATTGTATAATTGCGTCTTTATTTTGTTCACACTGCGCTATTCGCTATTCTTGCTTTGAAATGATGGTAATGGAGTATCTCGAAGGATCCCCAAACAAGGAATAAACGGGTTTTTATTACGCTTTTTCAGGGTTCCGTAGTCATCCTTTTTAATATCCACATGTCTGGTCGTCCGTCCGTCTGCCTGTCCGTCAACGGTTTAGCTCAGAGACGATTAGCAGTAGAAAGCTGAAATTTGGCATAAATATCAATATCAATATTAATCACGAAAACAAAACGGAAAAATCAATTTTTTTAATAAAATGGTTTAGGGTAGGTACATACCTCCGCTACACTTAAATTAGGGACAATATTTATTCTCATCTACCCTATATCGAGGGGAGTCTATCGTTGGATTGGCCGTTTAAAGATATTGTGAGAGAAGGAAAACCATTTTTCAGTTTAAGGATCCGAAATATTATGCCTTAAATAGCAATTTTTTTGTAGAGCATATGCGTGCCAAATTTCGGCTTTACGTATGTACTATAAGTTTCTGTGTGCGTTCTGTGTAGACAGACAGACATGGCGAAACTACATGGGTTCCTTGTTGACTACGGAACCCTAATGCCGGCCAAGTGTGAGCTGGACTCCCGCTAAGGGTCTTGAACCCAAAGATAGAAAACACTTCTTATGTACGAAAAAGATTATATGTTACAAGAAGAACCCTCAGTGCGCGAGTCTGGCACGCACTTGGCCGTTTTTCCATAAAGTCTTTATTCTTATCACCCCACGTGTTATTCATAAAACCTGATAAAACAGTGCACTATGGCATAAAAAATAGAAACTCATTTTTCCTACTGTCAGTCACAGTACGGTATTTGACACGATCAACAATAAATTATTTCATATGCTCGATTAAAACAAAAATTACAAAATATCTCGGAAAATGTATCTCTTTTAGTCAATTACTAGTTATTACAATTTTTAAATAGATTAAACATAAAACGAGTGCTCTGAAATGTGACGTCATAAGCAAGTATTTTCATACAAAATTCCGTTTTAAAAGTAACTCATTTGATATTTTGTCAAATATACAGTTACCTACTCGACCGAAAGGCATATTTTTCCTACACAATTGAGTCAAGTAGAAAAAATCAGCCAAGCCCGGAATGTAGGCAAAATATGTGCGTCTCGGTGAATAAACTGCCGCATTTATATTTTCTCTTAGAAATATATCACAGATGTGATATGAGTCGATTTTTCAAACCCTATCTCTTGACTTGGACGATATTTTCGATTTATATTAGCAATTTCTGCTTAAATCTTTAATCTACTTGAGCACAAGAAGGCCTTTTAACATAAATCTAATTTGTCTCCCATGAAACAGAGGTCATGGTTTGATTCCCAGTTGAGGCCACCGTATTGGATTTGCACAAGTGGTCTTAGTCAAATTTGTAGAGTCCTTGGCTGGTAACTATTGCACAGGGTATCCTAGTTTGGGACCAGGCAAATGAGGGTGATATGCGGATGTTATTAACTCCAGTACTTTAGTTTCATGCCTAGTTCCATACCGCCGCCGCACTGACCTCATAGATATAAAGCACTCTTAGCTCGCAGATCGCTCTAGAGTGGTCATTTAAAGATAAGACCTTTGTGTCACCTATATCAATCTCTTCGTTTTTGTTCTCACCGTTTAAATCTTCCCCGGACTTTCACAAATATAAAAAAATAAAAATTAGTCAAATCGGCCCAGTCGTTCTCGAGTTTGAGCGAGACTGACGAACAGCAATATTTTTTTGACATAGAAGAAGAAAAAGATAACTTCATCCTAGTTAACATTTTCTGGCGGCACCCACTAAAAACCTAGTACCGTGAGTGCTAGTTCGATTTTTCAAATTACAGGAAATTTTACCAATAACTAAGAGGATTGAATGGGAGAGGATCTCCCTTGCTGTGCAGCGCGGTGATGCTGCCAGCGTTATGGGAATATTTGGGTCGAATATGTCCTGGGGCGGTTTCATTGACTGATTTTATATTATTTGTGTTTACGATTTCCTAATCAGTATTTTGTTCCGGATGCATAATTTGGAGTTATTTTTTGACAAAACATTTGTGTATTATTTGACCAGTTGTAAAATGTGACGTTATTTTGATCTCAGAGCGTGATTTTGACCCATAACTAAATAAAATTATGAAACACGTAACTATGTACCTAAACGTGAAGTAAGTAATCTGCATCTGTATACAAACACGTACCTACAGAACAAACATTGAAATTACACAAGTAAATAGTAGATTGTACAACAAGTGCATAAAACGCACCATTTTACTCGAGACGTTTATCCATCCGAGCGAGCTTGCGAGCGAGGATAGATATAAAGTCGAGTGTAAAATGGGTTTTATGGACGAGTTGTACACTCTACTTTTCACTTCGATTGCGAGGAAATGAAACAGCAACATGTAAATATAGTAAATGCTAATTTAATTAAAATTGAAAGTTACATTAGAGCAATGAGAAATATTTAAAGTAATCGTTTTTCCTGGCATATTTAATGTTGTATTAGATTGTATTTGTGATGCGTGTGGCTGTTGCAGCGATTGCCTTGGTCTTCGACGAAGATTTTACTTTATGCTCTAGAGCATAAAAAGCGACTTTATGTCGCCTACGCACGACATAAAGACGAACTTTTAGAGCATGAGAAGTGAAAAACATATTATTGCCCTTCGGAAATCAAGGGCACGGTACTTGTATTAATACGGACCAACAACAATATCATATACGTAAGTTAACGGCTAGACCAACGAGGCAGTCATAAGACAAAAATAGAATAAAATTAATATTAAAGACAACATACAATCCATACAACAAACGTAATTTTTTGCCGTTTTTTGCTCGATATTAATAAGGGCAACAGGTAGACGCTTGAAATATTCGCAGAATATTTAGTTCTATATTCGCTTCAAAAAATAAATAATTGAATTAAAATAAAATAAATATTTAAGAGGGGCTCCGATATAACAAACGTGATTTTTTGCCGTTTTTCTTGATCTTTGTGTCTAATGTTGTATAGATAATAGTACGGAATCCTTCGTACGCAAGTCCGACTCGCATTTGGCCGGTTTTTTCTTCTATTAGAGCCCCTTTTAGGTTCAACTTTTATTTACTTTAAATAATAACAAATAAAAATCACCACGAAAGTTACGCGGAGAATGCGAAACTGAGAATTACCCAAACAAGGTATTAAAAACCGGCCAAGTACATATCGGGTCACGCGCAATATAGTGTTCCGTAGAAAGAGGGTATTTTTTATCTGCTTTAGAGAATTAACAACTTCATCGAAGTCATTTTCAATAAGAAGAAGAAGAAGGACATTTATTATACCCACAAGATACATCACAGAAACAAAATAAGCAGATAAGTAATATAGTATGCACAACAACAGAAAGAAAATTAAATACACAACAGACAAAACGAATAAATAAAACAAGACCATAGATGTAGCCGTATGTAATAGATTTTGTACAAAATTTTACTTTTATAAATTGGTTGCCTATTACTCTTTAACTAGTAAAGCCTAGTTAGCCGTGATACTTTTTCCTTTAAGTTCATTGTATGTGCTGCTACCTTGATTTTTTTTCACATTTCTACAATCAACCGTTTAGCCAAGAGAGGGGGGGGGGGCGCTCTGCTCGGACAAAAATTTGCGCTTTAAAGCTTAATATTTCGCAAGCGGAACCGTAAATCAAAAAATGGTCTTCCTATATCCACAATATTTTCCAACAAAAATTGCATCCCTCAACATTATCCTTTTATCCACGTTTTATTGTATTGTTTGGTCGGCGTTATAAATTATGCACATCTAAGCTAAATCTCAGCTCTCTAGTACTTACCATCCCTGTGCTAAGCCGCGGACATGGCGAAACTATAAGGGTTCCTTGTCCACTATGGAACCTTAAAATGAGTCTTAAGGTTGAAGTCAACTGCCCTACGCCAAAAAATTCTTACCGCCACGGTAAATTAATACAAAAATTTTTAACTATATAAGTTTGTTTGTGATGTCGTTGTTTCTGGTTCCCACGACACAGGGTATCCTAGTGTGGGGCCAGAAGCAATGTATGTGCCTGTATGTAAATGTTTATGTTTTATGTTTACTAGCTTTTGCCCGCGACTTCTTCTTCGTCGACTTTAGTTGATAAGAGCGGTTCTAAATAAGTTTAAGATGCTTTTAGCGCATGTGAAATGTAAATTACAAAAAAAGTGTAAATTAGAATAATAATTGAGTTACGGCCTAGGTTTATTTTTGTAACATTTTTTTTAAAACGACTCTTGCCTTTATAACTACGTGTTTTGTATTCACTGAACTCTAAGTCTTTCTCAACCTCTTTATTTACTACATGAAACACCATTTTTACAATTTTGTGTTGTGGACTTTGTAAAATTAATAAAGTAAAATAAACACGACCCGGCTGCTTGAAGAGCTCAGGCTAGAGCAGGC